>JAYEPQ010000015.1:11365922-11578422 GCA_036321105.1 Dracaena cambodiana
GGTTTTCAATCAAGTAAACAAAAAACTAATGATTCTTGGTAAATACTACACTTGTATGTATTTGATAAAATGACAAATAAACTCCAAAATCTATAAAATTCAATCCTAAAGAAGTTACGGAAGTTGAAATGATGATTGTAAAAAATTTGATAAATAAATAGTGGTAGTAGTAGTTTTTGTCGCTAAATCACAAAACTTACCTAAACTAGCAGCTCATTTATAGGAATCACATATAACTATATATACATGCGTTTGTGTGTGTGTGTGTGTGTGTGTGTGTATATATATGTAGAAAGATATGTACCAAAAGTGTCTCCATATGTAGGCGCCTCAAAATCATAATATGGATAATATTTGTAGATGATCTGAATCATTACTTGTGATATCCATATTCTAAATGATAGTGTATAAAAAATCATGCACTTTCGATAAATTTTGTCCACATATTGGATAGGTACCAAGTGAATGGATTTTCAACAATAGAACAAAATAAGACCTCTTGATCAAGAAGGAAGAAATATTTAAATTATATGATTTTTATATGCTTTTTTTTAAAGTGTGGAGATCATGACTAATTGTTCGGATCGACTACATAAACCTTCTATCTTGAGATTTAGGGACGCGTCCATGTGTGTGTGTGAGAATGTGTGTCTGCCTGCTTAGTCTTAATAAACTATCAATTCATAATGTTTCGTGAATTAGCAGCAAAAAATAGTAATCGTATTCTTTTTTCATATTATTTATTTAGATCTTGATCTTTATAGCCCTAGCTTTTTTAGGATTAAATTTAATGGATTGCAGAGCTCATTGGCCATTTTTCTAATGGGATGCAAGATTTTGTATTCATTAAAAACTATCAATTTTGTATCTAATTGTTGGAAAGTTAAATCAAAATTAAAATCAAAGATTTTGGTACGAGTAAACTATAAGGGGTTACAATCATTATCCTAATAACCAATTTGATAAAAAAAATTGTTAAAAATATTAGAAATAGATTGCAACCCAATTAACTTACTTAAGTTGTCAGCTCATGTTTGTTTTCTCACAGATACACACACACACACACACACACACACACACACACACACACACACACACACACACACACACACACACACATATATATATATATATATATATATATATATATATATATATATATATATATATATATATATATATTAGGATTACGATATATGATTCGCCAGCTCTGGTAAGACATGCAAGTTAGGGCAAAAAATTACTGACTCCATTATTTTCTTTTAAATTCTTTTTTAGGTTATGATCTCTACCTCCTTAAAGGATTAAATTTCTTGGTTTTGAAGTTTATTTATTCTTTTATTAAGTAGATACAAAATATTTTATTCACTGAAAATCGTTTATTTTGTATCTACTTGATGGACTAACATATTAAAATTAAGACCCAAGAAATAGGGTATGAGTGAACCCTATGGGTTCGAGATCATAATCTAAAAGAATTTTAAAAAAAAAATTACTAGAGAGAGTAGAAATGGAACGCAGCTCAGATAACTTACGTGAGGTGGCGGCTCATTTCTTGTTTTCTCTTATGTGTGTGTGTGTGTGTGTGTGTGTGAGAGAGAGAGAGAGAGAGAGAGAGTGTGTGTATGTATGAATGATAGACCTAATGTGTCTTTATAGGGAGCTGCCTATAAAGGCACTTCTAAATCTAAATATAGAGAGTATTTGTGGATGATCTGAACCATTAGTTATGATATTCTTATTCTAAGTTGGTAGTATATATCGTTCATCTTGATCAAGAGGCCATATTTGTTCTATTATTGAAAATTGTTCATTTTGTACATATCAAATATATGATCAAAATTTATCGAAAATGCATGATTTTTGTACAACGCCAATTTAAGATGTGGAGATCACAATTGACGAGTCGAATTATCCACATAAACCTTCCATATTAAGATTTAGGAATGTCACCATAGACAACTCCGTAGGGAGACACCTTAGGTATATTTTGTTTCTTATATATATATATATATATATATATATATATATATATATATATATATATAACTATATGTGCGTGTGTAGTGTGTATTCATCTATATGTATACATACATACATATATATATATATATATATATATATATATATATATATATATATATATATATATATGTGTGTGTGTGTGTGTGTGTGTGTGTGTGTGTGTGTGTGTGTGTGTGTGTGTGTGTGTGTGTGTGTGTGTGTGTGATGTGTGTGTGTGTGTGTATGGGTATACATATACGTATACATATATATACACATATAAAAATACATATACACATAAATATACGCGCGCGCGCGCGCACACACACACACACACACACATATATATATATATATATATATATATATATATATATATATATATATATATATATATATATAAACGTACATACATACATACATATACGTATAAAATAAATATGGCATACTCATATACAAATATATAAATATACATAAAAATATACATATATGTATATATACACACATACATACGTATGCACACACACCGATATATACACACACACACCTAAGTTGTATTCCATTTCCATTGTCTCTAATAATTTTTTTCGTTTGAATTATGATATTGACCTGACCCCTAGAATTCACTCATATCCAATTTCTTCGATTTTAGTTTTGATATGGTATTCTATTAGGTTGATATAAAATTAATGATTTTAGGTGAATATAACATTTTGTATTCGCTTGATGGAAGGGTAAATAAACTTCAAAACTCATTAAATTTGATTCTATGAAGCTAAACTAATAGAATAGATTGTGTTAATAGCATGCAGAAGTGTTGTATTTGATAGATATAAGAAATATTTAAATAAGTACCTAGATATATCAATCACAACCTAAAATAACAATCTTAGAGAGTCAAGTGTAGATCAAGGCAAAGATTCTTGATGTCAAAAGTCCAAAAATTTCAAAAAACCACAGAATGAACAATACTTCACTTTGATCAATTTTAATATACGGTTTATTCCAAGATTGACAGATAACCATAATTGTTAATAATTTGACATCTAATTCTACTGACCACAGTAAGAATTGCAACTCTCAAAATACTTCAAAATCTATAATAACCTCTCTCACAATCAGAGATCTAGAGAAAACTGAATGAAATAATAGATAAGTACAACTTACTGAACTTGTAAATCAATCCCTTAATTTCTTTGGTAGCCTATTTACGAAGAAGCGATTTAGAATGTTGTACTTTGTCTTGTAAGATACTTATCAAGTTCTCTAACTTACCAATATGATTCTTGCACTTTGTTGAACTTTTTGAGCATAATTTAAGTTCATTTGACTGCTTTAGATTCTCCTCTTCCAGTCTACCTACCTTTGTCTTGTATCTATCGAGCTTTTCCAATATCCATTGATATTATGTAATATAATTTTTGAGGCTAGAGTTCCATGTTCTTATTGATTTCAATATCAAGCTGAGAAGATGACTTGGCTAACTATTCATACAATAACTTTATCTTTTTGGACATAACTGTATTTTTTTTCTTAGTTAACTTCATAGATTCATCATAAAATTGATGATATGTATCTGAAATATCAGCATCGTCATCATTATTATCATCATCTAAACTTCAATATTACTTATATTTTCTTAACCAATCACATGAAGCTTATGAAAAAACTATATGATGCAGTGAAAATAGTAAAGTTTTTAGACTCACCCTTAATCCTTTATAAAAAACAATCATTAGAGTCATCCCAAGTGGTCTATATAAATTTCTTATTTTGCCTATTTGCACATTCATGGTATAAGTGACCATAACCAAAAAATTCTTAGCACTAAGGTCCATTAGTCCTATTTATTGACCAATCTTCTCTAGGAAAATCCATCGAATATCATATTAGATCTACTTACATGTCAAAGTAAACTCGCTTTGTTATCAATTGAAAATATAAACTAATAGAGTGCACTAATAGTATACAGATGCATTGCATTTGATGGATATAAAAAATAACTGAACAAGTTCTAAGTTATAATCAATTACAATAAAAATTAAATATCTTAATGAATTAAACACGGACAAAGACAAAAAAAATTTCATGAGCATACCCTAAAAGGGTAAGAAACAAGGAGATGAATGATATTACACTATGATTAATATCAATGCAAGGTTTTTTCCCAAAATCATTAGACAACCATGATCATTAGTAACCAAATATGAAATTGTACTACTAGACAACCACAGTAAGAATTTAAACTCACAAACAACCATAAACCCCCTAATGATATCTCTCTCACAATCACAAATCTAAAGAAAAAGTTAAAAAAAAAAATAGACGAGTACAAATTACCGAACATGTAGATTAAACTTTTGTTTCTATGGTGGAGATGTAGATGAACAATGATCTCTAATCCTAAATGAACAAAACTATCATCTTCTCAAGCTTCGTTCTTCAAAAACTCATAAAAACTCTTTTTTTTATTGATTTGCTTGAGTCACTAAAAGCTCTCTCATCTTGAACAAGACGACATATATATATATATATATATATATATATATATATATATATATATATATATATATATATATATATATATATATATATATATATATATATATATATGTATATATATGTATATAAGATTTTCTTCTTTCCAAATAATCTTATTTTCATATATTCCTAACCAGGTAGCTCTCTGAGTTAGTATATTTTGTACTCATCATATCATTTTAGGGGTTCGGGGTATTGATATTGAACTGATATAGGATGTTTTGGCTCTATATTATATTACTATATTTATTCTATTATATCAATCAATCTGAATTAGATTTACAGGGCTGATCGATATTTGGCTTGACTTCAAGTAGGTCTAACTCATATTTTATAATTCCATTTTAGATTTTGGCTTCGAGATTATTTTTTTTTTTATGTTTTAATTTATTATGTTTCATGGATTTTTTTGAGAAACTATAAATTCTAGTGAAAATAACTATTATTGATCGATAATAAACTTTTTTGTTGTATTTTCTATCTTGCAATATAGATGTCCAAGCACTATTATGTAAATTTTCTCAAGATTCTCATTCCATTCTACTTGTAATATTTGCTTGGAATTTTTATGAGACCATCAAATTTTAGTTGGCCATTGAAAAATAAATTAAGTTTATATTAATTTCATTATTACCTTCATTATATCTAAACATCATTATTTTGTTTCCTTTGTCTCTATTGTTCATCGCCTAAGCATGGGACAGCCTAAGGAATGGGATTAATTATGGTGTTGATGGATGCCTAAGGGGTAATTTATATTAAAATCATGTAAAACCAAATCATTATATATATATATATATATATATATATATATATATATATATAAGGATTACTGTATGTGAGTCGCCAGCTCAGGAAAAGTTACGTGAGCAAACTGAAAAACTATAATGATCCAATTATTTTTCTTTAATTTTTTTTTATAATTACTATCTCTACATCCTTAGGATTAAATTTCATAAATTTTAGAGTTTATTTACTCTTTCATCAAGTGTATACAAAATGTTTTATTCATTGAAAACCGTTAATTTTGTGTTAACTTGATGGAGGACCAAATCAAAACTAAAACCCAAGAAATTAGGTATGAGTGAACCCTAGGGGGTCGAGATCATAATCCAAAAGAATTTTTTTAAAAAAGATTATTGGAGAAAGTAGAAATGAACTGCAGCTCAGGTAACTTGCGTGAGCTGTCAGCTCATTTCCATTTTTCTCATATATATATATATATATATATATATATATATATATATATATATATATATATGAGAATAATTGGAAATGAGCCGTCACCTCACACACATTACCTATATTATGGTTCATTTATGTATTTCTTATACTTTTTTTTAAAGAGATTTCTTCTGAATTATGATGTCAACCTACTAGGTGAAACACCCATAAGTAATTTCTTGAGTTTTAATTTTGATCTGGTTTTCCATCAAGTATATGCAAAATTAATAGTTTTTAGTGAATACAATATTTTGTACCCACTTATGAAGGGGTATATAAAATTTATAGAATTTGAAGAATTTGATCTTAAGGAAACAAAGGATGTAGAGATCATGATCCTAAAAAAAATAACTGGATCATTACTTTTTGGTCGCTGAGTCACATAACTTACCTGAGCTATTGACTCATATACAGTAATCTCATACACACACACTCTCTCTCTCTCTCTCTTATATATATATATATATATATATATGAGAAAACGGGAAATTCACCGGCAATGAAGGGAGTTCCTTCACTGTCGCTTAAGATAACAAATAAAAGAACTCCCTTAACCACCCTTTGAGTGGCGCCACATGTAATAATTGTATTGGGCACCTAAGCGACAGTGAAGGAACTCTCTTAACTGCCGATGAATTTTCTGTTTACTATATATATATATATATATATATATATATAATGGAAATAAGCCATCGACTCATGTAAGTTGTAGTTGCTTAAGCTACTCTCTATTTGTACTCTATCTAGTATTTTTTTAATTATGATCTCAACCCCCTAAGGTTCACTCACACCCAAATTCTTGGATTTTAGTTTTAGTATTGTCCTCCATCAAGTAGACAAAAATTAATGGTTTTTTGTGAATACAACAATTTATATTCACTTGATAAAAGGGCAAATAAATTTAAGCATCAAAACCCCATGAAATTTGATTCTAAAAAAAAGAAGGTAGAGATCACGATCCTATAATATATTTGAAAAAACTAATGGAATCATTGTTTTTTCGCTGCTGACTCACGTAATTTACCTGAGTGGCAGCTCATTTACAGTAATCATACATACATACACCCACGTGTGCGTGCGTGCACACACACATATACACACACATACACACACATATATACAACTATTCATTCACATTTTTCCCTTTCATTTTTCACTTCTCTTCACTCTCCTCCTCAAATTATTCTTGTTATCCTAGCAAGAATAGCGGTAGCAAAACTGAAAGGAGGAAGGAGTAGGAGCTCATCTATAATAAGGCATAAAGCAAGTAGATGTTACTTTTTTCAACACCGATTTCCTCTAACATATGATGTCCAACATACTCTTCCTTCTTCTTATTTAGGTTAAAAATAGTAAAACTAGCTCAATTAATCCTGAAACAATTTTCATAGTTAGGAAATTCAATTATCTATAAATTAAATATTAGACCTTTTTTAAATTCTTGTGGAATATATAGATTTTAGCTTGATTATTAATTGTTACTATTACACTGTAATTTCGTAGTAGCGGCTCCAGTCTAAATTATGTTAAAAATTGTAAATAAACTCAAATAATTCTGAATTATTTTCTATAGTTAGAAAACTCAATTATCTATAAATTTATTTTGAACTTAGTTTATGATTCCAATTATGTCTATCGGATTTGGTTTGGACAAATTGCTAAAACTATTGTCTAAGGGGAGTTATTTTGCGAAGAAGTTGGATTTTTCTAAAAATTTAATTATAAAATATTATATTAAACTATTCTATAATGGGATTTTGACCATAACTAGGTGTTTTAATTGAAAATCTTAAGTATCAAATTGGTAATTTATGCAATTAAATATGTCCTAAAATAATTTACAATTACAGTTATTTACCTGCTAGCTAAATAATGTGTTACATAAAAATTTCCATATGCATGGTTTTTTTTACATTGTTACAAGATGATATATGAACTATTTCATTTGATGATGTATACATGGGTCATGCATACTAGCTATAGACACTTGATTACCTATATGGTTAACTATGACATGCACACTCGACCCATGACTATGAACTTGATACTTGACTTTGAACGTGGACACTTTATTAGACATGACACTTAGTATATGATACTAGCACATGATACATGATAAATCACTTGATATATGCTAATGCCTACTACATGCGACACTAGTCACTTAATACTACTTTATATGACTGATTGACTACATGATTAAAATAACTACATGACAATGTGAAACACCAATCAAAACACACTTGATTGATTAGTAAATTAAACTTGGGGATTACCAAGGGAGTGAATAGTAAAAGTTGAAACGTATTCCTGAGATTAGGATATAAAATATTATACATATTGCTATAGTAGTTATAACTGATTACTATTTATTATTACTGATTACGATATAAAATATTGTACATGTTGTTCTAGTAGTTATAACTGATTACTATTTATTGTTACTGATGGACTTAAGTGCTACATTGGCCAAAGTGACACATTACAACAAGGGGATACCTCTTTAACCCTAGAATCTTTTGAGTCATATATGGACCTTAATGCCACGCGAATAAAAGTGTCATGCTATAGTGGGGCTACCTCTTGAACCCACAGGACTACTAATAAAATCCAATAAATCTTACTATTATTGATATCATTATCATTTACTATTTATTAATACTCATGGAGCTAGTGCTAGGATTAAGGTGTCCCAACAAGCTAACTTGACCAGTCTCGCGTTTAAAATTGAGTCTTACTATTATTGAATGCCTAGGAATATGCTCGGTTTAGTACCAAAGGCAGAGACCATAGTCTTAGGTATACACAAAATCACTTGGAACATGTGATGTTCCACTATATCTTAGTTCTTGATGTTGTAACAAATAAACGAATAACTTAGATTCACTATGGATTACATATAAAGGGAGAATTGGGAAAATCACAGGGAGATAAGTGTTACATGGCCCAAGAGAAGGTGGATTCTTAATTTAGTTGGAGCCACCTCCAAAATTCTTAGCATTTTACATAGTATGGGATACGTAACACTGTTTATCTTGCATTTTTTTGTTTGATATATATGGTACGTGTGATGCCAGGACCTCATGTACTTATGATTGTTTATCATGCATTACTTACTACACATGCCCATCATGCTTACACTCAAGATGCTTAATAGTTACACTTATGTATGTAACCTCATTTTAATATTGAAATTCCTTGAATTGATTCATATCTAATCATATACCAAATCCTATTACATTCCTTTGTTCACTATTAGTCAGATTTAATCCTCTACGTTCCCATACCCAAGTGTCAAGCTAGAGGAATGTACATCACTATTAGTACACAATCCGTACTTCCTATAGCATGTGGAGTAATAGCAGTAAGCTGGAAGATAGGTATTTCGGAAATTTTTTGTGAGTTTTCCTATGAGATTCAGTAGGAGTTATATTTTATTTACTTAATCATTTATCTAATATATATTTTACTTCTTTATTATTAATAAAATTCAGTTATTTTCATATCATACATCATGTAGAAAGGAATGGAATAGGATTTTACCAAATCCTATTCCATTCCTTTGTTCTCTATTAGTCAGATTTAATCCTCTGCATTCCCATACCCAAGTGTCAAGCTAGAGGAATGTACATCACCGTTAGTACATGATCCGTACTTCCTGTAGCATGTGGAAAATAGCAGTAAGCTGGAAGATAGGTATTTCGGAGATTTTCTGTAAGTTTTCGTATGAGATTCAGTAGGAGTTATATTTTATTTACTTAATCATTTATCTAATATATATTTTACTTCTTTCTTATTAATAAAATTTAGTGATTTTCATATCTTATATCATGTAGAAGATTAATTTTATTTATTATTTACTTTGATAAGTGTCTGTATTGTTGATACATTTTATGGCCTCGTGCATTGAAAGTAGCTAAAAAAAAGATAGTTATTTCCATCTTCAAGTCCCATCGATCAATCTTAGATCCAAAAGGCTATATAAGCAATTTATCACTAACAAGGATAGCCCAAAAATCTGAGTCCAAAGATGGACCATATCCTATTTCCTTAGGTGTCTGCATTTCTTTCCATGTTGCCTTCAATGGCAGGTAAATAGCCATGATGGCAGGTCCAAATCCTGTAATGAAAGGTGTATACTAGAAGGTGTCCTTTTGATGGTGACCTTTAGCCATTGATGGTATACCATTAATGGACCCATCAATGTGTAACTGTCATATTTTATACATGTCAATTTTTTCATATGTTTTGCCAAATATGATTAGGATCTCAAATCCTAACAATCTCTCCATTCGATAATTTCATGAAAAAAATCCCTTCAATGTGTGACTTCAATTTTTTCTGGACACATGAAATAATAACCAAGATCAAGTATATGGATCCTTGAAATTTTACTAAAAGTAACAACACTATTGATCAAGTCAAACACAAGTCAGGCACACAACCACTAGACAAAATCATCAATACTACTACATCATAATAAATATTACTCCGACTAAATATTATTTAGTTATAATATTAATTTCATTTACTCCTCCTTTTTGTTAAAAATTGACAAACACCATAAAAATTATGAATTCATATTAGAAAATACAATAGGAGACATATATAAAGTGCACACATAAAATTCAAATCATGAATATTACCTTGGAATGCATACACACACACAAGTGAGTAAGAAGTTCAAAAAGTTATGCTACAATCTCATTTGCTAGAGATGTTCTAAATAGAAAAGACAAAACTATTCATGTTGATTCATGACATAGTTAACGTCGTCTTGCGATATAAACAAAATTTAGAATATGATCATGACTTTTAAACTAAACTCCCCCTTAGTATTATATTCAAGAAACTTTTTTAGCGCTGCTTATCTTCAATAAGTTTATACCTCCTTTAATATTTCTTTATTGTTCCTCATACATCTTCAACAAGTTTATACCCAATATTTTTTTATGTTAGTTTTCACTCTTATGAGGTATAAACATAAAAAAAATTATTTCAAATATTATTTACTTCAATATGGTCTTCCTCCTTCCTTACTAGGAATATACAACATCGTTGAATATTTTTTGATCACATGGGAGCAAAAAATATACACAACTATGTTTGAAATTGAATAAATACAATAAACTTAGCTAATTTACCTTTTAATGTATGATAGTTGTATATCTGAATATATATAAATCTAACAATAACTAATATTTACATATTATATAACCCTTAACAGAAGTAGGCAGTAATACACAAAGGTATCATATACACAACCACAGGAAAAAATTTACAATAAATACATGTCCTATATTACATGGTCATATGTTTTTACTCAGTTATGCAAGCCCATTTTGTAATATAAAATGAATAAATATTTTGGTGACAAGAGATTTGGGAAAAATATTAGCAAGTTGAATTTCAGTTGAAATATATTCAAAAGTAATAATATGATGTTCAACAAACTCATAGATAAAGTGGTATCCAATATCATTATTTTTGGTCCTAAGATATTTTTCTAGATTTTAAGAGATATTTATTGAACTCATATTATTGTAATACAAATTCATAATGTCCTGACCAATATTATAGTCATGCAATATTTGTTTTATCCAAGCTAATTAAGTACAATGTGTTTCTAATGCAATATATTCAGTCTTAACCATACATAAAGATACAACTTTATACTTTTTATTTATTATGCTACAAGATTACTTCCAAGAGAGAAGCATCCACTTGATGTTATTTTCCTGTCTCCAATTTGTATCCAAATAAATTACAAATATATCTATTTGAGTCAGAGAGGACTGGAACAGAATAGAAGGGAAATTAAGGTTTGTCGTGGAGAATTGAAGAAAAAAATAGGGTCTTGAGGCTAAATTGGAGATTTTTGATCTCACATTTAGCGAATTACACACCCATTCTCTCATGAATCACCGAGAGAAAGATTTGGGAAGAACAAATTGCATACTCTCAATTTTCATAATATCACTCTATTTATAAAATTAAAGTTTTACAATCGATATATATAGCAAATCCTAGTGCAATAAAATAAAAATAAATCTTTTAAAATTCTAACTAAATTCCTAATTCAAATATTATCTATAACTAATCTGTAATCTAGATAAGCTTAATATTTATTTATCTCTATCACCAAATACCATAATCACATGTACCATTGATATACTTAATGATTTGTTTTACAGAATTCAAGTGGACACTTTGGAATGCATTTAGAATCTAGCGCACACACCAATACATAAATATATATGGTCTATTTGCAATCAAATATAACATAATACTAATCATGCCTTTATAAATTAAGTGTATGTTCTACCGAAATTTAATCAGCACCCTTGTAAATTCTGCTGTGGTGCTCATGGGTTTCTTAGCATGCTTGGCACTATCTAAATAAAATCATTTATTAGGTTTTTGGCATATTTTTGGAAATGAATATCTCATTTGATCTATGATTAATATTTAAACTTAGATAATATTTCAATTCACCCAACAAACTCATCTTAAATTTAGAACTCATCAATTTTACATAACCATCATCCAAAACATCATTGGAAGAACCAAACATAATGTCATTAACATATATTTTTGCCACAAGCAACCCACATTTTCATTGTGTAACAAATAATATCTTATGAATGCTACCTCAAGTAAATCAAGATCAGAGAAGAAAGTTTATTAGTCATGCATACCAGCTCGAGGTGCTTGATTCAAACCATATAATAACTTTTCAGTTTAAAGACATGATTAGGAAATTATGATTTTTCAATACCTTTGTGTTATCACACAAATACTTTTTCTTTCAAATAACCATTTAGGAAAGCACTTTGAATTATGGCAATTTCAATTTTAATGTGCATGTAATATAAAGCAACAGAAGAACGGTTTGTAATTTATATACAAATACAAAGTCTTATAAAAAATCAATATCCTCCATCTATGTATAGCCTAGTATGATATGTTGTGATTTGTCTCTAATGATTACCTCATCCTCATAAATTTTATTTTTGAAATTCCATTTGTTCTTATCATATTAACATTAGTTTTTTACTACTAACTTCTAAACACCATAATTTGCACAAATTGTAAAAACTCTTCATTTTGTGTAAGCAACTAGTTTTAAATTAAATATTTCAGTCACATTATAGTGAAATATGGACAATAATAATTAACAAATAGACAAAGACCTCAGTTCATAGACACTTATTACAACTCTAATTAAACTTTAAAATAACTTTTATTAAGTAAAACTACTCAGAAAAAAACTAATCAATCCTATAACTCCATCTGCTCTTGAAAATAAGTTAGGTTCAGAATCATTTTAGGTGAGTCCACCTCTAAAACTATGTCTATATTTGGTCATGCAGAACCTGTGGTCACCAATAAATTGACCAATAAAATACAGTAACTTAATAATATAAGAATCTAGTATGCTAGTGTCAAATAAATCAATTAATAAACTGATAAGGATTCTACTTAATCTTTAAACATATAACTTATTATAGTCATTTTAATTTAACCATATTTTTTATTCCGGTTTTTAAAAATTTAGGAAGGTGTAATATTGACAAGTCTATATGCATCCCCATTGGACATGGAAAATGGTAGCAGTAATATCAGAATTTTGGTTGGAGCTTATTTTGAATCGTTCTGAATAGATAAAAATAACAATATTGGTCTGAGCCTGTCCCTACCCCTCTCGAGGAAACAATGGCAATACTAATCGTAACTTATCCAGAACCCCTATATGGGAAACAATGACAACATTAGTCAATGCATATCCCCAACCCTCCCGTATAAAACATAGTGGCCATATTGATTGGAGTCTACTCCGAATCTTCTCATATGGAAAATAGTGGCACAATTATATTTAATCATCAATTTACATTAATCTCTAGTTTTTCCCAAAACCGGTTATTCATCATTTCAGCTTAAATTTTCACTAAATTCAGTGCAGCAAGTGAATTGGTAATAAATTAGATTCAACAATAGTACAATAATAATCAATAAATATAGTACATATTTTAATAAACTTATTACCAATTACACAAAATATCTCTTTAACAATTCCATATCAATCGATGTCGTATAATATATTCCTCTATTTATCATGATAAACAGTAAACTTGGAAAATTGAATTAAAAAATATAAATAATTAAAGAATCAGGTTGTCAATAATTTTGATATTTCAATTATTAATCATACTTTCATGTTAATTATATTCATTAACCTCTATTAAAATTACCAATTAAACACAATGTAAAGTATCTTATACTGTGTACAAGTACTGACTTTGATCTAGTTTTTGGTGGTTTTAGAGTTAAATTAGAATAGTTGTCAAATACAAAAATTATAAAATTTAAGTTATCGTAAAACAAGATCAGAATTAACTTACTTGGAATTCTAAATTAAAATCTATGGTTGAAATAACGAGAGTACATAGATGACAATATCATGGCATTCGCATAACTAGTAATTTTAAGATGATTTTGGATAAGTTTATTGTTAGAAAAAAATACATACGCAAGTTGTATGATTTTCCATCATCTTTAAAATAAGAAAAGTATTAAATTAATTGGATGTGGGGCTCAAATGGTATGGCTATTTTATTGAGCATTTATATGCTTAACAGTAAGGTCATCACTTTAAAAACTATTATAAACAATAGTCATATTAAAAATGTAAATTAAGACATAAAAATAATATTTATAGTATAAATTCAATGTCAAAAGATTCACCTAATCTTATATGGTGATGAATCTAAGAACAAGATACCGAAGAGTATCAAAAAGGCTGTATTTTTGTGCCTACATCGAGCTAAAAACCTTCTTCTCTTTTCTTTCCTATCTCTCTTTTTTCCTTCTTGATTTCTCTTTTTCCCCCTCTTGTTGGTAAGGAGGATAATTGGCCAAAAAGAGATAGGTTCATTTATAAAAATTAGGAGATGGTAGGTGTTTCTATATAAAGTGAATCATATTGGATTTAGTTTTCTAAATGAAAGAAATGTTGAATTAGTTTAAAAATTTTAATTCAAGTTGAATTAATTAATTAGACAAATATTAAATTAATTTAATTAATAAAATATATTTTATAGTCCGACTAATCATCTAGCCTAGTTGGCTGGATTCACATTGGGTTCTAAGAAGTTAGTGAGTCAAGTCATGCTTTTTACTACTAAAATCAAATTAAAATTAGTATATTTCTTTTTTCATTAAAACCTTAAAAAAATTATAATTTAAAAAATTATGTAATAAAAATGAGTATTACATGCAATCCCCCTTTCCATCCTTAAAATTTATTCAAAGTGGAAGAAATAAAGATAGATATGCAAGGTATGATCTAAATTAAAATACCTACATTCGAATCGAATTATCTTGTCATTCCAATGATAAGCTCAATGAATGAAGATGCATTTAAATATTATTTTTTAGAATCTACTCATAAAAGTCATAGTACATGACTACAATAGCTAGTAGCTGAGATTAAATCTCAATTATTAAAATGCCAATGTAACTGAACTCAATTAGTGTAAACACAATATCAGGAATACAATCAAAATCTCCACGAGTTCCCAATGAGTGACTGCATTTGCTAGTACTAAAGAATGAATGTTTATAGTTGCCTCATCAATCAAATAATGCTTCTGATAAATAATGAATAAGAAAATTGTAAGACAAGAGTCATATATAGATAGATATAGCACTATCATGAATAAAATAAAATTGAAAGTTGCAAAATAAGATGGTTAATTAAATAAGGTACACACTATATGAATAAAGCAATCGAATCGAAGATGAATAATCAATACCGGGCATATGCATGCAACAAAATAAAAAAGTCATGTCAAATATTAAATCAAAAATGAATAATCAATATTGAATTTAATTATTTTTTAAAGAAACTGGAGAAAATAATTGAAAATTATACTTTCATTGAAATAAAATAATAAAATAATTTTTAAAAAAATAATAACAACAAGACTTAACATAATTTTGTCACATGTAGTAGGTACGAGAATTGCCATGAGTGAGATAGACGGTGGTAATAGTGTATAAGCAAGTTATTGATAATGAGTATAAGATTTTGAAAGTAAAATATTAAATGAATCAAGAAATCCAAGTTGGAAAATCTTTGAAACTCATATGCAAGTAATGGAACTCTAAAAGTCAAATCAATCCTAAGTGAAGATTTTCTCCCAGAATCTCAATCAAGGATGGAGCAAAATCAAAAGATGGTCTATACGAGTCTTCGCACTGGTAAGGTTCTCTTCATAGTATGTCATCAAATTATACATCTGTTTATGCTCCTCCCACCCCTTAGTACCTTTGAGTCTAGTTGTTCAACTTGTTTGAGGAACAAATGGTTTCCTGCCCTACTTCCCAGTCTAACCCATATGTTACTGTTGTTGAGGACACGGTGCTACTCCAGTCAACCTCCTTGCTGAGCTATCTCTTATTATATGCTTACTCGATCAACAAACCAAGCATAAGCAGTTAACATACCTGCACTCTTTTATGGTATGTTCGGGCTTCTTACAAAAACGATACATATGTTTTGGTTGCGCCGCGTTGACTAGACACTTCTCAACAATCTTGAAAGTATCTCTTCGTGACACTTTGTTGATAGTCCTTTTGGGTTTAGAAGCTTGCCCCTTCCTCATCTTATTAATCATTTACTCAACACACTAAGCTACTTCAATCATCTCTGCATAGGTCTCTAGTCGAAAAGTCACCATGTATTTCTAGAAGTTGAGTCTCAACCCTTGATGGAAATGATGTGCACGGTCTGTCTCATTTGTTATCATACACAGCATGAACCTGCTTAGACAGTCGAATTCTAATCCATACTCATCTATTGATTTTCCAGTCTGACTCAAGTTGATAAATTATTGCTGCATATGTCTCCCCTTATTGCTCTCAAGAAGAATCTTGCAAGAAAGCTTGCAACAAAAGCGTCACGCATGATCGGCTAGGCTAGCCTACTATCTTTTGATTGCCATTAAGTCTTGCTATTTCTATCAATTGGATCTTGACCAGATCAACCTTGCCACATCCAAGACTCGAGTAGCTTTTAGTAAGTTCTCTGTCTCTACCAACCACTATTTAGTTTCCAATGCTCCAACTGTCTCAAAGAATGAAGATAGCTGAAAATGTTTGAAGTTAGGAATCTCTCTAGAAGTTGATCACTCGACTATGCAAAACATTCCAAAGTTGCCATCACGCTTGCGCATAAGGTCTCAATCTGTTGTTGTCGAGTCTCAACCATGCAATGAAATATGTCTAATATCTTGTTAGCATTGACTCCGTTATTGATTGAGCTGGAATTAAATAGTCTCATGATGAGGTGGTGCCATTACTCAGAGAAAAGAGTTTAAATTGACTGTCTATTTAATATTTAGTATTGAAACCAAATGTGCATATTACTTATATATATATATATATATATATATATATATATATATATATATATAGCCTTGTCTAACCCGAAACGGTAATTGCTTTTGAGTCTAATATATCTAAGGGTAGCCTTAGGATGTTGATTGCCTTAGGATGTTGATTTTGATTTTAATTGTATCCAGATCAGTTTAAATCATTTGAATAGACTTGAGAAAAAAGTCTGGGTTCTTATACCACCTGTAATACCATACTATCCGGAATTAGTTAACTAAGTCATTCGACAACGTGTGATAATACGACTAGCCTTAAATTAAAAATTTTAGTTATATTACAATTATGATACCAAATAAATAATTATTTTAGTTCAAAGTACTGTAGTTTGCATTAAATAAATCCAACGAAATGTATCTCCAATATATTGTTAAAACAATTAGATACTGCCTTTAGTAAAGATAGTAAATTTGTCATAAATAACTCTAATAAAATTGCTATTTTTTAATTTTTCCTTAAAACTGATAAAAGCAAATACGTTAATATAGTGTCATGTTTAATGTAGATTTGCTATATGAAGTTGAGAGAAAGGCCTGCATAGTAAGGTACTAGAAATGTATGTTTTCCATATGGTAGTTTATCAAATTTCACGACAATATAAACTTTAGATATACTAAAATTGTTATAAGAAAAATGATGAATTGATACATGATGTCTAGCTTATATATGAGCATTGGATATGACTTTAATGAATGTTAATGGACTGATGTTGCATGAAAGTTCTTAGATTTACCATGTGTGTGTGAGTCTATATATATATATATATATATATATATATATATATATATATAGAAAAATGGAAATGAGCTGACAGCTCACGCAAATTACATGAGTTGCAGTTCATTTCCGCTATCTCCAATAATCTTTTTTAAAAAACTCTTTTGGATTATGATCTTGACGCCCTAGAGTTCACTCATACTCAATTTCTTGGGTTTTAGTTTTGATTTAGTCCTCCATCAAGTTAACACAAAATTAATGGTTTTTAATAAATACAACATTTTGTATGCACTTGATGAAATGGTAAATGAACTCCAAAATTATGAAATTTAATCTGAAAGAAGTTAAGCAGTTAAAGATAGTAATTATAAAGAAAAATTGAAGAAAAATTATTGGATTATTATAATTTTGCCGCTAGCTCACGTAACTTTTCCTGAGCTGGCAGCTCACCTACAGTAATCCCTATATATATATATATATATATATATATATATATATATATATATATATATATATATATATATATATATATATATATATATATATATATATATATATATATATATATATATATATATATTACTGTAGGTGAGCTGCCAACTCAGGAAAAATTACGTGAGTTAGCGGCAAAATTATAGTAATCCAATGATTTTTCTTCAAAATTTTTCTAGAATTAAGATCTCTGCCTCCATAACTTTAATAAAATTAAATTTCATGAATTTTGGAGTTCATTTATACTTTTCTCAAGTGGATATAAAATTTTTATTCATTGAAAACTATTAAAATTTGTGTCAATTTGGTGGCGGACCAAATTAAAACTAAAGTCCAAGAAATTGGGTATAAGTAAACCCTAAAGAGTCGAGTTCATAATCCTAAAGAATATTTTTAAAAAATTTTATTGGATATAGTGGAAAAGAACTGTACCTTAAATAACTTGTATGTTCTATCGGCTCATTTTTATTTTTTGCATATATATATATATATATATATATATATATATATATATTACAAAAATGCATTACAAAATGCATTATAACACATTTTGTAATGGAGCGAGGCTCCGGTGCTCCTTAACCGGAGCAAAAAATGCCCTGCTGCATAGCACGCTATGTTTTAAAAACTATGACTATTTTTTTTGAAAAACAAGTATTACCTTACCTAACATTGTAATGCGATATGCATTATTCCATCGGCCCATTTGATTATAATCCTCGTGTAATTTTCGACGCTGTAAAGCCCCTCTTCTATGTTTGCGATGACGAAGAACCCCCTCTCCCCTATCCTACTCCTTCTCCGGATCCCTCCACCATTAGAATCAAACTCCGACTCCAATTGGAAGTCGAAGCCGCCCTCTCGACTCAGAACCAACGTCGGCTGGCTGCACCTCTTCTCCGATCGAAATCCCCAATGCCCTAAGTCTATCGACGACTCCTTCGACTCTAATTGCTAGCTCAATTCCTACACGTCCGCTCCAATTTCTACTTTGACACTCTCTGCGACTCTGACTCGAGCTCCGACTCTAATTTTTTTCAACACTGACTCGATCACGATGCCAACAAGAACTCCTCTGATTCCACTTCTTTCTTTGTGGCAACTTTACGACTCCATCTCCATTCTCGACTTATTCCATTTCTTTGTTTTGACTCCGATCTCGCCTTTGCAGTACAATTCACCTGCTACTTCGGCTTCAATCTTACTACTACTTCGATCCAACTTGGGCTACTGCACATGTCAGTTCCTCAAATTGTTACATGTTATCATATTGAAATAATTGGTTCATTTTATTTTTATCTGATTATTGATATTAATTTCGCTCAGATTTTAGTTTAAACTAGATTCAATCATTTATTTTTATTTGATTTGATTATTAGTATAAATAATTGAATAATTTCTTGTTAACAACTTCGATCCAATCTTGTTGTTTCAGCTTAGACTTTAGTTTAGATGCATAAATTAATTTGATTATTGATATTAATGTAGGTACAGTTGGATGAAGATAATTCCTTTCTAATTAATGGTAAAATTTGTTTTTTGTTTGTTGCATGCAAAATTGATCAGTGATTTGTGTAGTGTTAAATTTCAGTTGAAATGTTAATGAATTAGTGAATCATTTTATAGATGAAGAGTTGATGATCACGATTGATGTATTATTTGCTTATTATAGACATGATGATCGATTCATTATTTGCCAACTAATCGTAAAATGTCACTGAATCAGAGAATCTGTGTTCTTGTTTTGGCATACAATTTTTGTTTGCACTTTCTTTGCTGGCCTGCTTATTGAACATCTCAATACAATTTATTTTGCATGTTTGCTTGCAGTTTCTTGTAGCAATTCTTTGCTGGCCTACTTATGAAATTGCTTGATTGATTCACTACAAGTTGTAATTGACTTGCTGAAAACCTGATACAAATTGTTTAAGATGTAATTTTAAAACTTTAATATCCAAAAAATGATATGCAATCATTTAAAAGTTTGTTGAAATTGAAAGTCTGTAACTAGCAGTCAAAAGAAATTGAATCTTATTTTTCATATTATAAAAGTGAATCATCTAAATGGTTGAATTATTTGTTAGCATTGCATTTGTGCCTATTGATATTTGAGAAACGGAGAAATCATATTTAATTTGCATATTTATAGCCTCCATATTATCTATTTTTGTATATAAATAATAATACGCGGATATTTTTAGTGTTTTTTCAGGTGAGACATATTCCTACAAACACATGGTATAAACTCAGAGCCGAATTAGGAAACTAAATTCAGAAAAGAGCTAAAATTGAATAAAGCTATAAGATTATGAAGCTATAGAGAGCTAAAGTCAATTACAGTTATCCAAATTAAAAGAACAAGCTCAGAGCTTCA
Source organism: Dracaena cambodiana (assembly GCA_036321105.1). Classification (NCBI taxonomy): domain Eukaryota; kingdom Viridiplantae; phylum Streptophyta; class Magnoliopsida; order Asparagales; family Asparagaceae; genus Dracaena; species Dracaena cambodiana. The sequence goes on from JAYEPQ010000015.1 coordinate 11,386,729, forward strand.
CGTAGAAGAAACTTGAAGCCTAGAATTCAAAATTTTGCTGCCATTTAGCGGCATTTGTTGCCAATTAGCGGCACTATGGGGCCCACTTATTATGAATTTTTTATGAGATTTTCGATGTAATTTTGTAGTTAGTCACTTATAATCAGATAAGGGTTTGGTTCACCAAGATCTATATATTGGTCGTGTCCTTGTAACTTAGGCAGTTTATCATGCATTTTTGTACTAAAAAATTATTTAATAAAATTAGGCTTTGTCGAAGGGGTGACGGCCGCAATACCGTACTTCTGAGGTGTATCATTATGTAGGTGAAATTAGAATCCACCATGTAGTTGCTCTCTAGTATTTTCTTCCTAAATAAAATAATAAAGAAAAGATTCTCAATGAGAAGATTAGAATATAACAAGTCGTAGATTAATGCTTTGATATAGGTTATACTTGAATTAGATTTCTTGATAGTCTATGCTTAATTAGGGTTTGGAATTATTACTTTTCATCTTTATTATAGAGTTATTGATTAGTATCATATATTGTATTTTTTTCTCCCATATTTTATCTATTTTTGAATATAAATAAATGCTACTAGAGTATTGTTAGTTTATTTTTTAAGTAATCCGATTCATACAAGGAGATGGCATGAAATCAGAGCCGGATTAGGAAACAAAACCCGAAAAAGAGTTTAAAAAGAGCAAAACTATAAGATTAAAATATTCCAGAGAGTCAAAGTCAAATACAGTCAGAAGAGACAAAATTTCAAGACACGAGACTCATGCGGAAGAAAATTCAAGCAAATTTCATTTATTATTGCCTGGTCCCATAGGCTGAGTTTTCTTCGAGGGCTTCGATGTAATTTTATAATTTTTCAGTTGTATTAGAATTAGAGTTTGATTTCCGAAGCCTATATATTGGCCGTATTCTTATATTCTAGGGTTATTTATGCAGTAGTTAATATAGAATTAGGATATAGTTTGTACTCGTTTTTAATTTAATATAATTAAGATTTGGCTGAAGGGGTAACGGCCACAATACCAGACTCCAGGGGTAATTCTCTTTGTTCTTTAATTTTTCTTTAGTTAATTTTTTTTAATTGTTTTCTAGTTTAGGTTTTTATCACCTTTTAGATTAGATAAAAATTTGATTTTGCTTGTTAGAAATATAAGTAGCTAATTTAGCTTAGCTCTAGGATGTAAATAAAGTTAGGATCCACCATGAAATTACTCTCTAGAATTTTTTTTCTTAAATAAAATAAATAAAGACATGATTTTTCCATGAAAAGATTAAAATACAAGAACTCGTAGATTCTTTGATAAGTTATACTTGAGTTAAGTTTTTTGATAGCCTATGCTTAGTTAGGGTTTAGAGTTATTGATTTTTATCTTCTTCATTGAATTATCTAACGATTTAGTTTGTTTTTATGCGAAGTAGTATCTTTGATGAGTTATGCTTGCACGCCCACTTGATAGCTCATGCTTAGATTACTTTAAATAAAGATTAAAACTAAAAGCTCACTTTTTTAGATTGAAGAAGATAATAGAGATAAATACATGATTGGAAACTAGTGAACTCTAAATCCTAGGTTAATTAGAATAACTCTCAACTCCAACTTAGAGCCCTTTGTTAATCTGTTAGACTATAGAATTAGTGAGAACGCAAAAATACCTGAGATCTCTGTGGGACGACCTATATAGCGCTACAACTGACACTGTACGCTTGTAGTTAAATTATCACATCAAGTTTTTGGTACCGTTCCGGAGATCGACGGTGTTTTTCTTACTTTTTCTGACGTTTTAAGGGTTAACAGTGTGTGTTGAGTGTGCAGGGATCTGAAATTTCAGATACAGGAAGAAAAAGGGGAATAAAAGAGTCTCCAAAGTGCACGGCAAGAACCAGGGAGCCAAAATCCCTGGTTTAGCCGCTAAATAGTGGTAATTGCCGCTATTTAGATGCAATTTTGGTGAGATTTCCCCCAAACTTTCTCTATGTCCGTATTTTGTTCTCTGGTTCTGTAAAAAAAAATACAAAAAAAAAAATTCAATTTTTTTATTTTTTTCCTTTCCATCTCTTTCCCTCTCCACCTTTTTAAAAAAGAATAAAAAATAAAAAATATTTCAAAATCAAACTGGTTACTATCATTGTCGTGATTCATATCATAATTATTATCCGTGTTCATAGATAGGAAGTTCGTTAGGACTAAATTATAATCAAATTCAAACCACATATAATGAATCTACGAGTGCTTCCTATACACAAAATTATATTTGTTAATGAATGAATCATTCTAATTTTGCATATAATTAAGAGTCATACCAAGAGAGTTCTCCATCTGATCCTTCCTTCATGGGCTTTTCATCTTCATATTCTACATTCAATCATAAATAAGATATTCAATTATAAATAAGAGTTCAATCATAAATAAGAGTTCCTTCATGGGCTTTTCATCTTCATATTCTACATTCAATCATAAATAAGATATTCAATTGAATATGTTAGATGAAATATTAAAAAGATTAGAAGTAAGGTATGCATGTCATGAGAATTTACCTACAACCACTTCATATCTGTCATCAAATATGTACACAAATCTATCATATCTATCATCAAATTTCACTCATGATCTCGAGATGCAATCATTTGAGAAAAATAAGGAAAATTACAATCATGAGTCTGAGGAACGAAGACGTAGAATAAAAGAAGGTATAGAAACTTTACAAAAATCATCCTCTCAAACTGTATCATTCTCTCAAATTGCATCTTGTATGGAAGATTTGCTCAAAACAATTTCTCAAACTAAACTTTTTGGAGATCAACCATCTAATAGTTTGAACATATTTTTTTCCAACGAGTAACCACTTCAATCATCTTTTGAAGTAGATATGATTCAAAATGAATTAAATAATTTTGTGCATGATGAGTCTATAATTCAACATTATGATCAACCTATTTTAGACCATTGTGAAATAATTATGATGAAACTAGATATAAAGAAAATACTTTTCTTGGTGATTTGCCTCATGATGAGCTTACTTGTGACACATTATCATTTAATTCTTTTGATAGAAATTGTGAAAAAATTTGTGAAGAAGAATTTTTATCCCTTCATAATAACTTGACTAATGATAAGTCTACTAGTATGGCAGTTTCTTTTGAGAATTTTAATGATAGGTTTGAAGAAAATTTGCATGACGAGCCCATAATATTAGAAGAATGGAAAGAATCTCAAAAAAAAGAGATCATGCTACCTAATGATTTGAGAGAGCCATCTAAAATCGAGCTCATGATTCCACAACATCAAAGTGAGTATATTATTTCACATGTTGATAAAATCAAAACACTTACTGCCATGAAAAATGCTCGTGGGTCAAATATGGACAATAAAGATACAATTTCCAACTTCAAAATTTTACTATTGAATAAAAGAAAGAAGTGTAGGAATAAATTAAGAAAAATCAAAAATAAGATGGAGAGATTAAATGCAAAATTGACAAAAAAACTAAGTTCATTCATGTCAAAACATAAATTGACACATTATGAGAGTGGGAAGCGATCAAGAGGTCGTAATCGGTCTGAATTTTCTATTAAGTGTATAATATTTATATAATAGTTTTCATATTTAATTTACCACCATTGGTTAGGTATGAGGGCATACACGAATTTAGGTGTGAGAGAGTGGGTTAGGAGATTTTGTTTCCATATTTTTTTCTAGGATTTTTATTTTATTTTTTTTTTTTTGATTTTTATTTTATTTTTAGATTTTTGAGGTTTCTTTATTTTACACTTCGGGTAGTTTTTAGAGTAACTATCTAAAAAAAGGTAGAAAAACTAAAAACAAATATATATTTTCATCAATAGATCAATCTAATTACAGATAAAGGAACAAATTTAGATTTAAAATTGGATAGGAGAATAGATTAGATGATACACTCATAATTTTTTGAAAAAAAATTAAAATCCAAAAAATAAATACCGCTAACACTAATTTTGAGGCAACTATACATTTATTTTTTATTTCACAATAGTTTATTAGGTTAAGAACAATGATGATAACAATTGAGTAAATCTTCTCTCTCTAAACAAAAAAAAAGACAAAAAATATGAGAATAAAAAAATGGGGATCACCTGGTGTTAAGGCAATAGGTTCGAGAGTGATAAAAAAAAGGGGTGCGCCTGGTATTAAGATAATAGTATCAAGAGTGAAAAAAGAGTATGATCTGAGTAATCAAGTACTTTGCGCCTAAGCAAAAAAGAGTATGATCTGAATAATCGAATACTTTGCGCCTAAGCAAGTGTGAATATTCGCATGAAAAGTGAAATATTCTTAAAAAAAAAGAAAAAAAGAAAAAAATTGTTATGAGAGAAGAGATGAATCATGAGTTAGAGTTGGAGTCTACGACCGAAATAGACTATCACACGTGCACGTAATTGTATAAGAGCCAATAAATTATCTGTTAGTAGGTATTGAAAGATATGATTTAAATTTTTGATTAAAATGATAAGTGTATATGATATAACGCTCGATTTGAAAATTGATAATCTAAATGCGTTCTTGAGTTTGTATATTAGTGAGATTAATAGAAGAAAATATATTAAAAAAAGATTTTTTTTTTCTTCTGTATAAATTTTTTATTTTTCTTGATTTTCGGTTATCCTTATTTTTTTTTTCTTTATTCCTTAATCTATTTTCTTCATGAATTTTATGGGTATATTCACTACAAACCCTTATGAGACAATACTCGTCCACTAGGGCAACCTAGGGGTTTAAAGACATGTTGCACATGCTAAGTGCAATTCTGATTCCTTCGAAAGTGAGTTAGGATTTTTTTCTTTTTAGATTTAGGTGTTGCTCGAGCATTAGTAAAAGATAGGTGTGGGAGTGTGATTAGTATCATATATAATATTTTTTTCTTCCATATTTTATCTAATTTTTATATATAAATAAATGCTACTCAGGTATTTTTAGTTTGTTTTTCAGGTAATCCGATTCATACAAGTAGATAGCATGAAATCAGAGCCGGATTAGGAACAAAGCTCGAAAAAGAGTTTAAAGAGAGTAAAACTACAAGATTAAAATACTTCAGAGAGTCAAAGTCAAATACAGTGTGAGACTCATGCGGAAGAAAATTCAAGCAAATTTCATATATTATTGCCGCCAATTGGCTGCATTTTGCCGCCATTGGGTGGTAAAAAGAGGGTCTCACAGGCTTATTTTTCTTCGAGCGTTTCGATGTAATTTTGTGGTTTTTCAGCTGTATTAGAATTAGAGTTTGATTTCTGAAGCCTATATATTGGCCGTATCCTTGTATTCTAGGATTATTTATGAAGTAGTTAATATAGAAATAGGATATAGTTTGTACTCATTTTTAATTTAATAAAATTAGGGTTTTGCTGAAGGGGTGACGGCCACAATACCAGACTCCAGAGGTAATTCTCTATGTTCTTTAATTTTTCTTTAGTTAATTTCTTTTAATTGCTTTCTAGTTTAGGTTTTTATCACTTTCTAAATTAGATAAAAATTTGATTTTGCTTGTTAGAAATATGAGTAGCTGATTTAGCTTAGCTCTAGGATGTAGATAAAGTTAGGATCCACCATATAATTACTCTCTAGAATTTTCTTCTTAAATAAAATAAATAAAGACATGATTTTTTCCTAAAAAGATTAAAATACAAGAACTCGTAGATTAATACTTTGATAAGTTAAACTTGAGTTAAGTTTCTTGATAACCTATACTTAGGGTTTGGAGTTATTGATTTTTATCTTTTTCATTGAATTATCTAACGATTTAGTTTGTTTTTATGCGAAGTAGTATCTTTGACAAGTTCTACTTGCACACCACTTGATAGCTCATGCTTATATTAATTTAAATAAAGATTAAAACTAAAAGATCACTTTTTTATGATAGAAGAAGATAATAGAAGTAATTACATGATTGGAAACTAGTGAATTCTAAATTCTAGGCTAATTAGAATAACTCTCAACTTCAACTTAGAATTCTTTGTTAATCCGTTAGACTATTGAATTAGTGAGAATGCAAAAATACTTGAGATTTCCATGGGACGACCTGTATAACGCTACAACCGACACTGTATGCTTGCAATTAAATTATCACATTAGTTATCTAATGATTTAATTTATTTTTATGAAAAGTTGTATTTTTGATGTGTTATGCGTGTACACCACTTGATAACACATGCTTAGAATACTTAAAGTAAATATTAAAACTAAAAGATCAATTTTTTATGATAGGAAATAATAAAAGTAATACATGGTTGGAAACTATTGAATTCTATATTCTAAACTAATTAGAATAACTCTCATTCATCTTAAAACTAGTGCATTACTTCGTAAATTAGAAGAGCCACCATACTTCACAATTAGTTCACTTGATCATATTGCACCCTTCACACCTCACGATATTCCTACATGTGTGCTTGTTACTAACGATGATTGGCAGATTTATAATGAAGAACTTTTTAACACAATTATTAATATTTATATGTAGACAAAGAAAAAGTGAGGACGATATAAGATGCAAAAAGGTAATTTCGTAACTTATAGGAGAATAATGAGACACAACAATGCACCAACTTCACGTTTAAAACGCAGACACTGTGAAAGTGGAAAGCGATCGAGAGGTCGTAACCACTTTTCATGCATTAATAGGGTGACGATATTAAAATCGTGACTTTTATGACTCTCATTATTTGTATAATATTTGTACAATAGTTTTTATATTTATTTTACCACCTTTGGTTCATGTATGAGGGCATACACGAGTTTAGGTGTGGGGAAGTGGGTTAGGGTATTTTCTTCGTATTTTTCTAGGATTTTTAATTTCTTTTAGGATTTTTATTTATTTTTAATTTTTTTGGGTTTCTTTATTTTACACTTTGGGTAGTTTTCAGGGTAAAAAGTTTTTTAAAAAATCTAAAAAAAGGTTTAAAAAATATATAAAATAATTTCTTCAATAAATCGACGAATTACAAATAAAAGAATAAATTTAGGTTTGAATTTTGATATGAGAGTAGATTGAATTATATAGTTAGAATTTTATGAAAAAAATAAAAATCCAAAAATAAATACTGCTAATAGTAATTTTAAGGTAAGTATACATCTATTTTTAACTTTATAATAATATATTAGGTTAAGGAGAAAGATGATAACGATTGAGTAGTCTTCTCTCTCTAAACAAGAAAAAAAGAATAAAAAAAGGTGAGCCTGGTATTTAAGATAATAATTCTTAAAAAAAAGAAAATAAAGAATGAGCCTAGTATTTAAGGCAATAATCCTAAAAAAGAAGAATAAAAAAGAATGTGAGCCTGGTTTTTAAGGCATGAAAAATGAAATATTCAAAACAAAAAAACAAAAAAAAAAATTGTTTAGAGAGAAGAGATGAATTATGAGTTAGAGTTTTAGTCCAAAACCAAAGTAGACTATCACACATGCACATAGATATAAAAAATCCAATGAATTATCTATTAATGGATATTAAAAGGTAGGATTTGAATTTTTGATTAAAATGATAGGTATATTTGATATGATATTTGACTTGAAAATTGATAATGTAAATACGTTCTTGAGTTTGTATATTAGTGAGATTAATTGAAGAAAATATTAAAAAAAGGAATTTTCTTTATTTTATATAAAAATTTCTTCTATTTTTCTAGATTTTTTTGTTATCCTTATTTTTCTTTCCTTATTTCCTTAATCTAAGTTCTTCATGAATTTTGTGGTATATTCACTGCAAATCCTTACGAGACACCACTCGTGCACTAAAGTAACCTAAGGGTTTAACGATTTGTTGTACATACTAAATGCAATCGCGATTATTGCGAAAGTGAATTAGGATTTTTCTTTTTTTTTAGGTCTAGCTTTTGCTTGAAAACTAGTAAAAGATAGGTGTGGGGGTGTGATGAGTGTTATATATTGCATAATTATAACCTCCATATTATCTATTTTTGTATATAAATAATACTACTGGGGTATTTTTAGTTTTTTTAGGTGAAACATGTTCTTACAAGGATATGACATAAATTCAGATCTGGATTAGAAAACCAAGTTAAAAAAAAAATCTAAAAGTGAGTAAAGCTATAGGATTATAAAGCTACAGAGAGCTAAACTCAATTACAGTTATTCAAATTAAAAAAACAAGCCCAGAGCTTCATGCAGAAGAAATTTAGTAGCAATCGCTAACTGGAGGCAATATGAGGCCCACTTATCATGAATTTTTTATGAGGTTTTCGATGTAATTTTATAGTTACTCACTTGTAATAAGATTAGCGTTTGATTCTTCGAGGCCTTTATATTGGTCGTGTCCTTGTAACTTGGCTTTTTATCATGCAATTTTGTATTAAAAAATTATTTAATAAAATTAGGGTTTGCTGAAGGGGTGACAGCTGCAATACCGTGCTCCAGAGGTGTGCCATTGTTCAAAAGTATATTCTTATAAGTCTAATTATTTTATTTACTTTTTAGGCAAATTTAACTGTTTTCTAGTATAAATTCACTATAGCTTTCATAGAAAAATATGATTTTTAATGTTTTCAAATAATAAAAATATGATCTTTTTAATTAGAATTATGAGAAGCTAATTTAGTTTAGCTCTAGGATGTAGATGAAATTAGAAATCCACCATGTAGTTGCTCTCTAGTATTTTCTTCCTAAATAAAATAATAAAGATAAGATTTTTCAATGAAAAGATTAAAATATAACAACTCGTATATTAATATTTTGATAGGTTATATTTGAATTAAATTTCTTAATAGCCTATGCTTAGTTAGGATTTTGAATTGTTACTTTTCATTTTTATCATAGAGTTATCTAATAATTTAGCTTATTTTTATGAAAAGTTGTATCTTCGATGCGTTATGCATGCACACCACTTGATAACACATGCTTAGAACACTTAAAGTAAAGATTAAAACTAAAAAATTAATTTTTTATGATCGAAAGAAAATAATAGAAGTAATACATAGTTGAAAACTAATGGATTCTATATTCTAGGCTAATTAGAATAACTCTCATTCATCTTGGAATCCTTAGTTAATTCGTTAGGACTAAAGAATTAGTAAGAATGCAAAAACATCTTAGATTCTCGTGGGAATGACATATTTGCGGTATAACCAACATTGTACGCTTGCAATAAATTTATCACATTGCATATATTTTTATAAGAAATAAAATTTTAAGAATCAAGATTTAGGACCATATACACACGTATCACGAGAATACTTTATTCCATATAATCAAGATACAAAAATTATCATCATGTTTCCATGAATGATCATGTCGTCATATATCATTATTGATATCTACTTATCATGTTATCATGAAATAAATATTATTAAGAAAATCATGACTTGCCAAATATTAGCCTCTTCCATTTGAGGGTAATACTATGTAGAAATTAAATGGGAAAAATTAAGTAAGCTGAGATCCACTTTTAGGCTTCAAGCAACTGACGTGGCATCAGATTCGCATTTTTATCTGGTAATAGCTTGCACGATATGTCCAGACCCGCGTTTGGGATAACAACTATTCTTCAAGATTTTAGAATGAAAACGCAACTCTCTAGGTCTTACATTTGTTATATTCAGCTCTAACCATGAGCTTAGAAGTCAAATGTTGATTTTCTTGTGATTGTTGATCCACACTTCTATTTAGATGATGATAATTTTAGTTTTAGAAGCCTGCAGAGTTCAAACGCGACTCTAAGTTAGAGACATGAACTAGATTGCGTTTTAATTCACAAAGACACCTCTCTTGTAACTGGACCCGTGGTTTTTATTTAAACAATGTAAGTTTTAAATTTAAAGTCCTGGTGGGCCTCAATGCGATCCTACATGATCCACATTTACCTAATCACGACTTTGTATTTGAAGCATGGGTAGATCTGCATTTAGAATTTACAGAGATGTTCCTCTTGTAACTAAATCCATGGTTTTCTTATTTAAAAGTTTCGTGGGCCCCAATATGATCCTACATGGCTGGACCACGTTCTACCTAAAGCATGACCTTAAATTTAAAGTAAGGCGAGGTCTACGTTTCTTCCAAAGCGAGACCCTATAAGGTATCCGTAGATTTCTCAAACGTGACCTTCTTGGTTCATGTAGATTTTCTCTGGTCAAAACCCTTGTTATGTCCCTTTAGCAATGATTCTTACTTATTCAGACCCGCGTCTATTTATGAAAAGAGTAACCTTGTGTTCTCATGGTTTTAAACACAAAATACGATCCTAAAAGGTTATCCGCAGTTTTCTCTAAATGATGAAGATTTGCGTTTTAGTTTAAACACAACCTTCAGAGTCTAAGAAGATAGTCAATCTCTTTATGCTATAAAGGCCAAACGCAAATTTCAGCCATTTCCAAGACTTCTGAAATTCATGTTTTTCTTTATCTAGAGAGATATTCAACCTCTCGTTCTTATAGAACCAAAATGCGACCTTTAAGGGTCTGCATTTTGTTGTACCTGAAGAAATGCTCGATCTCTTGATTCTACTGAAATCATACGCGACCTTCAAGGATCTGCATTTCACTCTACATGTTTTCCCCCTTGCAGAATTTGGCTAACACATTAGGCATTAAAATTACACAATTCTTATGAATCAAGTTTGTGAACCATGTGATTTCAACACATGAATACTATAGTCTTTAATTATTAATATCGATTAACAATTCTCAAAATCCTAGCCTAACATGTTCCAATTTTAATAGTTCCAAAAATGATCCAAAATCATTTATAAAAAGAATTATGTGCACACATACAAATTGAATGAAAATCCCAAGAAAGAACAAGAAATAAAAGTGCTACCTGTCTCAATTTCCCTTCAATCTTCTTAAATTTAGCAAATCCCTTTCCTTTTTCCCGCGAAGCAGAAGACCCAAAGGTTAGAGAGGGAGGAACGTGGTTTTGTTTTGTTCTTTTTGGCAAAAATTTTCTTTGAGAGAATGAGGTTATATATGACTAAGGGCAATATGGTAACATTGTCCTCTAGTCTTATCCCAAGGCTTTTGCATGTATAATTAGCTAGAGTGCCACTTCTCACTCTCCTTTTGGCAACTCATCACCACTTAATTTAAAAGTGTGCCTTTAGAAACTTAGTTAAATTTGGAGATGTATACAAATAAATTTCTAATTTATTACTTTATAAATATGAGAATGTTATTCTAGTGTTCTTATTTGGCACAATTGGACTTAGAAAAGAAATACGAGTAGTATAAAATTTTTGGAGTGTTACATCCTACCCAACCTAACAAAAAAAAATTCGTATTCAAAATTCCAATTTAAAAGTATGCCAGTGTATACAAATATGTATCATCATATAAAAATGGATTCAAGTGACATACCTAATTATGAGAATATATATGGGTACTTTGTCTTGATGTCATTCTCAAGCTCCCAATTAGAGTCCCTTGGAGATCATACATCCCATGAAATAAGGACTAACATTGTTAATTTATTCTTCAAGGCTTTCTCCCGTCAGCCAATAATTACTATATGTTGATTCTCATACGTTAGATCCGATCTCAAGTCGACTTTGGATAGGTCTACGATTTTGTGTTCTTCACCCAAGCATTTCCTCAATTGTGACACATGAAACACGTCATGAACGGTTTCCATCTAAGATAGTAATGATAATCTATAGGTAAGGTTTTCAACTCTTTTCGTGATCTCAAATGACCCAATGTATCTTAAACTAAGCTTTTTTTCTTGCCAAATCTGATCACTCCCTTCATTAGTGATATTTTGATAAACACTTTATCTCCCTTTTCAAACTCCAATAGGTTTCTGCATTGATCAGCTTATTTATTTTGTCTATCTTTGGCGCTTTCATATGTTTCTTGATAACTTTTACTTGTTCTATTGCTTGAGTAGTTAACTCTGGTCTCAAAATACTTCATTCTCTAACCTCGTGCTAACACAGGGATACCTACACTTTCAACCATATAAAGCTTTGAATGGTGCTATTTTGAGACTCTTTTGATACCTATTATTGTAAAAAAATTCTACCATATATAAATGTTCTGCCCAAGATCTACCAAAATCCAACACACATACCCTAAACTTATCTTCAAGTACTTGAATAGTCTGTTATGATTGACAGTCTGTTTGTAGATGATAAGCTAAAGATAAATCTAATTGTGTTTTCAGACTATCAATCAATCTTTTCCAATATTGGGATCTGAATCTCGTATCCCTATCTAATACAATTCGAACTAAAACTCCATGTAATCTCACCACTTCCTGTATAAATCGTTTTTCTAATGTTTCGGTTGACTGGCCAACCCTTAATGAATTGAAATGAGCTGATTTAGTCAGTCGGTCCATAATTAATCAAATTGCATTATTACCTTTGTTGCCCTTGAGTAATCCTGTAACAAAATCCATCGATATTTGTTCTCACTTATATTCTAGTATTACTAATGGTTGAAGCAATCCAGCCTTTCTATAATGTTCAACTTTTACTTACTAGTAAGTGAAATATCTAGATACATATCTTGCAATTTCTTTTTTCATGCCTGGCTACCAGAAGTATTTCTTCATATCCTTGTACATCTTATTCCATTCTGGATGAATAAAATATATTGATTTATGAGTCTCTTCTAAAACTCTATCTCTTATTTCTCCTTTGGGCACCCATAATCTTTCCTTGAATTTAATAGTTTCATCCGAGTACATCTTCATTTCTGGCCTCTTGCATCTTTCTATTTTGTTCTTTAACCTCTGGAAGTTTTCATCCATGACTTGTACTTGCTTAATCTACTCTATCAATGGTGACTGTAATTGTATCTTCATAAATTGTATAGTCATCCTCGTAAAACTATTTCCAATTCCATTCTATACATTTCCACTAATAACTCCTTTTGTTGGGTCAGTCTCTCTATTGCAGGGTTTCTACTCAGAGCATCTGGTACTTCCTAGGTGATACTTAATTTTCAAGTCATAATGTGCTACTAACTCTAACCATCGTCTCTGTCTCATATTCACTTTCTTTTGAGTAAAAATGTATTTCAAACTTTTGTGGTTAGTGTATACCTCCACTCTTTATCCTAGTAAATAATGCCTCCAAATTTTCAAGGTATGAATCACTGCTGCTAGTTCCAAGTCATATGTCGCATAATTTCTTTCATGAGGTCTCAATTGTCTTAATGCAAACTCAATCAATCTTCCGTTCAGGGTCAACACACATCCCAATTCCTGTCAAAAAGCATCACTATATACTTTTATTCCTCCAGAGTTATCTGGAATTGTTAGCACTAGTGCTGTTTTCAGTCTCCATTTTAGTTCTTTAAATGCCTTATTACATTCTTCTGCCTAGATATATTTTCTTTTCTGGTCAATTTAGTTAGAGGAGATGAAATTTTTGCAAATTCTTGTATAAATCGCTTGTAATATCCAACTATTTCCAGAAAACTCCAAACGTCTATCACTGATTTTTGTATAGGCCAATCCATCGCAGCCTCTAACTTTTTAGGATCAGCTGATACACCATCTCCAGATATTATAAGGCCCAAGAAAGAAATCTTATTCAACCAAAATTCACATTTGTTCAGTTTTCCATGTAACTTTTGTTCTCTTAAAGTTTGTAAAAATATCATCAAATTTTTAACATGCTCTTCTCTATTTATGGAGTAGATCAATACATCATCAATAAATCCCACCACAAATTTGTCTAAATACTGAAAGAAACATTGTTCATTAAATTCATAAAAACTGCTGAATATTAGTTATTCCAAACGGTATCACCAAATATTCATAATAACTATGTCTGGTTCTAAATGTAGTTTTTGAAATATCTTCTGTTCGGACTCTTACTGGATAGAATCTTAATGTTGGTCTATCCTCGAGAATATCTTTGCTCCTCCCAGTTGATCAAATAGATCAGTTATCCTTAGAAAGGGATATTTATTCTTGATCGTTAGTGCATTCTAACCCCTATAGTCCACACACAATCTTTAACTCCCATCATTCTTTCCTGCTAATAATACTGGAGCACCCCAAGGCGAAACACTAAGTCTCACAAAATCCAATCTCAACAACTTGCCCACTTATCTCTTAACTTTTCTAGTTCCGTGATCTCCATTTGGTAGGGTGGGTTACAAACTGGTTCAGCTCTAAAAATAATATCAATGGTGAATTCTACTATCTTTATTGGTTGTAATCTAGGTATCTCGTCAAGAAATATATCTAAGAGCTCTGATACTACTGGGATCATTCCTTCTTCCACTTCCAAAATTTCTTCCTTTGGGAATAACTTAGATTCAGCTGGTTCTAGGGATTGGCTTCAAATAATAATAAACTCAAACTCTGGACAATCAGGAATTTGAAGTATTACTCTCCTTCTTCTACAATCTATCACCGCATAGAAAGTGCTCAACCAATCCATGCCTAAGATATCATCATATCCTCCTCCACTAATAACTAGTAAGTTGGCATAAAATTCTTTACCATTAATCACTAAGAAACATAGTCTATACTCTTCATTGGTCATGATACTACCATTCCCAATCTTAATATTCCACCCTATAGGTAAGATAGCAAAATTAATGGAACTGCGGGAAACAAAAATGCTAGAGATAAAATAGTGTGAAGCTCCAGAATCGAATAAACAATTGTCAGTGCATTGCCAATAAGATTCATACCTGCTACGACTCCTCCAGTAGTTTGAACTTCCTCAGTATTAATCAGTATAACTTGCCCCTACCTCTGACCTGCTCTTCCTTGGGCTCTGGTATAGGCTTATTGTTGGGTCTCCAAAGGTCCTTTCTGGTCCGACCTTGGAATCATCTGGGTTGATGTTACTTCTGGCCTGACTGTTGGCTGGAATGGGATCTTGGACACCGCCGACTGTTGATTTTTTGGACAATCACTCATCCGATGGTTGACGGATCCACATGCCAAACAACCCTTGAGCTCTTCTACACTCTTTAAGGGTGTGTCCTAGTTTTTGGCAATATTTACATATTACTGAATTTCGATTTGGCATCTCTTGCTTCTTTACTGGCGGGCCATCAAACCTCCTAGCCGATGGGCTTGCTTTTGTCCAAACAATGTTTTAAACACCACTGGTCTATTTTCCTTGAATACTTGTTCTAAACGACATGCCGCTTCAAATACTTCTGAGTAAGTCTTGTAGTTGTGACATGCTAAGTGTTCTTTCAGATGAGGCTTTAGTCCTTGCTGGAACAATGCGCCCTTTCCTCCTCATCAGCTACCAGAGTTGGGGTGAAATGACTGAGTCTCACGAATTATGTAGTATAGGTATCTACAGTCCGATCTCTTTATTGCAATCCCAGAAATTTCATCCTCATTTTTTGTCTTGTTGATGCATGAGAAAACCTAGCAAGAAATGCCTCTACAAACCTTTCTCTGGTTAGGGGTTTCTAGTGCTTTAGTTCTTCGGCAAGCCACCATGTTCTGCCTACATCAGTCAACTGAACATATACTACTTCTACTCGATTTTCCTTTGAAATTCTTACTGTCCTTAGAAGATTTTCCATATCTACAATCTACTGTTCAGCCTTTAGTGGCCCTTCTATCCCAGAAAATATTGATGGTTGTAGTTTTCAAAAATCCGACACCATTCCAGTTCTTTCCAGTTCTTTGGACTGCAATGTTCTTTCTAATATCATCATCGTGGTCTGTTGCGTCTGTGCGACACTTTGTACTAGAGTCCTAAGCTCATACGCTTCATCCATTGGACTTGGGCTCACGCTAGCAGATGATTGGGTTGTCATTGTTCTGTGACGGACCAAAGGAAATCAATCAAATGGAGTTCCAAGATAGATATTCTAAATAAATAGGAAATAAAATAATAGTCACGATACTAGATCTGATGGATATCAATGAATAAGAAGCAAATATCTTGTAGACATGTTCACATGTGGCAGTAGTCATATAGTCTTCTACCTAAAACTAGGTTCTAGTACCATCCCTAATGCCCCCATTTTTCATCTACTTCCCAAAATGAGGAGCGCCACTTAGCTATTACCGTACAACCCAACAATCACAGGATCTTGAACTAACTGTAACTACTACCACATCCAAATGAATAAATAGCATGTCTAAAATTGAAATGATTTCATTCATACAAAAAGTTGATTATATAAAACGGCATACCGCACTGAACATTTACACAAAAGAATCAAAATACACGGAGTACAAAAGTGCCCGAGCAAAAGAAAGTATAAACATGATTTACAAGTGATTTAGGAGATAATTTGTTAATTACCGCCGCTAGGTATGCTCAGTGAAGTACGGATCGCCAACTGAAGCTATTTCCCCTTCTTCGCCTTTGTAATTTGGGCTCAACACTAAGGGGATTAAACCAGCAAGTAACACAAGAAAAGAAATACGTATACTAACATGTACTAAATGATAAAGAGTATGCGAATACAGTGTATAAATGACAGTCATGTTGCATAAATAATGAATAATAAAGTAACGAGAACTATATAAATTATGTACGAGAAATCATGTAAATTTTTAACACGTTTAGATCATGTTAACGTTGTTATTGAAACTCAATAATGGATAAGATGGCGTGAAGTTTCTTTTGTATTATATAAGTGCCCATGCATACCCGGAACCTGACCCCAAACCCATGGTGCTGAACCATGACACATCGCTAGGTGCTGCAAGTTAAACCCTGTACTGAGAAACAGTAACGGACATCACTCTTATGATAACTCATGTATCAAATTGTGGCCCAGTACTACACAGTGCTGCTGCTGTAAAAGTCCTCAACACCTTAATCAAGAAGTTGGTTAACAAGATCCTTATACAATACTGTTCTTATCTATCATATAGTTTTTTCCATTCCTATGTTAGTGATACACAATATACATGAACCAATGGAAATACATGGCTAGTCAATTCAGACTGTGTACATATTCTTTTACAAGATACAAGAATTTAGGAATCAAGATTTAGGACAATGTACACATGTATCACGAGGATACTTTATTTCATATAATAAAAATATAAGAAACTTATCTTCATACTTCCATGAATGATCATATTGTCATGTATCATTATTGATATTTACTTGTCATGTTATCATGAAAAAAATATTATTAAGAAAATAATGATTTGCCAAACGTTAGCTACTTCAACTTGGGGATAATACCATATAGAAATTAAATGGCAGAAATTAAGTATGCTGAGATCCGCATTTAGGCTTCATATAATTGATGTGGCATAAGATTTGCATTTTTAGCTGGTAATAACTTACGTAGCATTTCCAGACCTGTGTTTTGGTGTTAACAAGGATAACGACTATCCTTCAAGATTCTAGAATGAAAACGCGAACCTCTGGGTCTTGCATTTAGTTATATTCAGCTCTAACCATGAGCTTAGAAGTTAAATGCAAAGTTTCTTGTGATTGTTAATCTGCACTTCCATTTAGATGATGATAATTTTGGTTCTAGAAGCCTGTAGGGCTCAAACGCGACTCTAAGCTAGAGACATGAACTAGATTCACGTTTTAATTCACAAAGTTGCCTCTTTTGTAACTAGACCTATTGTTTTTATTTAAACTGAGTAAGTTTTAAATTTAAAGTCCTTGTGGGCCCCAATGTGATCCTACGTGGTTGGATCCACATTTACCCAAGCACGACTTTGTATTTGAAGCATGGGTAGGTCTGCGTTTAGAATTTATAAAGACGTCCCTCTTGTATTTAAATCCGTGGTTTACTTATTTAAAAGTCTCGTGGGCCCCCAACATGATCGTATGTGGCTGGACCCACATTCTACCTAAAATGCAAACTTAAATTTGAAGTAAGGCGAGATTGTATTTCTTCCAAGACGTGACCTTATAAGGTATTTGCGGATTTTTCAAATACAACCTTCTTGGTTCGTGCGGATCTCCTCTGGACAAAACCGTTCTTTTGTCCCTTTAGCAATAATTCTTACTTATTTAGACCCGCGTCTAAATATGAAAAGAGTAATATTGTGTTCTCAAAGTTCTAAACACAAAACATTATCTGCGATTTTATTTAAATGACGAAGATCCACATTTTAGTTTAAACGCGACATTCAGAGACCCATGTTTATTTGTATCTAAGAAGATAGTCAATCTCACGATGCTATTAAGGCAAACACGACCATCAGCCATTTCTAAAACTTCTGAAATTTGCATTTTCTTTATCTAGAGAGATATTCAACCTCTCATTATTATAAAACCAAAACACGACCTTCAGAATCCGCATTTTGTTGTATCTAAATTGATGCTCGATCTCTTGATTCTACTAAGGTCAACCACGACCTTCAAGTGTCTGCATTTCACTCTATATATTTTCCCCCCTTACAGAATTTGACTAACACTTTAAGTATTAATATTACACAATTGTTATGGATCAAGTTTGTGAACCATGCAATTTCAACAGATAAATACTATAGTCTTCAATTATCAATATTGATTAACAATTTTCAAAACCATAGCCTAACATGTTCCAAATTTAATAGTTCCGAAATTGATTCAAAATCATCTGTAAAAGGATTTATGTGCACGCAATACAAATTGAATGAAAATCTCAAGAAAGAACACGAAATAAAAATGTTACTTGCCTCAAATTCCCTTCAATTTTCGTAGATTTAGCAAATCCCTTTCCTTTTTCCCGCGAACTAGAAGAATCAAAGGTTAGAGAGGGAGGAAGATGGTTTTGTTTTGTTCTTTTTGACAAAAATCTCTTTGAGAGAATGAGGTTATATATGACTAAGGGTGATTTAGTAACATTGTCCTCTTGCCTTATCCCAAGACTTTTGCATGTATGACAAGTGTCCAACTAAGGTGCCACTTCTCACTCTCCTTTTAACAACTCATCACCACTTAATTTAAAGGTGTGCTTTTAAAAACTTAGTTAAGTTTGGAGATGTATAGAAAGAAATTCAAGTTTATTATTTTATAAATTTGAGAATGTTATTCTAGTGTTCTTATTTGGTACGATTGGACTTAAAAGAGAAATACGAGTAGCATGAAAATTTTGGGTGTTACACCAATTCATTGTAATTGTTCCATCTTAAATAATCTCTATAGAGCGAGTAACCTCGTTAGAAGAAATCATAGAAAAATGATGATACTAACCGAATGAGAGCAAATAGAGGACACGGATGGGACGTGGATCGGTGCGCAGGTCGACGGTCGCAGAACGGGGTTGAGGCACGGGTTACAGAGAGGGGGCGACGTGCGCGGGTTGATGGGTCATGGTGCGATCAGAGATCTGTAGATTGAGGCGCGGGTCAAATATCAGATCGAGGCACAGGTCAGAGACCTCATAACCAAAAGAAGTTAGACCTCAGAGAGTTTCTGATACCATGATAAAATTATGAACTAAGAGCACATAAAGAATAGTTTTGTATTTTTAGGTATATATAAACTACAGAATGGCCAGCTTTTTATGGGTGAAGGAGATAAATATAAAAAGTAGAAGACAAACGAATATACAATTTAATACTAATTACATAAAATCCTCAATCAGCCTAATAGGGGGATTTATCAAATATCCTAATTTAGAAAGATATGCTAAATTAGTGAAATATGCTAATAAATTAATAGGATTTATCAAATATTCTAATTTAGCATGATATCATAAATTAGTAAGATATGTTAATACGATCAAAGCTTGACTCCAAGTTTTCGAAAATTTGGCTCGAATTGTATATGAGCAAGAACTGGGTCAGATCCAGCGACTCCACTGCAATAAAACTGAAATTGGGATTGGGATTGGATTTGGATTCAGGTGCAATAACAAGATCGATCCACCCACCCAACTGTGCCATAAATGGGGAGTAGGTAGCTACCTAGTTGCTGTGCACCAGATATCTACTGCGACTGCATTTGGGAATCAAGATACATGCATGTGCACATATTTGATATATTTGTATAATGCGTGGACCAGTCAGCATTAAAACTTCAGGTAAAGACGCTGTCCATGTGCTCCCCAAACAACCACAGCGAAGCTTGTTGGTCTTCAACGTTCTCTTTCATCATCCATCTCGAGATCCCCATTCTTACTCTCTCCCCCTCTCATTCATTTTAATAGTATGCTTTCCTCTCGCTCTGTTTAGCTTTTGCTGCCTCTGTCAACCTTCTGCCAAATCCCACCCAACCCGACCCTTTTTATATTTTAACTATAATTTATTTTATTCATTAACCCACTCCCACCGCCACTATGGTACTACCCATTAAAACGGTTCTTTATTTGTACCCCAAGTGACGGGGCCCACTAAGCAGCGATGAGCTTGCTTGCTCTTTTCCCTGCGCCCAATGCCAAAAGAGGCACAGTATCCGTGTCCCACATTGCTTTGCTCAACGCCAAGAACGAGCTCAGCATGCTGAATGCTTGCAATGCAATAGCAATTGATCTCGTAACCTGCAACTACCAAGAGTATATACTATTGGCTTATAACATCGGGAGATGATAGCTTTCGTCTCTTTAGCTTGTTGTGTGTAATAGATACTCTCCTTCTCTAGCTCTTTCACTGTTCGAACGCTACCACTCTGGGCATGATTGGGTGATGAGAAAGAGTAAATTAATCCGTAGACAGCTTGGCCATGGGAAAGAAGGGAGGGAGCTCTTGGCTCACGGCGGTCAGGAAAGCCTTTAGATCCCCTTCCAAAGACAAAGACAAGCCCCCGCCGCAGCGAGAAGAGCACGAACAAGAAGAAGAAGAAAAGGTTCGTGTCTATTTCACGTCCATTTGGTTCTTCTTGTGATTCTTTGTTTCATTCTTACGAACAGTTCGCATGCGTCTGTAGAAGAAGCGAGAGAAGCGGCGATGGCTGTTCCGCAAGAATCCAACTAACGAAGAGCAGCAGCAGCAAGTGAAAGAACCGGCTGCGGCTGCTGCGACGGTGACAGCCGAGCAGAGGCATGCTATCACATTGGCGGTGGCGACGGCAGCAGCAGCGGAGGCTGCAGTTGCGACGGCGCAGGCAGCGGCAGAGGTTGTGAGGCTGACGCGGCCGAATCCGGGCTTGCGTAAAAAGCATTCCGCTGCCGTGGTTATACAGACTGCGTTCAGAGGCTATTTGGTAAATATTTTTGATTGATTGAGTCCTTTTTTTTTTTTTTCCCTCGCGGATGACGATTTAGATTGTTTTGTTAATGGGTTTTGGGTTTGGAAAAAGGCGAGGAGGGCGTTGAGAGCGTTGAAGGGGTTAGTGAAGCTGCAAGCGTTGGTGAGAGGGCACAACGTGAGGAAGCAAGCGAACATGACGCTGAGATGTATGCAAGCTTTGGTGAGAGTTCAGGCGAGAGTAAGAGACCAGAGGATGAGATTGTCGCAAGATGGCGGAGCTGGATGCAGCAGTACCAAGTCTTCGCTCAGTTGTGACACTAATATTTGGGACTCCAGATATCTACAAGAGATGGCAGATCGAAGATCAATGGTGAGTGAGATATTATTCAATCTATTTCTAGTTAGCGAGTTTGGTTCGTAACTTACTTGTTCGATGCAGTCGAGTAGCCTGGCAGACATGGATTGGGACGATCGGCCGCGGACAATCGAGGAGATCCAAGCAATGTTGCAGAGCAAGAAAGAAGCTACACTGAAAAGAGAGAGGACTCTCTCTTATGCATTCGCACATCAGGTGGTTTATAGTGTTTTTAGCTTTCCTCCTTTTGTATTCCTAGCTTCATAATACTTACTCTGTTTGAAACATAGAAATGGAGATCAGATAGAAATCTCTCACGACCGCTGGATTACGAAGAAGAAGAAATGGAACGAACAGCGGAAGGGGAGCATGAGCCACCGCGATGGCTCGACCAATGGATGGTCTCGCGGTCGTCATTCGACAACCGAAGCAGCAGCAGAGCGAGAGCACCTATGGACAACCGAGACCCCATCAAGACTCTCGAAATCGACACGGGCAGACCTTACTCCTACTCAACTCTCACCAACCGAAGGCGGCAGCAGCAGCAGCAGCATCCAGTCACATCCAGCACTCTCCACAAATCCCATCACTCCCCCGCCAAAACCCGTCCCATCCAAGTCCGCTCCGCTAGCCCCCGCTTTGTTCGCGATGCCCGAACCAGCATCTCGTCCAACACTCCGAGCGTCACCGCCTTCTACAACTACAACGGCAATGGCGTCACCAGGCACCAACAAACGACAATGCCGAACTACATGGCAGCCACGGAGTCAGCCCGGGCGCGCGTCCGGTCGCAGAGCGCGCCAAGGCAGCGGCCCTTAGGCACGCCCGAGAGGGACCGATCTGGGTCCGTCAAGAAGCGGCTCTCCTTCCCCGTGCCGGACCCGTACTACAGCCAGAATCTATTGAGCCCGAGCTTCAAGAGTGTGGCGGGGCGGGTCGAGCAGACGTCGAA
This sequence comes from Dracaena cambodiana, assembly GCA_036321105.1. Classification (NCBI taxonomy): domain Eukaryota; kingdom Viridiplantae; phylum Streptophyta; class Magnoliopsida; order Asparagales; family Asparagaceae; genus Dracaena; species Dracaena cambodiana. Next base: position 11,409,049 of record JAYEPQ010000015.1, read on the forward strand.
CGTGTCCTCATCCTGCGGCGGGGAGATATCGCCGTCATCGACGACCGACCTTAGAAGATGGCTCAGATGATCATACTGTTTGCTCGATTTCTCGTTTGTTTGTTTGTTAGCTAAATTGTTGATTGTAGTTATGTTGGTAGTAGTAGTAGTGAACTTGTAGTTTTTGAGTATGTGATGTTTGTGTTAGAGACTGTTGACTGTTCGTAATGTTCGATGAATTTGGGGAGTTTGAAAAGTGCCAGGATGGGAAGGAATTTTGGGGTGTAACAGATATTGTTGGAAATTGTTGGAACCGAATCTCTCCTCTTTTGGATCCAAAAAACGTGCGAGGTGTTGTCACATCTCACTGCTGCTGCACTTGCAAATTGTGTCCAGAAAGTCCGGAGTTTTTAGAGGGGCACCATTTTTACTAACGAGTCAAGTTTTTTTTAATGAGTTCATCTTCTCTTTTAAAAAGATATTGATTTCCTAGTGAGCACATTAAAAATATCAAAATTAGTCTTTCTTTATTTCTCTCTTCGACTCCCCTTCAGTCTCTCTCTCACTTTCTCCCTAAATCTAACTCCCCCTACCCTAAACTCTCCTCTCCTCCTATCCCCCCAGGCCTTACTCCTTTCCCTCGCACAAAAAAAATCGATCGCCCCCAACCCAAAATCATCCATGGCGGAGGATGAAGCTTTTCGGATCGGGCAGTGTGTCCACGCCATGGGCAATCCGTGCAAGACCGGCACGATTCGCTACATCGGACCTGTTGTCGACCACTTGGGCTCTTGGATCGGTGTCGATTGGAATGACGACGACGGTAAGCACGATGGTTCCGTCAACGGAACCCGTTACTTCACTGTCCGATCCGATAAATCCTCCTCGCTCGTCCGCGCAAAGAACCTGAGCACAGGGATCTCATTCGTTGAGGCTCTCCATCTTAGATACCGCACCGATCCAACCAAAGAAGAAGAAGGTATGGGAAGAAAAAAATCCTAATTTTTGTGAGAAATGAGGTGGACCAAGTACCCTAACTGGATGCGATTGTACAGACGAAATTACGTGTTTTCGAGGAGCAACAAGTGCGTGCCGGTGTAGCTTGTAGGGAGAAATAAAGTTAAGGAGAAGTTGAAGAAGTTTGAGGAGTTAACTAGTGCGATGGTTTCATATTTGGGGGTTAGCTCGATTGGGGATGCTAATGTGATCAATACTTTAGTGTCCAGTGAGTTGGTTTCTAATGTAGGGTTTTATTTAATTAAGTGTAAATGCAATGTGGTGTTGTTTTAATCTATGATCACATTTAAATTCTTCGGTTTTTAGCAATATAATGTACACGTGATGAAATCAATAAACTAGTTTGTGATAAGGATCTCTTCGTGAAGTAAGTTTCATTCTTTATGTGGCACAATATTTATCCATAATTTTGAGAAGGAATAGAGATTATTGTTCATCGATTGGGTGCATAACTACTGGTTTCCTTCAAATACATTAGTTGTACTGTTTCACGAGTACCAGCATTTTCTATTTATTTACTAATTCTCTTTCAAATATCAGCAGAAATTATGCAAAAATGAGCTGCATTTGGAATTTCAGACAGTACATTTAAGGCATAATTTCTTTAATCATTCACGCTTTAAACTATATGTAAAAACTAGTTGCTTTATTGACTTTTAGCTCTATAAAGCTCTATTACTTATTTAAGCTAATTTTAACTTCAAACTATATGTAAAAACAGAGTCTCCGATTACTAAAGAGTCTTATGAAAGAGCAAATATTAATGAACTGGACTCAGAAGAAGAAAAAGTGTAACCGCTTAATTAGTGGAGGACCGGTTGAATTAATACTCCTCAAGAGTTTCAAGACCTGGAGATGTTAGATTTAATTATTTTAATTTTGGATCGTAATTTGAAAGGGCTGTACTCGAAAACAATATATTTTTAAATGGTTGTTCGAGAACTATTTGCTGCAAACGAAACTTTGTATATATTTTTTATGTAATGTTGTTTTTAATTATGGACTAATTTGTTCATAAGTCTCATTGTGTGAATTCACATTATTGTTTGAGTTTGAATTTCGTATTTATGTGTTATTGATGAAATCTGTAGTTGGAAAGAGTTAAACTTTATGTACAAATTTGAGAGATGAATAAATTTTTTGTGTTCATTGCATAATCAATTCTTGGATGCAATTATTGCTTCTATTTCAATTTTAAAGTTGTCATGAATCTTATATCCCTTAGATGACTGCGATTGGCTCCACCTTTTCAATGTGTTGAAGTATCATCATATATCCAACATTTTCAGGGTTTTTAATCTATTGTCCGGAGTGTACACCCCGGACAAAATACCAATCATCTGAGCTGGAAGTCCAGACAGTAGACTGCTATTTGAAATTCCAGTCTGGACAAAAAATATTTTATCTAGACTGAAATTCCGGACAATGGCCTACTATCCGGACTTCTAATCCGGATGAGCTAGATAACTATTCGGACTGGCAGTCCGGATAGTAGAGAGTCGTCCGAACTGCCAGTCCGGACATGTTGATTTTCATCCGGATTTCCAGTCTAGACATGTTGATGAGTCATGTTAAGGTAACGTGACTCCCTTCTCTTCATTTCTATTTTCCAAGTTCTAGAGCCGAAGTCATGGATATTGGAGGAGTGGCCAGCGCAGTTGAAGGAGTCGTCATCTGTTGCTCGTCCTCACTGCATGAGAGGTGTTTGATTTTTTTTTTTTTTTTTAGTTAACTGAACTGCAGGTTGAGAAGAGAGATTGAAATTAGGGGCATTTCAGTCCAAAAAATTCAATGGCAAACTTGTAATATAAAAGAAGTTTTTAAGTGGGTTCACTAGGAAAAATGGTGTGACCCCCTAGAAATTCCCAGAAAGTCAAGTTACTGTTCAAGTATTAAGTGTATCTCTGGGGTTCGGGTCTTTTTGGACTCCGAAGCAGCATGCAGAATCGATTATTATTGATCGCTAGAGTGCACTGAGACTGTTCCGTCCATAATTTTTTTTTTCAGAATAAAAATCGTAGCCATTTCTATCTCAAATAATCCTTTCCAATTATCCTCCCAATAAATTTTATCGCCGTGTTACAGCTGCACTTGTTGTTGGGGATCGAATCCCCCATCGAGATCGTAGAGACGAAGAAAAAAATACAACACAAGAATTAACGTGGTTCGGCCGATCAAGTTCGACCTATGTCCAGGGAATAACGAGAGAAATATCAACTATAAGAAAAATAGGTTACAAGAATAGATCCAAGTATCTCTCTACCTCTTGCATCTCTCATAATTATATAAGCATATCTCTCAGTCAATTGCTCACTTCTCTCATATCACATACAAGAGATATATATAGTATTCCTATCCTAATCCCATTAGAATAGCACTGTTACTATCTAATTGGTGTTCCAATCCAATTAGAACTCTGGTCTTCTAACCCAAGTCCAACTGGGGCTCATTGTGATTCTTGATCACATCGGATACTCAACGGATGCGAGACACAAATCCAACAATCTCCACCTTGGCTCGTATCCGATGAGCCATGCATCTTGGAGAAACTCCGTTATTCTCGTCATCCACTTCGCAGACATCCACCATACGATCAACATGCTCCACCGACTGGGAACAAGTTGTATAATCATCACCGCCTCTATACTTGAGCATTCATGATCACTAAACCATTCTCTCTTCCGAGCACTCATGATCACTAAACCATACTCTCTTGAACACTCATGATTACTACACCACGTTCTTCACCAAGCGCTCATAACCGCTACACCGTGCTCCACCTCGGTCAAAACACCTGGACCTTCTGAGTACTCACAATCACTTATCATGTTGTGTACCATACAAAAGTGATCGATATACCGTACTCCACCTTGATCCAAAAACTATGACCAACTCTAGAGACATAGACGATTATACATTACCATGTGATTCATCATGTCACGAAGTAATCGTATCCATCACCATGAAGTATCACGCCACACTTCATCATTGTACAATTAACCAATCATGATCGATCAATATCAATCCCTCGATCATTGTCGATCATTGCTGGTCTACACAAAATCTGCTCCAAACAGTAGATTTTTCCCAATCTGCATCCACCACTGCATCTGGAATACTGAAAAACATAGAATTCGACTCCGGGATCATCTTAATCGGACACCTTCTTCGATCTACACTCCGATCAACCATATCCGTCGATCTGTGCCTTAGAATCCATCTCAGTTATCAGCCACTCCTTTTGGTACACATTGTTAGAGCCTCCGGTTGTGCACATCACTGGTTGCATCTGGCTATTTTTTTTCTCTTCTTCTTCTTATTGTATTTTGTTTTGATACCTCTGCCAACTTCCTTGTTGACTCGATATCAGATCCACCATCTCACGATCTCGATTCCAGATCCATAACTTCGGCTCTGATACCATTTGTTGGGGATCGAATCTCCCATCGAGATCGTAGAGACGAAGAAAATAATACAACATAAGAAGAACACAAGAATTAACGTGGTTCGGCCGACTAAGTTCGACCTACATCCATGGGAACAACGAGAGAAATATCCACTATGAGAAAAATAGGTTACAAGAAGAGATCCAAGTATCTCTCTACCTCTCGCATCTCTCATAATTATATAAGCATATCTCTCAGTCAATTGCTCACTTCTCTCATATCACATACAAGAGATATATATAGTATTCCTATCCTAATCCCGTTAGAATAGCGCTGTTACCATCTAATTGGTGTTCCAATCCAATTAGAATTCTGGTCTTCTAACCCAAATCCAACTGGGACTCCTTGTGATTCTTGATCACATTTGGATACTCAACGGATGCCAGACACAAATCCAACAACACTTGTTACATGTTTTCCGTTTGATGAAAAGAAAGCAAATTCGGTTGTGAACTTGAATTTAACTGTCAAAGTTTAATGTTGATTACTTCGAATGATGTATAGCTTTTACCAGATCCAATCATTCAGAACCAAACTAAAGTTAAAAAAAAAAAAAAAAAAGCGGACGCTTTGCAGCCGTTCTCAAGCAAGTAGCATCGTCGGCATACAGGATGGTGGTGGTGGTGCTCGGCTGCTATGCGGCTTGTATGCATCCGTGGTGGTGGGTTTTGGAGTTTGGACGACACCAAAGCATGGCTTGTTAGCGTGTCAGTCTATTGCAGTTCATGCACCCACGAGAGAAAACATGACTTGACTGCTGATAGACAGAGGAGAGAGATTTGGACGTGCATGCTATTGGAAGTGCCTATAATGAAATGGTAAAATCTCTTAGCAAGAGTGTACGATATAGAAGTTGAACCCAGTTACCTGGTGTTGCAGACTATAAAGAAAAATTGGAAACTTGAAATAAAGATGGCTGTCACTTAGGTTGACAAAGAAAATTGAGCTAGTGTAACTGAGTTTTAGTTTTAGAACTAGAAATCTCTCATTTCCTTTCCCCCTATATACTAGAAAATATACATGATAACCCTATCCCAATTGACATCCTCCATTTAGTATCTACCTCGTAATAGTCCCGACCTTCACAAAATTTGAGTAGGTTCAAATTTCAGGTCCATTGTTGTAACAACCCAAAATTATAAAATCCAAAACAAATAATAAATAAATTATTATCCTTAAAATAATAATAAATAAAGATGATATGTGTCTAACAAATCTGATTTGTTTTATTATCTAACTAGATAATGACAGATTTAGCTGGTTTAGATTTGATCCTATGAAATAGTACCTTGCCTTAAATATCTAAAAAAAAACTAAAAATCTAAACAAAATAATAATAATAATAATAATAATAATAATAATAATAATAATAATAATAATAATAATAATAATAAAAGGTAGAGGAGAAAAATTTTCTGGGTTGAACGCAGAAGAGAGAGAGAAGAAGAAAAAGAGGATCTCGTAGTCAATTTTCGGAGCGAGATTTTGAGGCAAGTACTTTATTATTTCATGATTTTTTTTAATATTCTTTTGATCAACATCTTAACTTTAATAATTTTTTAAAATGTGTTGAGGTATAAAACAGGAACAATGCTATATTAAAACACATAATTAACTTTAAAATAATAATTTAACGAATCCCTTAATTACAGACGTTTGGTTATATTTGATTAAAATAATCTGATAGTTTAAGTTCTTTTGTAGAGACTTTTATCGGTCTAAGAACATATTTTTATATTAGTTGCGGCCTTCAAGTATCTTGTCCTCTTATTTAAGCGTTGGTTGATTCTTGATATGAATATAATTGTAAGGGCTATTTTTAACTTTGTCTTTTTGCCTTTCTATATATAATAGAGGAATACCTTTATTAATTTTTCTGTCATTGATAGATTTTATGATGCTATAGACTTAGGAGGTATTCATAAATATTAAATTGTACCCAATGTTTGAGTTAAACTAAACTGAATGTAGTTTCTACACAAAAAAAAAAAAAAAAAAATCAACTAGATGTAAGTTTTTAATCACTTGACTAGCCAATAAAATGATATTTCAGGAGTTCTTGTCCAAGGTTTAGGTACAATTTTGAAAAGCGATGATTGAGAGGTATTTTCTAGTGTTTGCTTCACCTTGAATTTAACTGCTTCACTTTTACTCAGAATACTTAATATTTGTCAACTGAACCAAATAGTATAACTTTTATTGGATAGAACTTGAGAATCAAGGAATAGCTATCCTTTTCACCAAAATTTTGAAATAAACTAAAATAAATAAATAAATAAAAATACTAGCTGTTCTGTTAATAGAACAGAACTATTCTGGACAGAACAGAACAGGACTGTTCTCTCCCGGACAGAACAGGCCAGGACAGAATAGACAGAACAGTACAATACTGTTCTGTCCTGGACAAAACAGAACAAGAACTGCCTTGTTCTCTGTTATGGACAGAACAGGAACATGACCTATTATGTTCAATTTGAACAAGACTGAACAAAAAAAAAATCAACGTCCTGATTAAATAGCAAAATACCAAAATTTTGAGAATGCATGTAAAGTTAAAAGTATTGTAGTGAACGGGATACTCATACTAGAGAGAATCCATGGTGACAGGACCTTTAAGACCGTGAATTAGATGATTTATTATTCAAATTATGCTAAAATAGTTTATGAAAGTCCCAGACAAACAAATGTTATTATTAAGTCTGTGCATAACATGGAAATATTATATTTCACTTAATTTGGAAGCATGTAATTTCATTTTTCACAAACAGATTAAGTCATTATTATGTTCATCTACATTGGCAATAGCAAACCCCTATCTTTTATACTTATAAGTTTATTTATTTATTCATTTATTTAACTTATGGTATTATCTTCTTATTTTTTTTATTATTTTCAAATCTTAAATAAAAAAGGGGCTTTTGATTAGTTCTTGAAAGTCTTGTAACTGGCAAATTTTTTTTTTATGCCCACCCGTACAACATAGTTATAAGTAACATTTAGATGGACACTTTATTTAATACATATATGACTTGTTGACTTGATTACAATTGAGATACAAAAATGTAAGTGATAAATCCATTCTTGAAATCATAAAATGAATTATGGTTATGGGGGAACTCGAAGAAGGACTGTACATATGTTTTAGAAGTTTTACATTTTTGAGATTGTACAATCAAACTTAAGGACCCAACCATGAGGGTTCTGGGTGATTACTGAATTACCATCATTATATAAGGCTGCACGCCTAGAGTTCAGGCTCATCAGAGTTCATGCTTATTAGTACTTAGCGGTATGTTATGGGGCAGTACCAGGAATCTTAGCCGTGGTTCCGGGTATGTGCAGGATACTCGTAAAACATGTGACACACTAGTTCTGACAGTTCCAAATAAATTAACCAAAAATAATATAATATGATATCATATTTCACATGTATGTTCATTTTGTTATATATATATATATATATATATATATATATATATATATATATATATATATATATATATATATATATATATATATATACAAGGTTATTAATGACATATGTATACAAATATGCCCTTGACCATTATCATCCTCAAGACAACTGCAAAACAACTCATGTTCACTTTTCTTATATATTTATATTTTGTATGCATTCATAATTTTACAGTGTCATATAAATTTTATCATTACGTTAAATTCCAACACCACTCAATATATGTTTTCACGATTACTGGTTGATTTATTATTATTTTTAGACAAATATAATTTAAATCTATGTTTCACATTTTTTCAACAGTTAGTTAAAATTTTGATACTATCACGGTTTTATGATTTTATTCAGTTTTATATTTTATTTATATATACACATAGCGTGCATGTGTATTATTATGTTTTCCTTGTAGTATTTGTTAGGTCGTTCTAACAACTCTGGTTTGGTAAGCCCAGGTAATTTGCAGGATACTGAAGGGAATGATCCACTACAGCTGGAGTAACATTTCGTGAAGTTAGAAGACAATTAGTAATGTTTCCATTATGAGGCGTTATTAAAGAGATTTTTTATTTATTTTATTCTTTCTGACTTTCCCTTCCACTTTGGTTTGTTATTTCCAAAATTCAAAATTTAAAGTTGTAATAAATATTTTCTCTTTTTGGATTCTTTCATAAACATAGTAATAGTTTATTGGAGAAAAATAAAAAGATTGTTTATAGTCTTTTCAATATTCTCTCAGTGTATATGTGTAAAAATTTGTGGCAGTAACTTTCAATTTATTAAAAGTGTTTTAGGCTTAGCGTATTTATGATACGTCGTCGAACGCTACCCGTATCTTGGGTGCGGAGCGTTACAGTTGGTATCAGAGCCTAGGTTCGACATTAGTTTCTGGCTAGAAGACTCAAGCTAGGATTACTGCCACATATGCATATGCATAAATTGCACGTTACCTTAGATTCTTATACTTGTTCTATTTCTTTGGTTCCTTATATCCTATCATTGCTTTTATCCTTTGTTTCCCGATCTAATCCAAATCCTTCATCTTTCAGAGAAATGACTAGTCGTTGCATCACTACCTCAAGTACCACTCTCCAAGCAGAAGAGTCCAATATAATGGAATTGCTTAGGGGTTTATTGAGAACTAACAACAACAAACTGAGATGTTGTGACAGAAGTTGGTGGCTGAAAAACAGAAGACGGGCAGTGTTTCGGATTTTAGAAAGTTGAACCTGTCAAAGTTTTATGAAATTGAAGAACCTATGAAGGCAGAACAGTGGTTGGTAGATACTGAGAACCTATTGGGTGCAATAGGATAGTGGATGAAGACCGTGTAGAGGTGATCAAAATACAATTCATGGATATTCCTCGCACATGGTGGTTGGCCGAGGAGAATTGGTTGGCAAAACCGATAACATGTAGGGTCTTTAAGGAGAGCTTCTATACGAGATTATTTTCCCAAACGGCACAGTGGGATCTGGAGCAGCTATTTATCCATTTGAAGTAAGAATATCGGACGGTAAATGATTACGCAGCAAAATTTGTCAGATTGAGCAGATTTGCCCCATTGTTGGTGGCTCAAGAAACAGATAGGGCCCAAAGGTTCCAGAATGTGTTAAACTTTGAAATTCAAAAATGCATAGCCACTCCACAGTTTGAAACATATGCCCAGATTTTGAATGCTACTAGAGTGCAAGAACAAATAGTGGATAGGAAGAGAAGAATTCATATGGGGTCCCAAAAGAGGAGTATAGATCAGATGACAGAAAGTTCTTATAAGGGTACTCTAGCGGTACCATAGAAACGTCAGGTTACACAACAGGATCACAATGTGGTCTGCAACTATTGTTTCTGACCTGGGCATGCTCAAAAGGACTGCGATGAGCCCATAATTTGTGCCTGGTATGTGGCTCGGCGAATCATCAGATTAGAGGTCGTCCATGGTGATGGGAGACATGTGACATTATCAAAGCACCAGCACCACAGCAATAGCAGCAGAGGCTTCCGGCACCCCCTCAACAGTAAAGATTACCCGCGCCGCCTCAGTAGAGACCTATGGGACCTAACCCAAGAACTTCCACACTCGCCACTTAACAACAGGTTTTCCGAAGGGCTCAGACAGGGGAGAACCAGAGACAAAGACATGCACTCAATATGACAACAAAACAAGCAAGTGAGAGCAACGATACGATAAGATGTACTATTTTAGTTTAAACTATTTTGCATTCTATCTGATTTCGTACCCCCTTATTTACTTTATTCAATTGTTTTTTTAACTTTTCACTAAATCTAGAGTTGACTAATCTTCTCAACCTTATCCTTTTAAATAAGAGTGCACAAATAAACTTGTGGGCTCTTTTTAATGCCGAATATTTTCTTATTAATATCAACATCCCTGTTTTGCATTAAATTAAATTTCGAGGACAGAAATTTCTTCTAAGGTGGGCAGATTGTAACAACCCAAAATTATAAAATCCAAAATAAATAATAAATAAATTATTATCCTTAAAAAATAATAAATAAACATGATATGCGTCAAACAAATCTGATTTGTTTTACTAGCTAACTAAATAATGACATATTTAGTTGGTTTAGATTTGATCTTATAAAATATTACCTTAACTTAAATATATAAAAAAACTAAAAATATAAACAAAATAATAATAATAATAATAATAAAAAGGGTAGAGGAGGAAGATTTTCTGGGTTGAACGTAGAACACACACAGAGAGAGAGAGAGAGAGAAGAAGAAGAAGAAGAAGAAAAAGAGGATCTCGCAGTCAATTTTCGGAGCGAGATTTTGTGGCAAGTAATTTATTATTTAATGATTTTTTTTATATTCTTTTGATCAACATCTTAACTTTAATATTTTTTTTTAAAATGTGTTGAGATATAAAACGGAAACAATGCTATAGTGAAACACATAATTAACTTTAAATAATAATTTAACGAATCTCTTAATTACAGAAGTTTGGTTATATTTGATTTAAATAATCTATAGTTTAAATTCTTTTGTAAAGAATTTCATCAGTCTAAGAACATATTTTTATGCTAGTTGCGGCCTTCAAGTATCTTGTCTTCTTATTTAAACCTTAGAAAATTGATTGATTCTTGATGTGAATATAATTGCAAGGGCTATTTTAATTTTGTCTTTTTGCCTTTCTATAAATAATAGAGGAATACCTTTATTAATTTTCCTGTCATTAATAGATTTTATGATGGGAGGTATTCATAAAAGACTAAACTGAATGTAATTTCTACACAAATAAAAAAAAAATCAACTAGACGTAAGTTTTTAATCACTTGACTAGCCAACAAAATGATATTTCAGGAGTTCTTATCCAAGGTTTAGATACAATTTTGTAAAGCGATGATTGAGAGGTATTTTATAGTATTTGCTTCACCATTTGAATTTAACTCCTTCACTTTTACTCAGAACACTTAATATTTGTCAACTGAACCAAATAGTATAACTTTTATTGGATAGAATTTGTGACTCAAGGAATAGTTACCCTTTTCACCGAAAATTTGAAATAGACTAAAATAAATAAATAAATAAAAATGGTACTGTTCTGTTCTGCATAGAACAGAATTGGCTGTTCTGTTCTTGACAGAACAAAACTATTCTGGACAAGACAGAAAAGGATCAGTTCTGGACAAAACAGACCTGGACAGGACCTGTCCTGGACAGAACAGTATTGTTCTGTGTACTGTTCTGTCCTGGACAGAACAAAATAGGAACTGTCCTGTTCTCTGTTATGGACAGAACATGAACAGGACCTGTTATGTTCAATTTGAACATGATTGAACAAAAAAAAAACCAACGTCCTGATTGAACTGCAAAATACCAAAATTTTGAGAATGCATGCAAAGTTAAAAGTATTGTAGTGAATGGGATATTCATACCAGAGAGAATCCATGGTGACAGGTCCTTTAAGACCGTGAATTAGATGATGTATTATTCAAATTATACCAAAATAATTCATGAAAGTCCCAGGCAAATAAATGTTATCATTAAGTCTGTGTATAACATGGAAATATTATATTTCACTTTATTTAAAAACTTGCAATTTAATTTTCCACAAACAAATTAAGTCATTATTATGTTCATCTACATGGGCAATAGCAAATCCCTATCTTTTATACTTATAAGTTTATTTAACTTATGGTATTATCTTCTTATTTTTTTATTATTTTCAAATCTTAAATAAAAAAAGAGGCTTTTGATTAGTTCTTGAAAGTCTTGCAACTGGCAAATTATTTTTTATGCCCACTCGTACAACATAGTTATAAGTAACATTTAGATGGACACTTTATTTATTACATAAATGACTTGTTGACTTGATTACAATTGAGATAAAAAAAATGTAAGTGATAAATCCATTCTTGAAATCATAAAATGAATTATGGTTATGGGGGAACTCGAAGAAGGACTGTACAAATATTTTAGGAGTTTTATATTCTTGAGATTGTACAACCAAACTTAGGGACCCAACCATAAGGGTTCTAGGTGATTCCTAAATCATCATCATTATATAGGGCTGCGCGCTTGGAGTTTATGCTCATCAGAGTTCATGTTCATTAGTACTTAGCGGTACGTCCTGTGGTAGTACTAGAAATCATGGCCATGGTTCTCGCATATATACGGGATACTCGTAAAAATGTGGCACACTACTTCTTACAGTTTCAAATAATTTAACCAAAAAAATATAATATGATGTCATATTTCACATGTATGTTCATTTTGTTATATATATATATATATATATCTTTGATACAAGGTTATCTATGACATATGCATAAAAATGTACCTCTGACCATTATCATCCTCAAGAAAACTGCAAAGCAATTTATGTTTACTTTTCTGATATATTTATATTTTGTATGCATTCATAATTTTATAGTTTCATATAAACTTTATCATCACGTTAAATTCCAACACCACTCAAAATATGTTTTCACGATTACTGATTGATTTATTATTATTTTTAGACAAATATAATTTAAATCTATGTTCACATTATTTTCAACAGTTAGTTAAAATTTTGATACTATCATGGTTTTATGATTTCATTCAGTTTTATATTTTATTTATATATACACGTAGCGTGCCTGTGTATTATTATGTTCTCCTTATAGTACTTTCTAGGTCATTCTCATGACCCTGATTTGGCATGCCTAGATAATTTACAGGATACTGAAGGGGAGGATCCACCATAGCTCGAGCAACATGTCATGGAGTTAGTAGACGATTAGTAGTGTTTCCATTATGAGACGTCATTTAGGAGATCTTTTATTTATTTTATTCTTTCAGACTTTCCCTTCCACTTTGGTTTGCTATTTCCAAAATTCAAAATTTAAAGTTGTAATAAATATTGTCCCTTTATGGATTCTTTCATAAACTTAGTAATAGTTTGTTGGAGCAAAATAAAAAGATTGTTTATAGTCTTTTCAATATTCTCTAAGTGTATATGTGTAAAAATTTGTGGCAGTAACTTTCAATTTATTAAAAGTAATTTAGGCTTGGCGTATTTATGATACGTCGCCGAATGCTACCCGTATCTTGAGTGCAGAGCATTACAATTGTATTTTAAATGGGCCAATACAAAGGCCGTCTATCGTCTTAGTCTTAGTTTGAAGTTTACTTTAGCCTTCTCAAAGACCACAGTCCTATGTGCCCAATTCTTGGTTTTCTCTCCAAATTAATCAAAATTCTATTAGGAAATGGATTCTTATTCAATTTAATTTAATCTAATTTTAATATGATCTAAATTTCTTTTCAATTTAAGTATATGAATTCTAATTCAATTTGTATTCATGCATAATTTTAATACTTAGAGATGTGAAATTTTAGTTACTTATGTATATTGTCTAATTATAGTACTATGCAAGTTGATTCGTAGGGATGATAATTTTAATCTAGTTGATAATTCTATTTTGGAGAATTGATGAGAAGATAAAGGGATATTTTGATTATTTTCTAATTAACAATATGAATAAAGAGAAATAAATTACCTAGATTTGGATCAATTAAGAACAAAAGTGTGTTAAAATAAATCTCTTGAATTGTCAGCAAAGGAAAGCTATTTTTATTGAAATTCACGCTTCCATTCATTGCTATTGATTTATAAAATTACAATGATTTACAAGGTTATAATGTAAAAAAATAAAAAAACAACACGAGATGACTTATATAATCTCTTCTCTCTCTCTCTCTTACAAAATTTGAGGGTTCTTGGAGTAGCAGTGAAATCTAGCTCGTGGACTTTGTTGACGATCCTATGCTTGAAGAATAATATTGACGACGAAGAAGAGGATGACCGACCCTGGGTCTGCTTGGACGTGCTCCTTACGCGTAGCTTGATCTGCTAAAAATCTTCGAAAAGTCTCCTCTTGAAGCCTATTTATAGGCATGAGTTGGTTATGAGGGTTTCCTTAAAAATAGGGATGGAAGGCATTTATATTTGTAAAGGAGTCTAATTAAGTATTTGATTAGGATTAAGATATCCAAATCTAGAGTTCTAATTTGACTTGAATTGTACACTGAATCAGTTTGAATTTCATTTGGAAACTATCTATAAATTCTAGAAATCTGCCTCTCACTCAGTCTACGGAGGCTATTAGCCTCGCAGTTTTACTTTTGACACGAGGTTTAGTTAGCCTCGTGTTGGTCAACTATCAGGAGGCTAAGGTCTAGCCTCGTGCGGTTCTGGCCGCAAGGCTAGTAGACTAGCCTCGCGTGGCTGCTATCTTTTCTTCTTTTCTTTGACTTTTTTTTCAACAGGACCCCCTCCAAAGTTATCGAAATTTCCATAAATCTTAGAGTAAATTTTCAAAACACTTTGGATTTTATTAGCTCATAATCTTTACTGCTTCGTGAGGATTTTTATGAGGCTCACCATTAACTTTGTATATTACATTTTTGAAGTGTGGAAAGTTGAAACGTTCGGCGTCGAATGACTACTCGACAAGTCTCAAAACAAAACATTACAGTTGCAATGCAATTTAATATGAATAACATACAGAAATAAATAGTAATTTTTTTTAAAATCAAAGTGATAACAAACTTCCTCTAAATAAATTCAGCAATATGTCACTACAAATAATTTATTTCTGAATAAAAGAGTTATCTCACATAAAACTAAATGAAGTGCCATATGCACTTATTACAGTTTTCTAAAATAAAAGTAATTAACTGAAAATTTCATCACTCCTGTAGATCTGCCTGTTCCTTAAAATATGCCACATCTTGTTCTGTTTCTGGAGAATCTACTTCTTGATAAATATCTGTATCTGGTCATGCATAACCAGGATCGTCAGTAAAGCGATCTAATATTAAATAGTAAACATAACAAATAACAATAGTAATTCAATATTGTGGACAGACAAGCAAATAAAAGGTAGAAGTTATTATTATTATTATTTTTAGTTGATGTCTTTTAATTATGGTATTTGAAAATTCAGGAAAATATGAATATAGCTGGTCTGAACGCATCCCCGTCTACCCCCGGGAAAACGGAACAGTAATTTTGATCGGAGCCTATCCCGATCCTCTCAAAATGGGAAACAGTGGCGCAGTAATGATCAGTAATTTTGATCGGAGCCTATCCCGATCCGCCCAAAATGGAAAACAGTGGCACAGTTACGTCCAACCATCTAATTCATATGAATCTAAATTTTCTCCAAATCCCCGTGTATGACGATTCCAGTGTAAGTTATTCAGTTTAGTTTAATAGATTGGTGATCATCATTAAATTTCAGTATTCTGTGGCAACAATAGTAACAGTAAAGAATAATGTACAATGCAATAGTTATGATCTATCACCAATCTCATAATTTTCGGTATCTTTTCAGATTTTATTTTCAATATTCATTTTTTTTCCTCTTTCTTTTGTTAGAGCATGAAATATTCAATTTAGAAGTAGGTCACTAAAATAAAAATTTAAAATCATCCGTAAAATATGTGCGCATTTGGAATTTCTAGCATAGGGCAATGGTGCTCACTAGTAACATATGTGCACATTTAGAATTTACTAAAAGTTTCCTGCAAGTTGCAGGTAGTTCTACATGTGCCCACATACTATATAGTAAGTGATTTACAACATAGGAGAAAAGGTGCTCACTAGTAAAATATGTGTGCATTTAGATTTTTCCCAAGGTTATCCTGTCATTGCAACCAAACAGAGAAAGGCAAAAGCGAAGCAGATGCAGCAGCAGAAGCAGGTAATTCTATATGGACACCACATACTATACAGTAAAGTGATTTACAACATAGGGGAAATGGTGCTCACTAGTGAAATACGTGCGCATTTAGAAATTTCTAGAGTTTTCCTGCAAAGTGGCAGTTAGCTCTAAATGCATACCACATGCTATATAGTAAAGTCATTTGCAATTTTAGGGGGAAAATGGTGCTCACTAGTAAATATGTGTGCATTTAGAGATTCATAAAGTTCCCTGCAAAGTTGCAGGTAGTTCTTAAATGCACACCACATGCTATATAGTAAAGTGATTTACAGCATAGGGGAAAAGATGCTCACAAGTGAAATATGTGCGCACTTAGAACTTCCTAAAGTTTCTTTGAAATTGCAACCAAACAGGGAAAGGAGAAGAGAAGGCGAAGCAGCAGCAAAAGCAGGAGCCAAAAAGGAGAAGAAAAAGAAGAAGAAGAAGAAGAAGCAGCAGTAGATGCAGAATATGTATAGTTGTTTTATATATGTATAAAACTAAAAGTCTTCAAGTAAATATGTTTCAAATACTCATCATTCTAGTAAGCATCTATATCTAAAAAAAAAAAAAAATTTCTGAACCATAATAAATATCTTTCGGCAGAAACAAGACAACCACGGTTCTACCAATAAACTTGAACTGGGACAAAGAAAAATCAAAATGTTCGCTCTGTAAATTTCTTGAGCTTCAAAGATAATTGCAACATTTCCGAAAGGCTACCGTGCACGTTTATCAACAACCAAGGAATCATTGGCATGGATGATAAAAAAAATATTTATTTTGTTCAGAAATTTAAACATCTATTGGGTATAAATTATATGTAACGCAACTCCTATTTTTAAATATTATAAGGGAAACTATGCTACTGCACACTGCAATTCATTGTGTATAAAACATTGGTGTTAAAGATTTTCTATCCAGGATTAAACCTTTTAATTAAATAAAATAGAAAATATAAAAATAAATGTAGCATGTTAAAGTGAGTAAAAGAACTCACTTTAGCCGAGTCTCTTCTTTCTTCCCTTTTCCTTTCCTTACTTCCTTTCTCTCTCCTTCCTGTACGTTCTGAAATTTTCTGCGTTCCAGAGAAGAGGGAAGGACCATATTTTATTTTTTTTTTGAGATAAAATCTTGTTGGTTGAGATAAAATTTTGTTGTTGAGATAAAATCTTGTTTGGTTGAGATATAATCTTATTGTTGAGATATAATCTTGTTTGGTTGAGATTTAAATAATAAAGTTTTGGATAAAGATAATTATGAATTTATTTTAATCTCAACCACTTTTATATCCTCATCATAATAGAAAACAAACCCCCCTTTATCTATTTATTTTTTTTCCAGATTTTAATTTATTTTAATTTAATTTAATTTATTATTATTTATATAATTAATTAATTAATTTATTTATTTATTTTTTGAATTGAATTAAATGCAATAATCGAAAGGTGGTCGTTACATTCTACCCCCCCTTAAGAAAAAATTTCGTCCTCGAAATTTCTTTAAACTCAAATGATATAGAGGAGTTATACCTTTACTCAAATAAGTGGGGAAAACGCTCTCGAATGTCTTCCTCTCGCTCCCAGGTTGTCTCCCCGTTGGAATGTCGATTCCAAGAAACCAACACAAGTGGGATTATTTTGTTCTTCAAAGTCTTCTCTATACGGTCAAGTATGGCGACCGGTTCTTCTGGATAGGAGAGGTCTGGTCCGATCTCCAGTCCTGAATAGTCCACGATATGCCTCTCATCAGGTACATATCATTTTAATTGTGAGACATGGAAAACATTATGCACTTGTTCCAGTATAGGCGGTAATGCTAGGCGATACAAGACCTTGCCTATTTGTTCCAAGATTTCGAAGGGGCCGATGAATCTCGGGCTTAACTTCCCACGGTTGCCAAAACGTATGACTCCACGCGTGGGCGAAACCTTCAAAAAAACTGAGTCTCCTACTTGAAATTCCAAAAACCGGCGTCGGTGGTCTGCCCAGCTCTTCTGTCGATCTTGGGCTCCTCTCAGATGTTGCCGTACTAAGTTAATTTTATCCACTGCCTGGGTAATCATTTCTGGCCCAAGTAATTTTTTTTCTCCAATGTCATCCCAATATAACAGTGATCTACATTTTCTTCCATACATAGCCTCGAATGGTGCCATCTTGATACTTGCTTGATAGCTATTATTGTAGGCGAATTCCACCAGATGTAGGAAATCTTTCCATGATCCTCCGAAGTCAAGCATACAAGCCCTCAACATATCCTCCAATGTCTGGATAGTTCTTTCTGACTGGCCATCTGTTTCTGGGTGATATGCTGTACTGAACTCTAGTTTTGATCCCAGACTATCTTGCAGTTTCTTCCAAAACTGAGAGGTGAAACGGGCATCTTGGTCTGATACAATACTAACCGGCACACCATGTAATTTTACCACTTCACGCATATACTTTTCTGCCAAAATTTTGGTAGACTGTCCTACACGAAATGGTATGAAATGCACTACTTTAGTGAGGCAGTCCACAATTACCCAAATTGCATTATTACCCTTGGGACTGCGTGGTAATGCGGTAACAAAATCCATTGTAACTCTTTTCCATTTCCACTCGGGTATGGGTAAAGGTTGAAGAAGTCCCGGCATTCTTTGATGCTCTGCTTTAACTTGCTGACAAGTTAAGCACTTGGATACAAACTTGGCAATTTCACGCTTCATTCCATGCCACCAAAAATGCTGCTTCAGGTCTTGATACATCTTTGTTCCTCCGGGATGGATAGCATAAACTGAACTATGAGCCTCTGATAATACTTCCTGCTGTATTTCTCCTTTGGGCACACACAACCTACTGCCCAATTGGAGAGGCCCATCTGCGTGGATACATAAATCTGTCCTCTGTCCTTCTTCTACCTGTCTTTGGAATCTTTGCAACTGAGGATCATCTTTCTGAGCTTCTTTAATCTTTTCCACCAGTGGCGGTTGGAGTTGTAAAGCCAGCATTTGTGCCTCGGCACCGGGTAAAATAATTTCTAATTTTAACTGCATGATTTCTTCAAGTAGCTTCTTTTGCTGAGTTAGAACCATTACCATAGGCTTTCTGCTCAAGGCATCGGGTACCACGTTGATCTTACTAGGATGATATTGCAAATTGACGTCATAGTCTGCCATCAATTCAAGCCACCTTCTCTGTCTCAAATTAAGTTCTTTCTGTGTGAAGATATACTTAAGACTCTCATGGTCTGTATAAATCTCCACTTTGCTATCCAACAAATAATGCCTCCAAATTTTTAATGCAAAAATCACAGCTGCAAGCTCCAAATCATGTGTGGGATAGTTTTCTCATGCGGTCTCAATTGTCTAGAAGCATAAGCTATCACTCGTCCTCGCTGCATCAACACACAACCTAGCCCCCTGCCGGACGCATCACTGTATACAACCATTCCTTCGGTCTCTTCTGGTACGGCTAATACTGGTGCTGTTGTGAGCCTCCTTTTCAACTCATTGAAAGCTGCATCACATTCAATTGTCCAGTCGTACCTCTCTCCTTTCCTCAGGAGCTTGGTCAGGGGTCCTGCAATCTTAGAAAAATCTTGCACGAACTTCCGATAATAACCTGCTAATCCCAGAAAACTTCTCACCTCTGAAACATTTTTCGGGATCGGCCAATCCTTCACTGTTGAAACCTTGCCAGCATCGACTGAGATTCCATCTTGAGAAATGATGTGTCCCAAGAATGAAACACTCTTCAGCCAAAATTCGCATTTACTGAGCTTCCCATATAATTTTTCCTTCCTTAGTGTTCCCAGAACTATCCTTAAATGCTTAGTGTGATCCTCTTCGGTCCTTGAATATACCAATATGTCATCTATAAACACCACAACGAATTTATCCAAATATGGAAGAAAAATTCGATTCATTAAGTTCATAAAAATTGCAGGTGCATTCGTCACTCCGAATGGCATCACTAAGAATTCAAAATGCCCATATCGAGTCCGGAATGCTGTTTTAGGAATATCCGACTCCTTCACTTTCACTTGGTGATACCCAAACTTAAGATCCAACTTGGAAAATACCCTAGCACCACCAAGCTGATCGAACAAGTCATCAATTCTCGGTAGTGGGTATCGGTTTTTGATAGTGACCCTATTTAATCCCCTGTAATCAATACATAATTTTTTACCTCCATCTTTCTTCCCAGTCAAAAGTACTGGTGCACCCCAAGGGCAAGTACTTGGTCTAATGAAACCTTTAGCTTCCAACTCGTCTAATTGCATCATCACTTCTTTTAGCTCTGCTGGACCCATTCGATATGGTGCTAGGGAGATTGGTGTAGTGCCAAGAAGAAGCTCAATAGCGAACTCCACTGCCCTGTCTGGTGGCAATCCTGAGAAATCCTCGAAGATGTCCAAAAACTCTGACACCACTGGGATATCAGTTGGTATGGCATCCATTTGGATTACTACTCCCTCCGTAGATTGAGCTCTAAATTCTGTAGGTTCCTTGGTGCTGCTGCCCCCGATGAACTCGAACTCTGGGTGATTCGGCATCCTGAAGACAATGTTTCTCCTCCGGCAGTCAATAATTGCATGAAAGGTACTTAACCAATCCATTCCCAATATCACGTCAAATCCGTGAGTATCGATAATTAGGAAATTAGCATAAAATTCCCTTCTACAAATTACTACAGTACACAATCTACACATTTGAGTAGAAACAATACCCCCGTTACCCATACTTATCTTCCATCTAATGTTCAGGTTCTCATAAGGTATGGCATGTAGTGTCACAAATTTAGAGGAAATAAAACAATGTGATGCTCCTGAGTCAAATAAAACCGATGCGGGTATATGATTGACTAGTATCATACCTGCCACCACATCATCTGACTTCTCTGCTTACTCTGTGGTTAGGTTATATGCTTGTCCACGTCCCATGTCCATTGCCTTATTCTTCTTAGCCTGCTCATAAGCTCTATTCTGAGGTGGAAGTGGTCGCCTATTCTGATTGCCATTCTGATCCCTTTGTGTCTGCTGTTGTTGTTGAGGTACTGGAAGGCGAGGCGTTGACCCCATGTTTCTCCTGCGTAGACAATCCCCGATCTTATGTTCACTTGATCCACATGCTAGGCATAAGTTGTTAGCATACCGACACTCCTTGATAGTATGTCCTGGCTTCTGACAATGTGTGCAAGTAACCTTCTGTTGCGAAGAAATGACCAGACGCTTCTCAGTATTCCTGGATGAAGTTCCTCCCAATATTTGACTGGCCGACCTCTTGGGTGCAGAAGACTGAACCCTCCTTTCCTTATTTATCACCTGCTCTATATCTCGAGCTGCATCAATAACTTCAGCATAGGTCTCCATTCTGGAGGTTACTAAATACTTCTGAATATCTATTCTCAATCCCCGCTGGAAGCGATGAGCACGATCTGCCTCATCTGATACCATGTATGGTGCAAATCGACTCAGGAAAATAAACTCTGATGCATACTCTTCTACTGTCATTCCGGCCTGCCTCAAGTTAATGAAGTGGTGCTCCATCTCTCTCCTGGCTGCTCTAGGAAAGAACCTTGCAAGGAAACTCTTTGTGAAAGCATCCCACGAGATTGGTTGGGATGGTCTATTCTCCTCTGATTGCCACCAAGTCCTTGCTATATTCGTCAGTTGAATTTTGACGACACTTACTTTGTCAGCATCTGGAATCCTAGCAGCTCTTAATAAGTCTTCCATCTGCAAGAGCCACTGTTCAGCTTCCAAGGCTCCTATTGTCCCCGAGAAGGTAGATGGATGAAGGCGTTTGAAATCAGATATCCCTCCAAGGCGCTGGTCCCTCGGTTCTGCCACACGATCTAAGGCCGCCATCACTCTTGCTTGAAAGGCTTCGGCCTGTTGTTGTTGCGCGTCGACCATCTTACTAAGCAGTCCTAACATTTCATTGGCTTCAGTGGTATTCGAGGTCGAGCCGGAATTTGCTCCATTCCTATTAGTCTGACGAGCCATCCTTCTGAGGAAACGGAGTAATGTAAGTACTACTTTAATAAACATAATAAAAGCAAATAGATATATTTAGAAAAATCATATTTATGTGTATATATCTATATAGCCGTATTGAACCTTAAATAGTTTAGTAAAATTAAACTATTATATTTATTTATTTATTTGCCAACTGTAATGATATTCAAGTTTGTTCAAATCACTTGAACAGACTTAAAGAAGCCTGGGCTCTGATACCACCTGTAACGCCCCACTTTCCGTTGTGTGGAAAGCTGAAACGTTCGGCATCGAATGACTACTCGACAAGCATCAAAACAAAACATTACAGTTGCAACGCAATTTAATATGAATAACATACAGAAATAAATGGTAATTTTTTTTTAAATCAAAGTGATAACAAACTTCCTCTAAATAAATTCAGCAATATGTCACTACAAATAATTTATTTCTGAATAAAAGAGTTGTCTCACATAAAACTAAATGAAGTGCCATATGCACTTATTACAGTTTTCTAAAATAAAAGTAATTAACTGAAAATTTCATCACTCCTGTAGATCTGTCTGTTCCTTAAAATATGCCACATCTTGTTCTGTTTCTGGAGGATCTACTTCTTGATAAATATCTGTATCTGGTCATGCATAACCAGGATCGTCAGTAAAGCGATCTAATATTAAATAGTAAACATAACAAATAACAATAATAATTCAATATTGTGGACAGACAAGCAAATAAAAGGTAGAATTTATTATCATTATTATTTTTAGTTGATATCTTTTAATTATGGTATTTGAAAATTCAGGAAAATATGAATATAGCTGGTCTGAACGCATCCCCGTCTACCCCCGGGAAAACGGAATAGTAATTTTGATCGGAGCCTATCCCGATCCTCCCAAAATGGAAAACAGTGGCGCAGTAATGATCAATAATTTTGATCGGAGCCTATCCCGATCCTCCCAAAATGGAAAACAGTGGCACAGTTACGTCCAACCATCTAATTCATATGAATCTAAATTTTTCCCAAATCCCCGTGTATGATGATTCCAGTGTAAGTTATTCAGTTTAGTTTAATGGATTGGTGATCATCATTAAATTTCAGTATTCTGTGGCAACAATAGTAATAGTAAAGAATAATGTACAATGCAATAGTTATGATCTATCACCAATCCCATAATTTTCGGTATCTTTTCATTTTATTTTCAATATTCATTTTTTTTCCTCTTTCTTTTGTTAGAGCATGAAATATTCCATTTAGAAATAGGTCACTAAAATAAAAATTTAAAATCATCCGTAAAATATGTGCGCATTTGGAATTTCCAGCATAGGGCAATGGTGCTCACTAGTAACATATGTGCGCATTTAGAATTTACTAAAAGTTTCCTGCAAGTTGCAGTTAGTTCTACATGCGCCCACATACTATATAGTGATTTACAACATAGGAGAAAAGGTGCTCTAGTAAAATATGTGTGCATTTAGATTTTTCCCAAGGTTATCCTGCCATTGCAACCAAACAGAGAAAGGAAAAAGCGAAGCAGATGCAACAACAGAAGCAGGTAATTCTATATGGACGCTACATACTATACAATAAAGAAATTTACAACATAGGGGAAATGGTGCTCACTAGTGAAATACGTGCGCATTTAGAAATTTCTAGAGTTTTCCTACAAAGTGGCAGTTAGCTCTAAATGCATACCACATGCTATATAGTAAAGTGATTTGCAATTTTAGGGGGAAAATTGTGCTCACTAGTAAATATGTGTGCATTTAGAGATTCATAAAGTTCCCTGCAAAGTTGCAGGTAGTTCTTAAATGCACACCGCATGCTATATAGTAAAGTGATTTACAGCATAGGGGAAAAGATGCTCACAAGTGAAATATGTGCGCACTTAGAACTTCCTAAAGTTTCCTTGAAATTGCAACCAAATAGGAAAAGGAGAAGAGAAGGCGAAGCAGCAGCAAAAGCAGGAGCCAAAAAGGAGAAGAAAAAGAAGAAGAAGAAGAAGAAGAAGCAGCAGTAGATGTAGAATATATATAGTTGTTTTATATATGTATAAAACTAAAAGTCTTCAAGTAAATATGTTTCAAATACTCATCATTCTAGTAAGCATCTATATCTAAAATAAAAAAAATTTCTGAACCATAATAAATATCTTTTGGCAGAAACAAGACAACCACGGTTCTACCAATAAACTTGAACTGGGACAAAGAAAAATAAAAATGTTCGCTTTGTAAATTTCTTGAGCTTCAAAGATAATTGCAACATTTCCGAAAAGGCTACTGTGCACGTTTATCAACAACCAAGGAATCATTGGTATGGATGATAAAAAAATATTTATTTTGTTCAGAAATTTAAACATCTATTGGGTATAAAATATATGTAACACAACTCCTATTTTTAAATATTATAAGGGAAACTATGCTACTGCACACTGCAATTCATTGTGTATAAAACATTGGTGTTAAAGATTTTCTATCTAGGATTAAACCTTTTAATTAAATAAAACAGAAAATATAAAAATAAATGTAGCATGTTAAAGTGAGTAAAAGAACTCACTTTAGCCGAGTCTTTTCTTTCTTCCCTTTTCCTTTCCTTACTTCCTTTCTCTCTCCTTCCTGTACGTTCTGAAATTTTCTGTGTTCCAGAGAAGAGGGAAGGACCATATTTTATTTTTTTTTGAGATAAAATCTTGTTGGTTGAGATAAAATTTTGTTGTTGAGATATAATCTTGTTTGGTTGAGATATAATCTTATTGTTGAGATATAATCTTGTTTGGTTGAGATTTAAATAATAAAGTTTTGGATAAAGATAATTATGAATTTATTTTAATCTCAACCACTTTTATATCCTCATCATAATAGAAAACAAACCCCCCTTTATCTATCTATTTTTTTTCCAGATTTTAATTTATTTTAATTTAATTTAATTTATTTTTATTTATTTATTTAATTAATTAATTTATTTTTTTTGAACTGAATTAAATGCAATAATCGAAAGGTGGTCGTTACAGTTTAGTTAGCCTCGTGTTGGTCAACTATCATGAGGCTAAGGTCTAGCCTCGTGCGGTTCTGGCCGCAAGGCTACTAGACTAGCCTCGCGTGGCTGTTATCTTTTCTTCTTTTCTTTGACTTTTTTTTCAACAGGACGCCCTCCAAAGTTATCGAAATTGCCATAAATTTTAGAGTAAATTTTCAAAACACTTTGGATTTTATTAGCTCATAATCTTTACTGCTTCGTGAGGATTTTTACGAGGCTCACCATTAACTTTGTATATTACATTTTTGAAGAATACGCGAGGCTAGTTAGCTTCGCGTTTTGTCGATTTGTATAACATGTGAAACTAGTTAGCTTCGTGCTTTCAATGTTGAAATTCGTGTTTGCAATTATGGCCGAATATGAAGAGGCAGTTTTCATCTTTTAAAAGAAGAATCTCTTCTTCTTCATCAAGTCTTCAAAAAAAAAATTTGAACTCTCTAAACCCATCAATTTTAAAGGAATTTCTTCATGATTTCTTCAATTCCTTGGACTAATGGCACTCCAGAGAACCCTCTCCAGCCGAGGTCAATTCTCGTTGACGATCAGCTTGCCCACCGCCGGTGCTAGTGGCAGCGGCGGCAGTAGCAGCAGTGGCAACAAAGCAGTGTAAGCTGCTCCAATTGGGGGTAAGAACTTCTCCTTTCTTCTTCACTAAAAAACGCAACCATCTTCAGGCTTGCATTAGATTTTTGGCTGGCGAAATCATCACCGTTTGTCCCCATTGCTCCTGTGTCTTAAGGGCTTTATTCTTACTCTACAGATTAACAAAGCTATAGATTAGCCTCGCATTTCGCAGTTTTACATGAGGTTAAATAGGTTCGCGCATTTCTGCTGCTACATGAGGCTATTCACTTAGTCTCGCATTTTAGTGCAGTCACGAAGCTATCTCTTAACTTTGCATTTTAGCACAGCGCGAGGTTATCTCTTAGCTTTGCATTTTAGCATAGTGCAAGGCTATCTCTTATCCTCACTTTTTTGACATTTAGTCCTTTTTTTTTTGAAGATTCTTTGTTACTCACTTTAACTTCTTTCCCTACAGTGAGCTATTCTGTGGATCCTTTGTTAAATAAATATCATTTCAGCTTTGCTGGGGGACCAGACGGAGCAACTAAGTTTCGCTATGATGCCTCGCCAAAGATTATCAGCTCCTCACCAAATGGATTTGGAACATTATCCGAGAGTATGATGAGGTAGTAGTAGGAAAATTTGGCTCTCAAGGACCTTATCAAGATAGTCCAGAGAGATTTGTCACCGGTCTTCTCCCTAGGAGGGTAAATAAAGAGCACCTGATGGGGGAGACTACTACTTGTACGAATGCTTTTATCAGCGAAATTGTATCTAAAGGTGGCCAGCATTTTCCAACAATTTCAGGACTCGAGGATGGATTTGATCTATGAGCAAAATGTGGTGGGCCTGACTAGAGGGATATATGGTTGACACTCATGAACAAATCCTATAAGAAACTGGTTTGTATCGAGATATCAAGAATGTTCAATGTACAATCCTCTAGAGCACATATCATTTATTTAGTCTCTTAGAGATGTACAACTCTGAAATTGACACATTCTTTATTCCAGTCAGCAAATTAGGATTGGCTCTCCAAGAGATGTTTGAGGCATTGGCGTTGTCTATGGGAGAAGTTCCATACGAAGATTATATCCCTACAACCAAAGAGTTGAATATGCTGAATGCCAAAGATGTGCGTATATATGAGAGTTATTAGGAGATGATGTGTCACTTCTGTATATGCGCTGACATCTCGAGTACCAAGGGCCAGGGTGCCGGTCACAAGGTGCGGGCCACTTATTTGTTCAGGAATTTAAAGGACAGCCTTGGGGGTATTACCGGCCATAAGGCTATTGAGGAGGACGAGATCGAGAGATGCATTGCAGAGACAAGGGATGTGTCTTACACTACCAAATCCAATGAAGATGAGTTCAAGGCTAGCATAATATTCAGAAGATTCCATTATCAAATCGAGTTTCCTGTGTCAAGTCTGCCGCTTCCCAAAGATGACATTGCTATCAATGTTGTGTACCTAATAGTTCTTCTAGCGTAAGGGTGACAATCAGACTCCTAGATGTGATGGCATGCAAACTTCAAAGTATAATAAGGGCACTCTCTGTGGATTTTCGGATGATCAAACTAGCAAAAGGAAAGGGCAAGTCGAAGATTCCAAATATGCACATAGTGATGCCTTACACCTATTTAATGGCATGGCTTGTGATACATAGTCCGTCTTTGATGTCAACTTCTAACTATTTAGGGCTGGAGAAGTCTTACTTTGTGGAGAAGTATGAACGTTCAACCTGGATTATTTATTACATGTCGGTGATCCATAAAACTCTTCAGCATCATCAAAATTATGAGATAAACATGTGTTTTCTTGATCTTCCAGATAGTGACTATGGATTTAGATTTAAGGACATTCTGGAACCAGATAATTTCTCTGTCTTATCTTTGGGGGTTTTCTTGTGGTTGATAAATATACGCCCAAGCCACTTAGTGAATAGGCAAGATAACATATGTTATACAGAGTCTTACACTTCAAGTCGTTTTGCCCATCAGTTTGGTTATAATCAACTCTATGTTCGTAGTCTGAACATGACCATCCCCGTGTGTCTTTAAATAATCAACTCTATGTTTGTAGTCTGAACACGACTTTATAATACTAGGGCAACCTATTTACAGACACACGGGGATGGTTCCATTTCATTGCTGGGGGTACTAGAGCTGAATTTGCACTACCTAGAAGTCTCCAATCTTGAATATCGTACTCAACTTTTGCACCGGGAATTATATGGCGAACTTAGAGATGCCAAATTTTTCTATCAATCATAGTTGCTGTAAAGAGATAGAAGCCTTCTATTCTCAGCAGAAAGGCACTAAAAGAGTTTGCATGAAGGGAATGGATGAGTATTTGTATTTGGAAGTTGAGTCGCCCGAGAGAGGGGACAACTCTAAAGAAGATTGAGCTAATGAGGATGCCGCAAGGGGCGTGCCTAATAAACTTAGTTGCGGGAATGAAGGTATTTAGAGTCCCTCGGCCAAGCGTCGTCGAGTAAGTCAAGTTGGGCCCTCCTGTGAGAAAAAGAAGATGGTACAATGCATCCTTCAGACTATGGTAATTCCAAGGAGGAAGCGATGCAGATCACAACCGATCTACTAACTTCGGCGCTCCATCCTGCCCCTACTCAAGAAGATTCTGCAACACTCCCTCCACTAGTGACAAGTGTTCCAGATGAACCTACAACTAATTCTCTAGTTCGTGCCGACAAGCTACCTTCTATTGGTGGGGCTGATGCCCTGATCATCATTCAAACTGCTCCTCCTTCTAATCTGACAACCGGGATTGTCTTTGTTAGTAAGCTTTAGTATTTTCTCCTTATTCTTTTGTGATTATATATGAGAGATTTAACACACTTTTCTCCTTGGCTTTAGGTGAACAACCTTAAATGTCAATGTATTCCTCAGCAATAGTTCTACTGTCGGCTAGATTATTAACTGCTGGATTGTATGGTGTCGAAGCGACGTCCTGAATTTTGAATTTATAGAACTCTGGTTAGCAAACTGGGATCCGTTGTCGTGTATAATTCAGCGAGGAACACAGAGGAAGTAAATTACGTGGTGCTTAATAAATTTGACCATGTTTGCTGTCTTAACTTCTCTCATAGGAACAATCTCAGCCCATTTAGAAAAGTAATCGGATATTGCTAATATAAACCGATGTTCTCTATGGGAGAATGGGGTGATTGGTCCAACAACATCCATCCCCTAGGCTTTAAATGGCCAACTAGCTACAAATGTGTGTAGGTACTCTGGCGGTTGGTGTAAGAAGTTAGCATGTACCTGACAAATATGGTAGTGTCTTGTGTATGCTATGGCGTCCATAATCATTTTTGGCAAGAAATATCCAAGTCTCCTTATACAGTCCCAAAGTTTTGGCCCTGACTGGTGGGTCCTGCAAGTCCCACTGTGTGTTTCCTCGAGCACTTCATTAGCCTTTCTCTTTGAGATGCAGCATAATAGGAGTCCATCTCGCAACTTGTGGTATAGTATTTCTAACATTGCATCATAGTAAAATCTTTCAACTTTCTTTCTAATTACAGCCGCTTCTTTGGAATCTTCTGGGAGGATTTCGTATAGAGCATAGACTATGAATGGGAATTGCCAATCTTGGGGTTCTAGATTTATTCCAATTTGGTATACTTCATCTGCTTCCAATATTGAATCGGGGTAAAGAAGATTCTGAATTCCAATAGCAACACTCTTGGTTGTTCCAGCTGGTAATGCCAACATTGCGGCCAACGATGCTAGGGCATCAGCATAAATATTCTCATGTCGAGGTACGTGGTCAATGTAGAATTGATCAAATTGGTTAGCCAACTTGATCCCTGCTTGATAGTAAGGTACGAGAGCTTCATGCTTAACCTCATATTTCCCTATTATTTGGTTGATAATGAGTTTTGAATCACTTTACGCTTCTAGGTATTTCACTCTCAACTGTAAGACCATTTTGAGGCCGACACTGAGTACATTATACTTTGCCACATTATTCGTACATGGCTCAGTGAGTGAATACACTTTAGGGATCACATGTTAATGTGGGATATGACTACCACCTCCACTCCTACTATAGTTCTTCTTGTTGTACCATCAAAGAATAAATGCCATGCCTATTTCTTAGAGATGGCATGAATCTCAACGGCTTCATTTGAGATGTCTTTGTGGAGTTTGGAATTTTTAGGAATAGGGTGTTCTACGAGGAAGTCTACAATTGCTTATTCCTTTATGGACTTCTGTGGTATGAAATGGATATCTGATGAGGATCATATATTACATATTTATAATCCTCATATTATCATTTTTGTATATAAATAATACTACTATGGTATTTTTAGTGTGTTTTTCAGGTTAAACTATTCCTACAAGGATATGACACGAAAGCAGAGACGGATTAGAAAACCGAGTTAAGAAAGAGCCAAAGAGGAGAAAATAACAAGAAACAAAGTTAAAAGCAACAAAAACGAGATCCAATCATGCAAATCAAAAGAACAAAGCCAAATATTTTCAAAGCTAGAAGATAAATCCCAGACGGCAATATTTTGCCACCAATTGGTGGCAATAGTCACCATTTGGCGGCACTTTGGGCCCCACATATACTGAGTTTTATCATGCTGACTCATACAGGAGTTAAGGCTATGCTAGCAAAAACAAAGCTCTACTATATAGCGGTCAATGCGGCTATTTGGTGGCAAGCCTTTTGATTTTGTAACTGGAAGATTTAGTACCTGGAAATTTTGTGAGAGCTTTGTTATAATTTTATAGTTATTTAGTTGTAACTTGATTAGGGTTTGGTAGTCTGAGACTTATATATTGGTGTATCCTTATAAATTAGGGTTTTCTTTATGCAATTTTAAAATTAATAAAATTAGGAGATTAACCAAAGGGGCAATGACCATAATACTTTAGCTCCATAGGTGATTTTTTCTATTCACTCTTTCTACTAGGTAATAAAATTTTATTTGCTTTCTAGGTAATTTTAATTGCTTTCTAGTATAGATCTTTAATTGCCTTCTAGGAAAAATAGGATTTTTATTACTTTCTTTAAATAAAAATAGAATCTTGTTAACTAAGATCATGGGTAACCAATTTTGTTTAGTTCTAGTATGTAGATGATGTTAGAAATCTACCATGTATTAATTTTATTTGTCTTCCTTCTAAAATAAAATTATAAAGACATGATTTTTCTACAAAATATGAAAATACAATGACTCGTATATTAATACTTTGATAGGCTATAATACTTAAGTTAAATCTTTTGATAGCCTATACTTAGTTAGGATTTGGGGGTTGCTGGTTTTGATTTTATTCATAGTTTCTCTATTGATTTAGTTTGTTCTTATGAAAAGTTACATCTTTGATTAGTTATACTTGTACACTATTTGATAGCTCATGCTTAAGGTACTTTAAATAAATATTAAACTAAGGGATCAATTTTTATGATAGAAAAAAGATAATAAAAATAATACTTGGTTGCGAACTTGTGGGTTCTATGTACAAGGCTAATTAGAATAACTTGAAACCAATCAAAAAGTTATTAGTTAGTTCGCTAGAATTAGAGGAATAGTAAGATAGCAAAATACTTTAGATCTCTATAGAAACGGCCTGTTTGTACTATAACTGACACTATGTGCTTATAGTAGAATTATCACATAAATATCATATGGAGACAAGATTATTGCCTATTTCGCCAGTCTCCATTTAGTGCCACTAGGTTGGTCCTGATATCCTTAATGGGTTCACTCGAGAAATGACATGAATTGTTTGCCCAGCGAGGTAGTGAAGCATCTTTTGGACTGTGAACACTAGTAAACATTCCTTCTCGATCGGGTTGTATCAAAGCTCAATGTCTATCATAGTGCGGCTCAAGTAGTAGATTGCTTGCTCATGCCCTCACTTATCATGCTGTGCAAGTAATGCGTGAAGAGCGCGATCCATTGCCCTCACATAAATGAGAAATGGTTTCCCTGATATAGAGCCCATTAGGATGGGCGGTTTCGTAAGATGCTTTTTAAGGTCTTTAAATGTCCATTGACATGCTTCATCTCAAACGAAGAAGACTCCTTTTCTCATTAATTTTGAAAATGGTTGACACGACCCCGATAAGTTGGAGATGAAGTGCCGGATGTAGGCCAACTGATGTGATAAATTACTGCAAGCGCACAGTGTCGGTGTAGCGCTGTACAGGTCGTCCCATAGGGATCTAGGGTGTTTTTGCAATTCTTACTCTTTCCTTAGTCTAGCGGATTAACAAAGGATTCTAGGTTGAAGTCGGATTAATCTAAATAGCCTAGGATCTAGAATCCACTAGTTTCCAACCATATATTTACTTTTATTATCTTCTTCTTTCATAAAAATTTGATCTTTTTAGTTTAATCTTTATTTAAAGTACCCTAAGCATGAGCTATCAAGTGGTGTGCAAGTTTAACTCATCAAAGATACTACTTCTCATGAAAACAAACTAAATCTTTAGATAATTCAATGAAAAAGATAAAATTAACAACCCCAAACCCTAAGTAAGCATAGGCTATCAAGAAGCCTAATTCAAGTATAACCTATCAAAGTCTTAATCTTCGAGTTCTTGTATTTTAATCTTTTTAGAAAAAAATAATGTCTTTATTTATTTTTATTCAAGAAGAAAAACATTAGAAAGCAATTACATGGTGGATTCTAACTTTATCTACATCCTAGAGCTAAACTAATTAGCTACTCATGATTCTAGAAAGCAATTAAATCTAATCTAGAAAGCAAATAAATCTATACTAGAAAGCAATTAAATCTATCTAGAAAGCTAATAAAGATCTCAAAACAATGGCTTACCTCTGGAGCACGGCATTGTGGCCGCCACCCTTTCAGCAAAACCCTAATTTTATTAAATTAAAAACGAGTACCAAACTTCAGGATCCCCTTTAGAATACAAGGATAGGCCAATATATAGGTTTCGGAAATCAAACCCTAATTCTAGCAGAACTGAAAAATTACAAAATTATAACGAAGCCACAGTAAAAATCTCGGCGCATAGGGCCCAGATTGGGCAGCCTAATGGCGGTGAAAACCGCTAAATAGCGGCTCAAATTCGAGATAAATTCATGAAATTTTGTCCACGTGCAACTATTGTCTTCTAGATTTAATATTCCTGACTGTATTAGACTTTGCGTCTCTGAAGCATCATAGTCTCGTAGTCTTGCCCACTTTAGTAACTCTTCGGACTCTGATTTCCGACTCCAACTCTGATTTCATGCCATCTCCTTGTACGAATCGGTTTACCTGAAAAAGACACTAAAAATACCCGAGTAGCATTTATTTATATACAAGAATAGATAAAGTATAAGAGGAAAAATACAATATATGATATTCATCACACCCCCACACCTATCTTTTGCTAGTCTTCGAACAAAAACTAAACCTAAAAAGAAAAATAAAAATCCTAACTCACTTTCGCAGGAATCGCGCTTGCACTTAGCACGTGCAACAAGTCTTTAAACCCCTACGTTGCCCTAGTGGACGAGTTGTGTCTCGTGAGGGTTTGCAGTGAATATACCCACAAAATTCATGAAGAAAATAGATTAAGGAATAAAGAAAAGAAAAATAAGGATAACTGAAAATCAAGAAAGATAAAAATTTTGTACAAAAGAAAGAAGAATATTTTTTTTATCATGTTTTCATCAATTAATCTCACTAATATACAAAACTTAAGAATGCATTTAGATTATCAATTTTCAAATTGAGGGTCATATCAGATACACTTATCATTTTAATCAAAAATTTAAATCCTATCTTTCAATACCCACTAACAGATAATTCATTGGCTCCTATACATCTACGTGCACGTGTGATAGTCTACTTCGGTTTTGGACTCGAACTCTAACTCATGATTCATCTCCTCTCTCATAACATTTTTTTTTTTAAGAATATTTCACCTTTCATGCGAATATTCATGCTTGCTTAGGCGCAACATACCCGATTACTCAATTCATACTCTTTTCTTTTTCTTTTTTCTTTTTTTTTTAGAATATTTCACCTTTCATTCGAATATTCATGCTTACTTAGGCGCAAAGTACCCGATTAATTTGATCATACTCTTTTTTCACTCTTGAGGCTATTGCCTTAATACCAGGCGCACTCCATTATTTTATCACTCTCGAGACTATTGCCTTAATACCAGGCTCACCCCATTATTTTATTCTCACCTTTTTTTTCATTTTTTTTACTATTTTTTTCTATTTTTTTTAGAGAGAGAAAACTTACTCAATCGTTATCATCTTTGTCCTTAACCTAATAAACTATTGTGAAGTGAAAAATAGATGTATACTTGCCTCAAAACTACTGTTAGCAATATTTATTTTTCAGATTTTGATCTTTTTCATAAAATTCAAAGTGTATCATCCAATCTACTCTCCTATCCAATTTCAAATCTAAATTTATCCATTTATCAGTAATTAGTTTGGTCTATTGATGAAAAAACATAATTTTTCTTTTTAAAACTTTTTTCAGTTTTTTTTTATTTTGTTTTTAAATTAGTTACTCTAAAAACTACCCAAAGTGTAAAATAAAGAAACCCAAAAATCTAAAAATAAAAAAATCCTAAAAATAAAATAAAATCCTAAAAAAAAAAAATCTCCTAAAAACTACTCCCCCACACCTAAACTTGTGTATGCCATCATACACAAACCAAGTGTAGTAAAACAAAATGTGAAAACTATTATACAAATACTATACAAATAATGAGAGTCGTAAAAGTTACGATCTCAATATCATCACCCTATTAACGCATGAAAAACGGTTACGACCTCTCGATCGCTTCCCACTTTCATAGTGTGTGCGTTTTAAATGTGAAGTGGGTGCATTATTATATCTCATCATCCTCCTACAAGTCACGAAGTTACCTGTCTGTAGCTTATGCCGCCCTGGCTTTTTCTTTGTCCACATGTAAGCATTAACAATTGGGTTAAAGAATTCTTTATTATAAACCTGCCAATCATTATTAGTAACAAGCATACATGTAGAAATATTGTGAGGTGAGAAAAGTGCTATAGGATCAAGTGAACGTGGTAGTGGCTCTTCTAACTCACGAAGTAATGCGAGCTCCTCTGCAAACAAATCCTCAAAAGATTGTTCATAATTCCATGGCATACTTGCACAAGTATCATCATATATAAAATCAATATGTGTCAATTCTTCTAATAGTATGAGCTCATCTTTGAATATTTGCTCAAATGAGGGTTCATTATCAGTGCAAGAGGTCGAATGAGAGTACAAACCGTGAATCATGTTGACCTCAATGAGGGAGCTCGTTGCGTGCTCATCCATATTAAATAAGTTCAATGCTACAGTCATATTCCCAAATGATAACTTCATGAGGCCACTCCTACAATCAATTAATGCATTTGATGTTGCAAGGAATGGTCTACCCAAGATAACGGGAATTTGATTCCGTGGATTGGAGATCAGCTCAGTTTCTAAGACAATAAAGTCTACAGGAAAGATAAACTCGCCGACCTTAATGAGCACATCTTCAACCATACCAAGTGGTTTCTTGATCGAACGATCAGCTAGCTGTAATGTAACGTTGGTAGGTTGAAGTTTTCCTAACCCAAGTTGCTGATAAACAGTATAAGGAAGCAAGTTGACACTTACCCCTAAATCAAGCAACGCCCTATCAAATGTAGTGTTCCCAATAGTGCATGAGATTGTAGGGGAACCTGGATCTTTGTACTTGATAGGCAAGGAGTTAGAGAGGATATGTGATATATTTGCAGCAAGAAAAACTTTCTCAGGAACGTTTCTTGCTCGTTTCTTAGTACACAAATCCTTATGGAACTTAGCATAAGTAGGAACCTGTTGTATAATGTCTAGGAGTGAAATATTAACCTTCACCTGCTGAAATATTTCAAGAATCTTTTCTACTTGCGGTGAAGGCTTCCTAAGCCCATTTGGATATGGTGCTTTCGGCTCAGGAACATGTTCTTCCAAATGAGTACGTGACGGTGATGGAGATGATGGAGATGATTGTGGAGAAAGGGGTGGAAGAGATGATGTAGCCTGCGAGATAGTAGGAGTGGGATCAGGGGGCATGGCTACATTATTGTCCACTTGCTTGCCAGATCTAAGCGTGTGACTGGCATTGCATTGGTGGACATGCGACTGATTGGAGTTTGAGGAACTGGCATTAGGGTTCATTATGGGTTGACTTGGAAAGATACCCTGGTCACGTTCACTCATCTGACTCGCTAATTGTCCAACTTGCTGCTCTACATTCTTAATAGATTGAGAGTTCACGAGCAGTTGCTGACCTGTATTTTGAATAAAGTCAGCTGACACTTTCATAAGATTTTCCATGTGTGTGTTAAGGTTGAACATAGGCGTGTCAAACTTGGAATGAGATTTGAGAAGATTTTCAACGTGCTTCTCAAGTGACTGAAGTCGCTTTTCTTGTTCATTATTAGACCCATGTTGTGAATGAGAGTGATTTTGTGCAGGTGGTCTATTCTGGTTGTTCTCATAATTTGAAGTGTTTGGGTGTTGGTAGGCACCCACGTTTGGTCTTGGAAACTGACCAGTGGCTGGAGACTGCATGTTAGGGTTAAGGGCCCCCTGATATTGCCCTTGACCCCATGATAGATTTGGATGATTCCTCCAGCCAGGATTGTATGTAGGAGCGTAAAGATTGTTCATGGGTCCTTGATATAAGGCGTTAGCCTGCTCAAGTGCGGGACCCATTGAATTCATTAATAATAGACACTCCTCCATAACATGATTCGGAGTTCCGCAATTAAAGCATGTGGGAACTTGAATTTGATTTACCTGACCCACCGATAGAGCACTAGGAGTCTCCAATGCTTCAATTCTCCTCATAAGGGCTGCAATCTTAGCTTCGGCAGCTATAGAGCTGTCGACGCTATGAATTCCACCCTTATGTGCAGAAGTTGATGCACTGGACTTCTCAGCGGGACTCTCCCACTACATAGTCTTCCACGATAGGTCCTCAAGAAAGTCCCATGCGTCATCCTCATTCTTCCTCATGAACTCCCTCTGACACATGGACTCAAGAAGAGTTTTGGATGTGTGATCGAGTCCTTCGTACACGATTTGACACAACCACCACTTTTCTATCACATGGTGAGGGCACTGAGCTAAAAGGTCTTTAAACCGTTCTAAGTATTTCCAGAAGGGTTCTCCTGGCACTTGACGGAATTAATTGATTTGATTTTGTATCCTTGTCGTCTTATGCGTGGAATAGTACTTCTTAAGAAACACCGTAATGAATTCATCCCAAGTAGTGATTGAATCAGTAGGCATACTGTACAACCACTTCTTGGCATTGTCCTTGAGTGCAAACGGGATGAAGCGGAGCTTAATTGCGTCTTCCGATAAATGCTGCAGTTTAATCATTACGCATACTTCCTGAAATTCACTGATAAAGAGATATGCATCTTCTGAATCAGATCCAGTGAATTTAGGAAGCATACTAATGTACTGCGGCTTCAACTTATAGTGATTACCCACTACGTGTGGAAGTTTGATGAATGATGGCAATGATGTATGCAATGGGTAACATCAATCCTGAAGGATCGGGATCGGTTGGTCCATCTTGGATCCCATGAACAAATCTGATCTCACAAGTCGACCAAATTGATCACGGGTCCAATGTGGCATGAACCAGCGACCGTGAGTGTATGCGTGAATTTCCTAAACTAATGCAAGAAGTGGGGTGTAGTGGAGAGATAAAACGGGGGAATGGATATGATCAAATAAAAATGTGATTCCTACTACTTTTAATTTTTTTAATATTTTTTTACATAACCAGGGACACAAAATACAGAACTGAAGAAAATTTGGGACTATAGTTTACCTGGATGGCCGCCAAATAGCGTTTATAGCCGCTATATAGCGGCCAAACCAGAGAGATTTCTCTCTGGTTTCTGATACGCAGATAGTAGGCTCCTTTGATCCTTTTTGTCTTTCTGTATTTGCACTTTATAGTCCCTGCACACTCCACACATACTGTTAACCCGTAAAACGTTAGAAAAAGCAAGAAAAATACCGTCGATCCCCGACAACGGCGCCAAAAACTTGATGTGATAAATTACTGCAAGTGCACAGTATCGGTGTTGCGCTGTACAGGTCGTCCCATAGGGATTTATGGTTTTTTGCGATTCTTACTCTTTCCTTAGTCTAGTGGATTAACAAAGGATTCTAAGTTGAAGTCAGATTAATCTAAATAGGCTAGGATCTAGAATCCACTAGTTTCCAACTATGTATTTACTTTTATTATCTTCTTCTTTCATAAAAATTTGATCTTTTTAGTTTAATTTTTATTTAAAGTGCCCTAAGCATGAGCTATCAAGTGGTGTGCAAGTATAACTCATTAAAGATACTACTTCTCATAAAAACAAACTAAATCTTTAGATAATTCAATGAAAAAGATAAAATCAACAATCCCAAACCCTAACTAAGCATAGGCTATCAAGAAACCTAATTCAAGTATAACCTATCAAAGTCTTAATCTTCGAGTTCTTGTATTTTAATCTTTTTAGAGAAAAATCATGTCTTTATTTATTTTTATTCAAGAAGAAAAATATTAGAAAGCAATTACATGGTGGATCCTAGCTTCATCTACATCCTAGAGCTAAACTAATTAGCTACTCATGATTCTAGAAAGCAATTAAATCTAATCTAGAAAGCAAATAAATCTATACTAGAAAGCAATTAAATCTATCTAGAATGCTAATAAAGATCTCAAAACAATGGCTTACCTCTGGAGCACGGTATTGTGGCCGCCACCCTTTCAGCAAAACCCTAATTTTATTAAATTAAAAACGAGTATAAAACTTCAGGATCCCCTTTAGAATACAAGGATAGGCCAATATATAGGCTTCGGAAATTAAACCCTAATTATAGCAGAATTAAAAAGTTACAAAATTACAAATAAGCTACAGGAAAAATCTCGGCGCATAGGGCCCAGATTGGACCGCCTAATGGCGGTTAAAACCGTTAAATAGCGGGACAAATTTGAGATAAATTCATGATATTTTGTCCACGTGCAAATCTTGTCTTCTAGGTTTAATATTCCTGACTGTATTAGACTTTGCGCCTCGGAAGCATCATAGTCTCGTAGTCTTGCCCACTTTAGTAACTTTTCGGACTCTGATTTCCGACTCCAACTCTGATTTCATGCCATCTCCTTATACGAATCGGTTTATCTGAAAAAGACACTAAAAATACCCGAGTAGCATTTATTTATATATAAGAATAGATAAAGTATGAGAGGAAAAATACAATATATGATATTCATCACCAACCTTCCCTGTAACCCCCTTAGCTCTTTTAAATTTCGTGGTGATTGCATTTTCCGTATTGTTTTGACTTTATCAGGATCAAGGTAGATTCCTTTTAAGGTTACTATAAAGCCTAGGAATTTGCCCCTAGATACTCCTAGGAAGGACTTAGTAGGGTTCATCTTCAGTTTATATTTTCTCATGAGATCGAACACCATCCGTAAATCTTGAAGATGATCTTTCTTCTTCTTGCTTTTGATGGCAAGTTCATTTACATAACATTCTATGGTTTTACGCAAGTGTTCTTTGAATATGATTCTCATAGAGCTTTGATAAGTGACGCCAGTACTTTTAAGTCCAAAGGCCATCGCTATATATATATATATATATATATATATATATATATATATATATATATATATATATATATAACACTATACTCCTAATGGTGTTCTAAAAGTCGTATTCTTTTCATCTTGAGGATGCATTTTTATTTGATTGTATCATGATAAATCGTCCATAAAGGACATTCTCTCAAATCTGCATGTATTGTCAATCATGACATCAGTGATCGACAGAGGGAATTTATCTTTAGGACAAGTGACATTTAGGTCTCTGAAGTCTATGCAAATCCAAATCTTGCAATTTTTCTTAAGTACGGGAACAATGTTTTCCACCCAATCAGGATGTTGTTCTTCACGAATGAATCCCGAGTCTAGTAGCTTTTTCACCTCAACTTTTATTGCTTCCACCAATTCTGGATGGAAGCGCCTCTATTGTTACCTTAGAGGCTTTGCATTAGCTTTAATGTATAGACGATGTAGAGCAGCTCGTGGGTCCAACCTTGGCATATCCTCATAACTCCAAGCAAAGACGTCAGTGTATTCTCGTATCAAGGCTATGAGAGCCTCTTTCTCGGTAGGAATTAGGATCTCACTTATGAAGATAGGTTTCAGATTCTCTTTGGTTCCTATGTTAATTTGGATTACTTTGTCTTTATTGGGTAGGTCTTGTTGCTCGAACCGAACGTCCGAAAGAGCATCCATGTGTTTAGCCCAAGAATTCTCTTGTATGGTGATTAGCTCATCACCTTCTTTGTCATCATGATCTATTGAAGTCATGTTTGCTGCCAAAGCCTGTAATAATGCACCTGTGCTTATGTTAGAATCCTAGCGTGGTGTGTTACTGTCACCTCAGTTTGAGCTATCTCTTTGAATTTAGCTTCTGACATTGAAGCAGTTAAAACATATGCCAATCCCCTTTGGATTTTGTGATAATAATTAGGGTTCTTTCCTTTTGGTACAAAGAAGCACAGCATACTCCATTGCCCTTGCCAAAATTTAATTTTTGCCTAAGGATCAAGTCATAGCCCATCTTCTTTATCATTTGCTATGAGCCTTATTCATAATGGTAGAGTTGAGGTGATGTTTGCTCATCGTTCTCACTATCCGGGGCTTGATCGAATTGTATCTTTACTTTTCTGAACACTATTGGCCTCTGGTTTGGCCACCAAGTGGATATTTAAAAAACGGTCGTCAACTATTTTGGGCTAGGAAATGAGATATGACTATATTGGCAAGTGAAAGGTCATTAATATTTCCAATTCTGATAAACTATTCTACTTCTATGCTAGTGCATGAAGGCACATTATTCGAAGCAACAATGGGCACAGTAAGCAAAATCAATATCGTCATTAATAACCCATTCACTTTCCTCATCGATGGCATCAGTCACACTAAACTTGCCAAGACTTATTATAGGGGGGTTTATTTCATGTTTGAAATCTTAGTCTTCCTAGACTTCAAGCTCAGAATCAGTCTCATTGCCACTATCACAATTTCCTTTAGCTGGCTCTCTAGAAGCCTCAAGGATGTCTTCACATAGTATGACATCCATGAAGTAATTCTCTACCCCTTTGAAAGGTTGTTTTTCCGCAACTAATATGCGGACTTTTCCTTGCTCATGTCAACACTTCATATATTGATGCAGAGTTGAGGAACCACCATGTTAGCATGAATCATGGGATGTTCCAGGAGGATATTAAATGATGTGTCCGCATCGATGACATAACATGTAACTTCTATTTTTAGATCTCCAATTTGGCACCGGATCAGATCTTTCCTAGGGGATGGCTGCCAATGGCATTGAAACCGAAAACTATGGTGTTAGTGGGCATCAACCGGTTTACTGAGATCCCTAATAGTTGCTTGCATCAATCTCCACGGGATGATACCTAATGTGGAGCCCAAGTCAACTTGGATTCGGTCACTTTAGTAGAACGTACATACCCAGTGTAATATAAAGGCATATTATACTTTAAGTTTTTCATCTACATGTCTTCATGTGCGAACATAATATGTGGGACTTGCTTCACCACTTGATGGTAGTGAGGGAAAGAATCTTCAACGTCCATGGGGGGTTTCCGCAATCTATGCTAAGAAGAAATCATAATCAGGTAGTGCCTCTCTTAACATATCTCGGGTCACTTTGGATAAATGTAGTAACTCATAAAGTGTGATGTGGGTAGGGATATTAGCCAACTAGGCTATCATGTCAAATTAAAAGGGTGTGCCAGTTGTCTCGATATCATTCTTTGAGTTTTTCTGAAAGCGGAGCTCCCTCTATTTTGCAAGTGATTCTCTAGATGCCAAATATAGTCCCATTATTTTAAACTCTTCTGAAAAGTGGAACAAAACTCTTCTGAAAGGGAAGCTCGCTATCATTTTTTGAAACTATGGACTTACTCGGTTTGACCCTTGAATAATC
Source organism: Dracaena cambodiana (assembly GCA_036321105.1). Classification (NCBI taxonomy): domain Eukaryota; kingdom Viridiplantae; phylum Streptophyta; class Magnoliopsida; order Asparagales; family Asparagaceae; genus Dracaena; species Dracaena cambodiana. The sequence continues at coordinate 11,450,800 of JAYEPQ010000015.1, forward strand.
TTTGAGACAGCTCTTGCCAGATCTAGTCCCAGCTAGGCATGCCTCATCTACATGAGTGGCCATTGCTGTTATCTCATCTTGTGATCCTGTCAGCATGTTAGCATTGATAAGATCTTCTTTCAGGATTGCGAAGATAGCCTTGCGAGTTCATGCCTTCGCCTTTGCTTTGTTCTGGCCACTAGGTGAGGACCATTATTCATCCACTAAAAGATTTGGGTGCATCCACATGATTTCTCCTCTCTAAGTGGATATCGGGGAAAGTCCCTTCTTTCTCAAGTTATGCGGGTCATGGTTAACCAACATAATTTTCCCGCTGGCATGGATGTAGCTCCTATAGGAAATTCATTTGAACCTATGACAAGAGTTGCCATGTTTGCTGAGACCTTCTTCTGTTCTAGTTTCAGCTGGAGGACGCTAGCCTTTATCAAAGCTTGAATCCCGTCTTTAAGTTTGTAGCACTTCTTAATGGGATGTTGAATATTTTGGTGGAATAAGCAATAAAAGGGATCGTTGGTTTTTCCTGCTTCTTCTAGTCTTCGATTTTTTTGGAACTTGATCATCCCTCATTTGTTGAGAACATGGAACAGAGTACTCACCTGTTCAGCCTTAAAGGAGTATGTTTTCTCATATCGTGGCCTGCGAAAGGTCCTGCCTCTTTGATTTGGAATTTCTAGTTTGGAGTTGTGTCTGCTGCCATAGCAACTTTCCCTTTGGTCTCAGAAGATTGTTAAGTATGGTCTACTGGTGGAAGTACCTCTCGTAGAACATTGTTCCCCTATTCGGTGAATTATGTCCTAGCCTGTTCCCCTTGCTTTACTAAGTCTTTCCAGGTTCTAGACTTGACTGCTTCCATCTTTATGAGCACACTAGTTTTAAAATTGTGCTTGCAAGTTTTCGTCAGGGTTTCGTGTGACATCCCGTGCGGCCATCACATAGATTTCTCTCCAAAACGCTCTATAAAACTCTTGACTATCTCATCTTCTTCTTTTTTGGTAGTCAAGAGGGAATGAATGGATATTTCAGTGTCATCCTCAAAGAAGCGTCCCAAGAATTGTTTCTCCATGTCGAACTAAGTCTTGATAGTTCCTAGGGGCAGCTGCATGAACCATGTAAATGCATGCCCTTGCGGTACTTACGAACACCTTGGTCATTATAGGATAAATTACCCAATATGTGTTGTGGTAGAAAGTAGTACAAGTGTTGGCTCAGGGACCCCTTTTCGTCATAAGATTCTAATTTGAGAGATTAATATTTTTCGAGAAAACGAGTAGATTCCCACTCTATTGGATAGAGCCTCGTAATTCCTGCATCCTTCAAGTCGTTCCTATGCATTAGTGCCTCTAGCTGGTTCCCATGGGGACCTATAATAACAAATTTAGAATCCTCTTCTTTATCAGAATGGAATTCCTCTTCTTCGTTTTCTCCAATTTGCTTCCCCTTTTCTTCTTTTGAATGGAATCCGTCTAAGGAGGAGCCTCCGGCTTTATCTTCCATGGCCTTCTAAGAGTTTTCTAGAACTTTCATGAGCATTGTTTGAACTCATCAATGCTCTTCTACTATTCCTAAATTAGGCATTCATGTGCTTCCATTCTGTGATCTATGTCATCTGATCTATCCATTATGTGTGATGTTGCTCCACTTTGTCAAAAAGAGGCATTTGAGCCTGGTGGCGCTATGACTAAATCGTCACTGTCTTCATTATCAGAATCCCCTCCTAGCCTTCTATAATTTTGTGGAGCAGTGACTCCGGTCTTAAGACGAGTATGATGGTGAGGTTCCTCATCTTTCGAGTTTGAAGCTTGTCCTTTCTTCAACGGTTTCTTACCCTTGCTCACCATGTTCAAAGTTACAGCCCGTGGTTCGTCATCCATATTGATTTTATGCCTTAAGGCGTGTCCTCTCTTTGGGGCATCTTGCTCTGGTTTAGATAATCAGCTGAACACAGATGGTCTCTGAGGGTTACAATAATAATTATTTAGTGCTGTTGAAATTAATTGTTTACAATAGCATGTTTCCTGTTCTTGCATTACCTTTCTTTTATTTGTCAAATAATCCCATAAATCAGGAGCCCTATTTGAAGGTGCACTCATAATCATGGTCTGGGCATGGGTCCCACTCTTGGCATGGGCCTTGTTTAGATGTCTACGAGACTTATAGGAGGTCCATATATTTTGCACTTCTCGAGGTTGTTGGTCTTCAACATCCCTTACGCTAGCTTTGGCCTTGCATCTTGATAGTTTTACATAGGGCAATAGGCTAGCCTCGCATTTTAAGGCTTGTACGCGGAGCTAGGAATTAGCTTCGTGTTTCGGTATTTTTGTGCGGTGCTGAGACTCATCTTTGCATTCTGGTATTTTTATGCAGAGCTGAGACTCAGCTTCACGTCCTGTTGTCTTTTCGCGGAGCTAGGACTCACCTTTGCATTTCTGGTTGAGTTCATACTTAGATCCATGAACTAGCACAGCCTCGCGTAGAGAGTTTTCTTCATATACTAGCTTAGCTTCATTATTTGCATTAGCTTTGTGTTTTATGCTTGTGATTAGTATCATATTTTTCATATTTTCTCCCATATTTTATTTATTTTTGTATATAAATAATTGCTACTCAGGTATATTTAGTGTGTTTTTATAGGTAATAAAGGATTTGTAAGGAAGAGAAGAAGATAAAACAAATTTGTCAAGAATATGAGCAAAGCATGTCAATTTTGGTGAAAACAAAAACTCAAGTACACCAGTAGCAAATTAAATAGCATATTCAACCAAGATAAAGATTAAACTGCAAAAATTTGTGTATGAGAAATTTGTAGATCTCGGAATTATCATTGGATTGAGCCCAAGAATAGATCAATCCAAGTTTGGATGCAAACGTTATGGACATTTTACTGAAGCGCTGCAGAGTGAAAAATTTGATCCAGCGGGCTACGGGTCTGCTGAACTTAATTTTAGGTTTTGGACCCGAAAATTAGTATTTTATACCATTTAATTTCAACCATTGGTTTTTAATACCTATGGATTGGATTAATATTATATATCTTGAGATTAGTTTGTGTTGGATGAGAATTACATCTTTTGTATTGAGTTTGAGTAAGAGCAAAATTGTGTTTGGGTTAAGAGCAGGATTGTGTTTGTGTTATAAATATCCCATGAATCCTTGTAATTAGGGAGAATTTTTTAGATGTAATTTTGATTAATAAATATTAGGGTCTTATTGAAGGGGTGACGGTCGCTATATCAAGCTCCAGAAGTAATTTCATTGCTCTTTATTAATTTTTAGATAGATTTAATCGTTTTCTAGTACAGATCTTTAATTGCTTTCTAGTTTAGATTAATCTTACTTTCTAGATTAGATTTTCTTGCTTTCATAAATAAAAATATGATCTTGTTAATTAGAATCATGAGTAGCTAAATTAGTTTAGCTCTAGAATGTAGATGAAATTAGAAATCAACCATGTAATTGTTTATTATTATTTTCTTTCTAAAATAAAATAATAAAAACATAACTTTTCTATGAAAAAATTAAAATACAACAATTTACAGATTAATACTTTGATAGGTTATACTTGAGTTAAATTTCCTGATAGCCTATACTTTGTTAGGGTTTTGGGTTGTTAATTTTCATCTTCATCATAGAATTATCTAATGATTTAGTTTATTTTTATGCAAAGTAGTATTTTTTATGAGTTATGCTTGCACAACACTTGATATATCATGCTTAGAACACTTTAATTACAAGATTAAAACTAAAATATCAGTTTTTATGATAAGAAGAAGATAATAGAAGTAATACATGGTTGTGAACTAGTGGAATCTATATTTTAGGCTAATTAGAGTAACTTGAATTCAATCTAGAACCTTTAATTAACTCGTTAGAATAGTAGGACAAGTAAGAACGCAAAAAAAATCTTAGGTCCTCATGGGAACGACCTGTAAAGCGCTACAACTGACACTGTATATTTGCAGTATATTTATCACATCAAATTTTCGGCACCGTTACCTGGGATCGACGGTGTTTTAATGCTTTTTCTAATGTTTTACAGGTTAACAGTGTGTGTTGAGTGTGTTGGGACCTTGAAATTCAGATACATGAAGGAAAAAGACACGAGAAAAGTCTTAGGAGTACACTGCAAGAAGAAGTGAGCGAAACTTCCCGATTTTGCCACCAAATAGCGGCAATTGCTGCTATTTGGTAGCAATTCAGGTGAAAGTCTCCCCCAATTTTTCTATAGTTCTGTGTTTTGGATATCTTATTCTGTAAAAAAAATACAGAAAAAATAAAAAACATTTTCAATTTTTTTCTTTTATCTTTTCTATCTCTTTCCCTCAACACCTTTTCAAATTTTTTTTACACCTTTTCAAAAAATTTTTTAAAAAAATATGTTTTAAAATCAAACTGGTTGTCATCATTGTCGTAATACATATCATAATTATCATCCGTATCCATGGATAGCAAGTTTGTTAGCATTAGGTCATGATCAAATCCACACCACATATCATGAACCTACGAGTACTTCCTATAAACAAAATTACAAATGTGAATGGATGAATCATTCTAATTTTGCATATAATCAAGAGTCATATTAAGAGCGTCCTCCATCTGATCTTTTCTTTATAAACTATTTATCTTTATATTCTAAATTCAATCATGAACAAGATATTCAATTGAACATATTAGATGAAAGATTAAAAAGATTAGAAGCGAGAGATGCATGTCATGAGAATTTACCTACAACCACTTCATATCTGTCATTATATATGTACACAGATCTATCAAATTTCATTCATGACCTCGAGATGAAATCATTTGAGGAAAACAAGAATAATTACAATCATGAGACTGGAGGAATGTATGGAAGCTTTGCTAAAATTATCCTCTCAAATTGCATCTTATATGAAAAATTTTCTCAAAATGATTTTTCATACTAAACTTTTTGAAGATCAACTATCTAATTGTTTGAACATTTCTAACTCTAATGAGCAACCAGTTCTGTTATCATTTGAAGTAGACATGATTCAAAATGAGTCAAATAAGTTTATGTGTGATGAGTCCATATATTGACATTAAGATCAAGCTACTTTGGACCATTATGAAATAATTATGAAGAAACTTGTGATAAAGAGAAATTTTGCTTGGTGATTTGCCTCATGATGAGCTTGCTAGTGACATATTATCTTCTAATTTTTTTGAAATTGTAAAATTTGTGAAGAAAATTTTTTATCCCTTCATAATAACTTGACTAATGATAAGTCCACTAGTATGAAATTTTCTTTTGAGAATTTTGATTATAGGTTTAAACAAAATTTGCATGACAAGCCTAGAACACTAGAAAATTGGAAGGAACTACAAAAGGTAGAGGTCATGATACCTAATGATTTAAAAGAGCGATTCAAAATCGAGCTCATAATTCAGCTACATCAAAATAACTATATTATTTTACATGTTGATAAGACCAAAATACTTACTGCCATGAAAGATACTCGTGGGTCAAATATGGACGATAAGGATACGATTTTCAACTTCAAAATTTTACTATTAATTAAAAGAAAGAAGGATAGGAATAAATTGAGAAAAAACAAAAATAAGATTGAGAGATTAAATATAAAATTGACAAAAAGGGTAAGTTCATCTATATCAAAATATAAAAGGACACACTATGAGAGTGAGAAGCGATCAAGAGGTTATAACTGGTCTAAATTTTCTAGTAAGTGTATAATATTTATATAATAGTTTTCTTATTTATTTTACCACTTTTGGTTTGTGTATGAGGGCATACACGAGTTTAGGTATAGGGGAGTGGGTTAGGAGATTTTTATGTTTTTCTAGAATTTTTAGTTTTTTTGTGGGTTTCTTTAATTTACACTTTGGGTAGTTTTTTTAGGGTTATCCTGACTAAAAAAATCTAAAAAAATTAAAAAAACCAAAAAATATTTTCTTCAATAAATCAACCTAATTACAAATAAAATAATAAATTTAGATTTGAAGTTTGATAGAAGAGTAGATTAGATAATGCACTTAGATTTTTATAAAAAAATTAAAATCCAAAAAATAAATACCGCTAATAGTAGTTTTGAGGTGAGTATATATCTATTTTTTACTTCACAATGGTTTATTAGGCTAAGTCCAAAGATGATAACGATTGAGTAGTCATTCTCTATCTAAACAAGAAAAAAAGATAAAGAATAAACAGAAGGGATGATGCTGGTATTTAAGGCAATAATCCTAAAAAAAAGGTGAGCCTGTTATTTAAGGCAATAGGCTTAGAAATGAAAAAAAGAAAAAAAAAGGGATGAGCCTAGTATTTAAGGCAATAATCCTAAAAAAGAAAAAAAGGGATGAGCCTAGTATTTAAGGCAATAATCCTAAAAAGAAAAAAAGGGATGAGCCTAGTATTTAAGGCAATAATCCTAAAAAAAGAAAAAAAGGTGAGCCTGGTATTTAAGGTAATAGTTTTAGAAATGAAAAAAAAGAAAAAAAGAAAAAAAAGGGGTGAGCTTGGTATTAAGGCAATAATCTTAGAAATGAAAAAAAAAAAAGAGTATCATCCGAGTAATCGAGTACTTTGCGCCTAAACAAGCATGAATATTCGCAAAAAAACGAGAGTTTTTTCTGTTTAAGAGGAGATGAATCATGAGCTAGAGTTGGAGCTCAAGGCCTAAGTAAACTATCACACGTACACATAGATGTATAAGAGCCAATAAATTATTTATTAGTGGGTATTGAAAGATAGGATTTGAATTTTTGATTAAGATGATATATGCATTTGATATGATATTTGACTTAAAAAATGATAATCTAAATGCGTTCTTGAATTGGTATATTAGTGAGATTAATTGAAGAAAATAAAAAAAATTATTTCTTTTGTATAAATTTTTTGTTTTTCTTGATTTTTGGTTATCCATATTTTTCTTTTCTTTATTCCTTAATCTATTTTCTTCACAAATTTTGTAGGTATATTCACTGCAAACCCTTACGAGACACCAGTCATCTACTAGGGTAACGTAGGGGTTTAAAAATTTATTGTACGTGCGAAGTGCAATCTCAATTTTTGCTAAAGTGAGTTATGATTTTTCTTTTTAAGTTTAGCTTTTGCTCGAGGACTAGCAAAAGATAGGTGTGGGGTGTGATTAGTATCATATTTTGCATATTTTCTCCCATATTTTATCTATTTTTGTATATAAATAATTGCTACTCGGGTATATTTAGTCTATTTTATAGGTAACAAAGGATTTGTAAGGAGGAGAAGAAGATAAAGCAAATTTGTCAATAATATGAGCAAAGAAAGTCAATTTTGGTGAAGACAAAACTCAAGTGCAGCAGTAGCAAATTCAAAATAATATTAAGCCAAGATAAAGCTTAAACTAGAAAATTTTGTGTGGAACAAATTTGTAGATCTCGAAATTATCTTTGAAACGAGCCTAAGAATAGATCAATCCGAGTTTTGATGCAAAAGTTATGGCTATTTTACTGAAGTACTATAGAGTGAAATCCGATCCAGTGGGCTACGGGTGGGCTACGGGTCTGCTGAACTTAATTTCGGGTTTTGGACCCAAAAATTAGTATTTTATGCCATCTACTCTCAACCATTAGTTTCTAATATCTATAGATTAGATTAATATTATATTTCTTGAGATTAGTTTTTGTTGGATGAGGATTACATATTTTGTATTGAGTTAGAGTAGGAGCAGGATTGTGTTTGGGTTATAAATATCCCATGAATTCTTGTAATTAGGGAGAGCTTTTAAGATGTGATTTTAGATTTACTTTAGATTAATAAATATTAAGGTTTTTCCGAAGTGGTGACGACCGCCATACCGAGCTCCAGAGGTAATTCCATTGCTCTTCATTACTTTTTAGATATATTTAATCGTTTTCTAGTATAAATCTTTAATTGCTTTCTACTTTAGATTAATCTTCTTTTCTAGATTAGATTTTCTTACTTCCATAAATAAAAATAAGATCTTGTTAATTAGAACTATGAGTAGCTAAATTAGTTTAGCTCTAGGATATAGATTAACTTAAGAATCAACTATGTACTTGCTTATTATTATTTTTTACTAAAATAAAATAATTAAGACATGATTTTTCTATGAAAAGATTAAAATACAACAATTCGTAGATTAATATTTTGATAGTTTATACTTGAGTTAAATTTCTTGATAGCCTATACTTATTTAGGGTTTGGGTTTATTGATTTTCATTTTTATCATAGAGTTACCTAATGATTTAGTTTGTTTTTATGCAAAGTAGTATTTTTGATGAGTTATACTTGCACACCACTTGATAGCTCATACTTAAAACACTTTAATTAAAAAATTAAAACTAAAAGATCAGTTTTTATGATAGGAAGAAGATAATAGAAGTAATACATAGTTGTGAACTAGTGAAATCTATATCCTAGGTTAATTAGAGTAACTTGAATTCAATCTAGAACTTTTAATTAACTCGTTTGAATAGTAGGACAAGTAAGAACGCAAAAACACCTTAGATCATTATGTGAACGACCTATAAAGCGCTATAACCGACACTGTACGCTTGCAGTATATTTATCACATCAGCCAGCTTTGCATTTTGAATTAGCTTTGCATTTTACGCTGGCCTGAGAGTCAAATAATTTTTCTGGTTTTCTTTCAACCAGTGTAAGTACGCGAGGTAGTCACATAATCTTGCGTTGTCTTTTAGCTTCACATTTAAGTGAGCTTTGAGTGGTTTTTGCCTTGCTCGACGACTGTGATTCTAGATCTGGCTTTTTGTGAATCCGGAGCTTTGTTCATGTTTGGCAGTAAGGACCACACTCTTCTCAATAACAAGAAGAAAAAATTCTTCCTTTGATGGTTTTGCCACCATAGATCCAAGGAATCCCTGTTTCATGGGAATTTCCTCATCATTGGATTTATGGGTTTTAATGTTGATGCAAAGATACTATCATGTTTCAGTCAGATTAACTGACCCTGAGGAGAGATACTCCTCATAATTTTCCTGGTCGACTTCTATGATAAGCATTTCAACGGTTTGGCCAATCTTCTTTGTATTGAAATGCACCAGAATCTCCTACTTAGTGAATACAACTTCTCCCATTATAATCGCCAGTTTGTTTTAGGTAAAATTTGCACTTCCTTTCATTGCCATTGATCTATGAGATTATAATAGCTTTAAAGATCATAATGAAAAGAAAATAAGATAACAACACAAGAGGACTTATATGATGTCTCTCTTTTACAAAATTTGTGGGTTCTTGATGTAGCGGTGGAATCTAGCCCTAAACTCAATTGACGATCCAATGCTCGAAGAATACTATTGATGAAGTAGGATAGGATTGCTGACTATGGCTATACTTGGATATGCTCCTTACATGTAGCTTGATCTACCAAATATCTTCCAAAAGTTTCCTCTTGAAGCCTATTTATAGGCATGAGTTTGTTATGAGGGTTTCCTTAGAGAAAATGATGAAAGGTATTTATATTTGTAAATGATTTTAATCAAATATTTGATCAAGATTAAGATCTCCAAATTTAGAGTTATGATTTGACTTGAATTGGACACTGGATCACTTTGAATTTTGTTTGAAAACTATCTTCATATTCTGAAAATCCTTCCCTGACTAAATCAATGTGAGGCTATTAGTCTCGTGTTTTACTTTTGACACGTGGTTAAGTTAGCCTCATGTTGGTCAACTTTCACGAGGCTAAGGTCTAGACTCGTTTGGTTCTAGCCGCAAGGCTAGCAGACTAGTGTCACATGGCTACTACCTTTTCTTCCTTTAACTTTTTTTTTCAACAAAAGCAAATCAAATAGAGAAAACAATTCTTCTGATTTAGAATGTTCTTCATATTTGGAAAAATTCTTGGTAAAATCTAACAGGGTATAGAGCTACACTTGAATCAAAACAGGGGTGTCAATCCCATTAGAGTATAAACACTTCATGTAAGGGTCTAATAATGATGATGAACACTTTGCCAACATCTCTTACTTGTCTACCGGAGACGCCACCATTAACATCGTAGCCATCGCTGAAGAAGTCTCCAAGTGAGTAGAAAATCAAGATCAGAGTTTGAAATATTAATAAGAGATAGTTGATGAGATGAAGCATGTTATACAATAATCAGAACTAATCATTCTTATTATTATGAGTCAAAAAATACATATACTTATAGATGTCTCAATACCATACAAACAAACCAACAGGCGATGTAGGACTAAAGTTAAACTAAATATAAATACAAAATAGTTTTATAATCTAATAATCCCCCACAAGTTAGAGTATAAATATTAGTTATATCCAACTTATTATATAGATTAGAAAACACTGTCTTTTTTTTTAATAGTACAAATTAACTTAATGTGGATAAGCAACAACAACATTAGACAGTGGCAGTAGTACTAGTAAATGAATCACTTGAATCATTAGAGCACCACGTATTCAAACAATAGTAGCTGCAGCAGATAAAATTCTTTCTTAGAAGCAGCAGTAGATATAGATAAATTTATTTCTTAAAAGCAATAGTAGACAATAGATAAATTTTTTTCTTAGAAATAGTAATAGACAGCAGATAAATTTCTTTCTTAGAAATACTAGTAGGTAGTACATAAACTTATTTCTTAGAAGTAGTAGTAGACAACAAATAAACTTATTTATTAAAAGAAGTAGTAGGCAAAGGATCCTGTATAGGATTGCATCAAGCCTGGATTTCACCCTTATAGTCGATGAGAGACCTACTAGAGTTCATACAGTCACAAAATAGAGAAGAGTAAAAACTGAAGCAAATACGAAATCAAATTGGTGATGCTATTGTGGAGTCATTGCCAGAATCAAAATCATCGTTGGAATTGGATTTGGTCGTCGATTAGAATGGTTGAGATTGACGACTGAAATTTATTTCATAACATGCACTAATATCATGTTATGAAGTACCAGAACCAATCAATCTCATTATTATGAGTCAAAAGATACATATATTTATAGGTATTTCAATACCATAAAAATAAGCCAATAGGCGATGTGGGAGTAAATCTAAAGTAAATCCAAATACAAAATAGTTAATTTAACAAAGTTGATATTGGTAGAATTACTTGCCAATTACAAAAATGGTCAAACCTACTCTTCCAAACCCGGATCCTCTTCTATTCATCGAGTGGGTAAATTACCCATATCATAACACATAGAGAATCAAGGTAATCATGAAGGAATGGTGGAGTCTTCATCTTCTGAATCTAAAGGAGGAAGAATGAAACTAATTATTTATCCAACAGAAAGAGAAGGAAAAGGTGCAAAATCAGCTAGAAGTTTTGATGCATTGCCAATGATTTCGAAGAGGTGGGAATTGTGTGACTCTATCCTTTTGAATCGGAGTCGGCTCACAACTGAAGAACAGGCCCCTGTGATTCTATCCTTTTGAATAGGAGTTGGCTCACCTGCTGAAGTATAGGTCTCTGACCTAGTAATCGTTCAACGACTAAGGATCCTTGCATAAGCATATCTTTTACCTCCTGTCATAGGCAGAACATTTAATGGGAAATGACCCTATTCTCACAGAAGTATTCATAAGTAACCTTAAGAGTTTTTCATTTACCTGGTTTATATAGTTACCCATAGGAACAATAAAATTATGGGCTGATCTAGAACGAGAAATCTTTACCCGATTTTTCAAAAATGAAATAGAAATATCTTTACCATCTTTGCTGGCAACAAACAAAAAGACTTTGAAACTGTCAAAACCCTCATTAAAACATTTTTAAAATTGTCAGTACGATGCTCACAGGACATATCATAGGAAACTCTTATTAAGACATGCAAACATAACCTTTTGACTGGCTTACTTGACAAGGTGTGCTAAATGGATTCTTGATCCTAGAAAGATTTGAATAAATCAGATGAGCAAGCTGAAGACATCTTATGGTGGCTCGAGGAGCAGAGATTGATTAGGTAAAGTGCAATAAATAAAGGTTTTACTCAATCTCCCTATTCTAAGGGAAAAGACATGATGGCTATGGAGGTTACGCCAAAGCCAAAGGCATCACCTATCGAAGTTCGTCCTGCGAATCATTTCAAATTTCAAAAGTAGTACTCATTTAAGGATGAGCATATAGCCATGATCTTCAACTTGCTCAGCGAGAAAATATAATAAGATTATCAGAGAGCAGGAGGCCCAAAGAAGTAGGAAATATGATTGATCCTAACTATTACTTCTTCAATAGGATCATAAGTTAATCCACGAAGGCCTGTTATGTTCTCAAAGATAAAATCAAGGCATTGATGGAAACCAAAGTGATATAGTGATTACGAGTGAAAAGTGTTATATTTCTTATTTATTTTATGCACTCGTAATCTAATTTTGAGACTTAATAGAAATTAATGAATTTGTGTGCATATTAATATAATTCTCTACTTGAGTGTTATTTGCTTAATCTAGTATTTTATAATTTTTTTGCAAGGTTTTGGATGCAAGAAAATGAAACAAGAAGTGTGCACATGTTCGCAATGGTTTAGCAATAAAAATGCCAAAGGACTATTGATAGCCCCTCAAAAATTCAGCACTACAAACCTACTCGAGAAGGGCTGTTGAAATAGCTATCGAAACCATTGTCGATAGTCCAATGAACATGCACAAGGATACAAGAGAAAAAGGAGTTTCCAAGCAATTTGTGCAGTAGTTATAACTTAAAAACCAGATTTCATATAAATATGATCATAGATGAAAATTTGCATGATAATAAGTTGTAGAGCTCTACATTATTTCTCTGGTGGCACTAGAATCAATTCATTTGGAGTTCAAATGCAAAAGTTATAATAATTTTACTGAAGTGTTGTGCAGCAGAATTAACATTTTAGACGTTTTTGTGCACGTTTCCTACTCGTTTTTGGACTCCAATCTTAACCATTGAAATCTATTAGTTATGGATCTAAAAAATAGGATTGTTTAGAGATTTTAGAACCTTATAAACTCTGTAAATAGGAGAGGATGTGCCTCCTTGTGAGATATCTTTGTATCTCCCTTTTTTGAATAAAAATTACATCTTTTCAATGGTTATTGGCAAAATTCTTGGTGGAAGGTGGATGAAAATTCTCTAGTTCTTAAATGATGGTTGGTATATATCTTTCCTATTTTTATTTATAAATTCTTATTATTTTACATGATTAATTAATTTTTGCATGTATTCGAAATATTCTATCTTTTAGGACATGATTTGTATTTTATTTTTTGAGATTCATATCATGATTCTAAATTTATTTTATTAATTGGATGTATTGAATATAATATTATGATCATGGAATAAAAAGATCTAATTTATTTCTTGTTTCTTATGTACTATTTGATTGATTGAAATCTTTGTATATATTTGAAATAGTTTATCTTTTGAGATATGATTCATATTTTCTTTAAATAGGGACTCGGATCATTATTTTGAATATAGATTATTTGTGGGTATATAGAGTTATGATAATATAAACATGGTTGGAAAGATAAAAAAAAAATATGATTTCTAACGTTTAGATAAACAAGGTAGAGAAGTAGAGATGAATTTAAAATTTTGACCACTTTTCTCATTGACTTTCTCTCTCTCTCAAATAAATGCTCTTTTCCTTACTCTTATTCATGAACTTATATTTTTTAACACTAAAATATCTCCATGGGTTCGACCTCGGACTTACCAAGACTTTATTACTTGTCAATCTCTTACACTTAGAAATGTATGATTTAGATTTGATTAAGTTTTTAATATTGTTGCTGGGGATAGTTTCTTGGTATTTTTACACTTCTATTCTATCTATGGAGTCGGAGTAAGGACTTGCTTGATTTTTAATTTATGTATTACCCATTGGCATCAAAATTTTGTAGATAGATTGAGATCTCTTTATAACTTTTTTCTGTAGACTTTTCGACACTTCACACTATCACCTTCATATACGCAAATTTCATACATCATGATAGAAAATGCAAGCAATCATGGAATCAATGAACGTTCACTTTGAGAATATTTATAGCCTGATAGAACCAGCCAATCATCATACATCATCTTTCCACTCAATATTCGTCACTTCAAAATTAAATCTGGGATTGTTCAGCTGCTGCCTAAATTTTATGGATTGGAGAACGAAAGACCCTACTTACATCTTTGAGAATTAGAGAAAGTTTGCATAACCATCAATCTCCAAAATGTTTTTGAAAAGGAGATGAAGTTCAAATTATTTCCCTTTTCTTTGAATGATTGATATGAGACTTGGCTCCACTCCTTACGTCCAATTGCTATAGGCCAATGGGACGACATGCATAAAGAGTTCCGAAAGAAATTCTTTCCAGTAGACCAAACTAATTATGTTCACAATAAATTGTGAGCTTTTAGCAGAACGAGAATGAGACTATTTTCAAGTGTGGGGAAAATTTAAAGATTTTTTTCTATCTAGCCCACACATGAGTACGGGAGATAGAGAATTGTTAGTATATTCTATCAAGGACTAAATTCAAGTTCCAGACAATTTTTGGGGACCATGTGCAATAGAGACTTTCTGAGCAAAGATATTGACGAAGCATGAGACTGTTTGTACATGCTCACTGCAAACTTCGAAGAGTGGGAAAGAGAGGATGCAATTGAGAATGATCAATAAAAAAAACTAACATGATAGATCAAGGTCGAATCTCTTTTCTTGGTTAAGCATATGATATTAAAGTCTAATTGACTTATTTCACCAAAAAGATTGAAGATCTAATATCCAACAAGTCTGAATCTGTTGAGCTATGGAACATGTAGAGGATATGTACAGCTTATGCGATTTGAAAGGACATACTACTCTTAATTATCTAACTCTACCGGCATTTGGGGAAGCTCTTCACGAGCAGACTAATGTGCTTAATATTTTCCCTTGACCTAACAACACTCTCTCTCTCTCTCTCTCTCTCTCTCTCTCTCTATATATATATATATATATATATATATATATATATATATATATATATATATATATATATATATATATATATATATATATATATATATATATCAGGTTGGAGAAATCAACCAAATACTTGGAGGCAGCCAACAACTTCTTAACCATTTTCTATACATCAAATGCATCATGCCTCTTGTAAATCAGCAACTCTCTACATCATCATCCCATATCAGGAACTTGAAGAAAATATAAATCAAGAAATGCAATCTCAACAACAGATACTTCAAATTTTATGAGTGCAAAATCAATTTATGTAGAATCAACAATAAATAAATAATTAGAATATTGTTATATTTAATGAGATCAAGGCTAAGGTAATTAGTCTCACCTCTGAATTTCAAATATAGGAGAAACGTAAGCTCCCATCACAACTAGAGTTAAGCAATAAGAATAGGGTTGAAGGCGCCAATCTTATATCTTATAATTCAGATGAGAAAATTAACTCTAATGCAACGATAAATTTAAGAAGTAGTAATGTTATAGATAAGCCAGTTTTAAGGAATGCTAAAAAAAATGAGAAGATTCACAATGAATCTGCATGTGATATTGTTAATGAGCCTGATCATATATCACGTTATTTTAATTTTGCTCTTCCATTTCCTTCTACACTTCACAAAAATAAATTTTCACTTAATACTAAAATTCTTTATAATTTTAAACATGTAGAGATCAATATTCCTATTTTAGAAGCTATCAAGTAAATACAAAAGTATGCAAAATTCTAAAAAGATATTTGTTCAGTAAAAAAGAGATTGAACATAAAGAAGAAGGTACTTTTAGCAACAAGTATGGGTCATCATCCAACATAAAATGTTGCTAAGTACAAAATTCTAGGTTCCCTACCATCTCATGTGTTATTGGCAATCATTGTTTTTAATAGGGCTTTATTAGGTTTGGGTGCTAGTATAAATATTTTGCTTATTCGATTTTTATGCAATTGAGCATAGGTAAACTTCAGGCCACTAATGTGACACTGTAGCTCGCTGATCGATGAGTAAAAATTCCAAAAGAGATGGTAAACAATATATTAGTACAAGTTGAGAAATTCTACTTTCCAATTATTTTTTATATTCTGGAAATTGTACCTACACCAAGTCAATTCAAGCATTCCAATTATACAAGGCCAACTTCAAATGCATTGATTAATTATGGAAGTCAAGTACTGTAACTTTTATTTGCTAATATGATTATGGAGTCTAACACTCTTATGTAGGCAAATAGGCTCCACCTGATAATAATGCACAAAAATTTGATGCAATAGATGATAGATGAGCAAAGCAAACAAAAGGTTTGGGGGGAGAAAAGGCAACCTACGAATTTGTTTCATTTGGTTAGAGTACATGCATTTGACGAATAGTGAAAAGAGAATGGACTCTTATTGGATCTTGGTTAAGGTCGAACGATTAGGAGGACGACTAAAATCAGGTGTTCTCTAACCACTGTTCCTAAATTTTTATTAAAGTTCTTATTATGCTACTTTTAAAGCTATATATATATGTACATGGGATTACTGTATATTAGTCTGTAGCTCAGGTAAGTTAGGTGAGTCATCGACAAAAATGTAATGACCACATTATTTTTTCAAATTTATTTTTGGATGATGATCTCTAACTCCTTAACTACTTTAGGATTAAATTTTATGAGTTTTGATGATCATTTGGTCTTTCATCAGATGGATATAAAATATTGTATGTACCGAAAATTGCTAATTTTATGTTTACTTGGTTGAAGACCAAATTAAAATTAAAACAAAAGAAATTGGGTATGAGTGAACCATAGGAGATCGAGATCATAATTGAAAAGAAAATTTTTGAAAATAAATTATTAGAAATAGGGGAAATGAACTGCAACTCAGGTAACTTACATAAGGTGGCGGCTCATTTCCATCTCTCTCTCTTTATATATATATATATATATATATATATATATATATATATATATAGAGAGAGAGAGAGAGAGAGAGAGAGAGAGAGAGAGAGAGAGAGAGACATATGCGCTAAGGATATTGCATGATTCAAGTTGGGAGTTGTGATGGATATGCTTATGTTAAGCTCGACCATAACATTTGTATAAATAAAGTACTTAAAACTCATGAGAAAAATTAAAATTTTCACAAAAGAAAATTTCTTTACATAATGTAACAACAAGTAAGATTAATGTATTAAAGTTTGATATTTGTAGGTTGATAGTTCACGTTGACACCCATATGATAGTATTTCCTAGTTAATTTTTTTATTGATAGCTTAAATTTGATAATAAGATACTGTGATGCTCAAGGTTAGAAATAAATATGTATTTTAAGCACTAATATGATGAGTCATGCAAGCTAATAACAATAAGAAAACTATATAGAAAATCTATCATCTAAAAAAAATTTAGAGGCGAGCTTGGCATTGAGGCAAGGATCATTTAAAAAAAATATATATATAATAAAAATGAA
Organism: Dracaena cambodiana; assembly: GCA_036321105.1. NCBI lineage: Eukaryota > Viridiplantae > Streptophyta > Magnoliopsida > Asparagales > Asparagaceae > Dracaena > Dracaena cambodiana. The sequence continues at coordinate 11,468,181 of JAYEPQ010000015.1, forward strand.
GTAAGTGTTAAGTAGTTGGATATGTATAACTTACGAAGTATGCATATTCACATGAACAATGCTTATGAACTTATATATGTTGGCAAAAAAAAAAAATCAAACATGAACATCAATCAAAGTGACTGTTACATTCCACTTTCATTAATTTTAATGAGCAATTTAAATCCTTATTTAATTGATAATTAAAGTGGGGGAGGGGTGGGGGGTTATCACTTTTTCTAAATTAATAAGAGATTTTAAACCTCATTCAAATTGTTAATTAAATTGGGAGTTACACTCCATTATCTCAAAATGAATGAGGGTTTAAAACCCCATTAAAAGGGGGATTTCAATATGGTCAATTAAACCAATATTAAATCACCAAACTCCTATAAAAAACCAAGAAGGCTAAAGGAGAGGGGGACCTCCAGGAGATGATTCACATACTTTTGTGGGGGGGGGGGGGGGGGGGGGGGGGAACACTATGAGAGGTTCCACCTCTAGTTTAAGAAGAATGAAAATTATTATCTTATGAAGAGTTTTACTCTTTCTTAATCCAGAAATTTCTATCTCTTAAAAAGTTCCAACTCTTTCTTAATCTAGAGATTTCTCTCTCTTAAAAAGTTTTAATTAATTTTTAATCTAGAGATTTTTATCTCTTAAAGAGTTTTACTCTTTTATCTCCAAAACCATGCAAGGCTACATCACCTCCAAGAGTTCGGTGTTAAAATAATCAATGGAAAACATGATCATCTCCCACCGCTTCATTGGAGAATCTTAGCCTAAATTGGCTAATATATGAATCATTAACTATAAATAGATCCACATTTCAAGCCTAAAATGGTTAAATATATGGATCATCAACTAAAGAGAGATCCAAATTTCAAGCTTAAAATGGTTAACACATAGATCATCAAAGAGAAATCAGTATTTCAAGCCTAAAATGGCTAAACATATGGATCATCAACTGAAGAGAGATCCATCAAAAAGAGATTTGCATTTCAAGCCAAAAATAGCTAACATGCGGATCATCGATCAGAGAGAGATTCGCATTTTTGAGCCAAGACTAAAATGCCACCCTCATAGGATAGCATTTTGCTTCTACAATATCTAGAGATAATCTCTCCAAAAACTAAGAAAAACAAATCTCAAAAATCTTGAAAATTGCTAAGAAATAAAAATGCAGATTGTCATCTAGAAAGATCTGCGAAGAATTTATCAGGATTGCGTTTTGTCTTCAAAACATTAAAAATATAAGGTTACTCCTTTTAATACTCAAATGCGGGTCTAAATAAGAAGAAACGATTGCTAAAAAAGCAAAATGTGAATCCTCGTCCAAAGAGATCCGCACGGACCCTTAAGGTCGCATTTTAACTAAAACACGGATCTAACCCATATTTCGAAAGTTTCAAATACAAGTCGCGTTTTAATCCCAAAATCTTGTAAGGTTAAAGATAATCCCGTTTCAATACAAATATAGGTCTAGTTAAGGAGCTAACATGTGGATTATCAATTAACGAGAGATTTGCATTCTAAACTATCTCCTGAGCTCATAATTAGATCTAAATATAATTAAAATGAGAACCCCAGAGGGTCACATTTCCACTCCAAAGTCTCAAATGATTAAAACTATCCTTATTTATACTCATACGCAGGTCTAATCAAGCAAGACATGCTGCTGGGAACTAAAGCACAAATCATCAATTATAGAGATATCCACATTCTAAGCACACATTTGGAGCTAAGTATAGCCTAAACGCGGGCTTCATAGGGTTGCATTTTTATTCAAAATCCTCAAAGGTGAAAACTATCTTCATTAACACTCAAATGTGGGCCTGAGCATGCCATGCAAGCTGTAAAAAGCTAAAACGCGAACTTAAAGGCTAAGATCTGCGTTTCAGTTATAAATCTAGAGGATTAAATACGAAGTTACAAATCTTAGGGATTTAATACAAATCCAATGGATTAGAAATAAAAAAATGAATCCTCGGATCAAGGAGGCCATTAATTGGACAGTTACACCAATTCAAAGGTCTCTAGATTTTTATAAATAACCAAAGGCTGGACTAACAAAAGAGTTGGATTATCCCCACATTGAACTTGTGTAGAGTTTTTCCCTTCCAAGAGCTTTGCAAAAGGCTGCCAACTCAAGAGTTTGTGCTTGGATCGTCAACAAAAAGAAGGATCGTCCTCCACGGCTACAATAGAATCCAACTTTAAACAAAAAGAAATCACTTTCCTCGTCTTCTACAAATGGGCAACCGTTTTTATTGTAACTTTTCTTCAAGTTCAATAAAATTTCAAATTTATAGCAAATAGAAGATTAGCAACTCTGATGGGGAATCCTATCATCTCCGATGATGTGGCCATAGCCCAATCCGATAAAATCCTAGTTAGCACTTTGGTCGAGTCACTCGTCATCGAGTTTGACCAAGAGAAGTACAAAGAATTCCACTCCTTTGGCTCCATGAGCCCAAGATCCTTGAGAAAATACTGCAAGGTCTCAACCAATTTAGCCTCTAATGAGGCTCTAAAAATTACAATCCTGCCGAAGAACTCTCTAGACCAGTCTAGTCTCCAAGGAGACATTTCTCTTCCTACAGCACAAGGCTCTAGGTCTGTCCCAGTAAAGACCGGTGTTGATCCCAAAGGGATGGACTAGGATCCCAGTAACTACAATGGAAAACGACCATTCTTTGATCTCCAAGGAGATAATACTGAAGAAAAGGTTCCTCTTACCCACACTATGAGAAAGAATCTGAGAAGAAGTAAGACTCACGTTTTCCGTAAAGTCATAAAAGAAAGAACTACTATTGAATCACAACTATGTGAAACTCTAATTCGCATCTGGAGATCAAAAAGTGAAGTTGTGGTCCCTAATAAGAAGCTGGACCAAGACGTGGATGGGTTCATTAATCTTTCTTACAAAAAACGTCATTTGCCCACCAAGTACATCTTCGATTACACATGCGGAGTTTACATCTATATTTCACAGACTAAATGCGAGTCTCAGACTCGCATTTTTGAAGCAAAATGTGGGCCTTAGGGTTGTGTATCAGAAGCAACACACGGATCTCAGACCCGCACTCTAAAGCCAGATGCAGATCTCAAATCCCCATCTTAACAGAAAAACACTGGTCTCAGACCCACATTTCTGAAGAAAAAGTCTCTAAGGCTCATGGACTTTTTGTTCCAGTCATACCAGTTTCATCAGAAGCTCAATTTCTAGCCAAAACAGCTAAAGTAAAGTTTGCTCCTAGGATTTTCAGGGGGTGGAAACTCCTATCTCGGAAATACTATTGGGAGGGGATGTTGTTGTTGGCAGAAATTTTCTTTTATTGAGCTTCATCTTTCATAAAGAGAGATCCTCATATATAAGCTCAAAAGAAATAAGACATGGCTTTTACAACACTGTGTTTTATTTTTTTTTTCATAAAAGATGAGATGCAATTTTTAATTCGCGAATTAAACTGAAGTATGAATCTCTTTCTCTAGATTCGCAGACTTAATAAAGAGTGGGCCCTACAGGGTCTTATCATCGCGCCCAAGCATATTATGCCAACAACGAACATGCTATCACAACAAAACTGCAAATCTAAAATTTGAGATCCGTGTTCCAGTTGTAATCACACCAATACTGCGAAACTAAAGTTTGAGATTCATATTCAAGTTATAGTCCGAAGGTACCACAAATATAAAGTTTGAGATCCACGTTACAGTTGTAATAACACCAAATATGCAAATCTAAAGTTTGATATCAACATTCCAGCTGTAATCCCACCAAAGCTACGAATCTAAATTTTGATATTCACATCCCAGTGGCAATATGAAAGAACTGTGAATCTAAAGTTTGAGATTCGCGTTTCGATTACAGTTTAAAGAAAATGCGAATCAAAATATTAAGATTCACATTTTGCTTTCAGAAACAATCCAAAGGATTAAAGACACCGATTACAAATTCTAGAGATTTAATACAAATCCACCAGATTAAAAAATGAGAAATTAATTCTCAGATCGTGGAGGTTAATAGTTGAACAGTTATATCAACTCAAAAGTTTCCAAATCTCTATAAATAGCAGAAGGTTAAGTAGAAAAAAGGCATTGAGAAATTAGTATTAAAAACAAGTTATTTTTGCTTAAGTACTGGTGCTATCAAAAGCTAAAAATTTTTGCCAACTAAAATTTTATACAGAGTCTTAACGGAGAGCAAGATCGTCCTCAACAGCTACTCTAAAGACAAGTTTTAAATAAAGAGGGAATTAAATTTTTCTCATCTTTTGTAAATAAAAAACCATTAAAATTGTAATCTTTTTATTGAAAAAGTTCAATAAAAAATTATTTTCAATTTTATGGCAAACAGAATATTGGCGACTTTGTTAGGGAAACCTATTATCACTGATGATAAGGTTGTAACTCAATCTGATAATATTCCAGTTGGTAGTATGGTCGAATCACTCATCATTGAGTTCAATCAGGAGAAATATGAAGAATTCCTCTCCTCTAACTCTATAAGTCCTAATTCTTTACGGAGATACCATAAGATTTCTAATAACCTAGCCTCTAAAGAGGTTTTGAAGACATGAGTCAATCAGAAGACTCCTCAGACCACTCTGGTCTCAAAGGAGAATCATCTCCTTTACTAGCACAGGACTCAGGGTTTGCTCCAACCAAGACCTATGAGGATCTCCTCGAGAAGATGGATTCGGATCCCCATAATAAAAGGGAAAATGACCATTTTCTGATTGTCACAAAAATGACTTAGAAAACAAAGTTTCTCTCACCTGCACGATAGGAAGAAACTTACGAAGAAGCAGGGCTTGCGCTTTCCATAGAGCCATGAAGCAACAAGAGCCTGCTAAACACAGTCGCGAGGACGTACAGTTCAAGTATGGAAACCAAAGAGCGAAGTGGTGTTCCAGAAGATAAAAAGAAAAATCAAGATGAAGACGGGTTTATTCGTGTTTCTTACAAAAAGCACCATACACCCATCAAATTTATTTATAATTACAAATACGAGGTTTATATTCGCATTTCATAAACCAGACGAGGACTCCACCCTCATGCCTTGAGAAATAAATGCGATGTTCATGATCGCGTTTTTACAAATAGATGCGAACTGCAAATGCGTGTGCCAATAAAAAAGTATAGTTTTCAAAAATGCACTTCTAAAGAAGAACTAGCCGTTAAAGTTCGTGTTTCAGAAGTTCACCCATCCACTACTACAGATAAAGTAAAATTTGCCCCTGAAATTTTCAAAGGGATAGAAATTCCCATCCCGAAGATATCATTTGGAGGCAATGACACTTCCATTAGCAAAACAATGAGCTCCGATACAAGAGACTTCAAGGAATTTCTCAATGAAAAGAGAGAAAGTTTTCCGAATGTCTCATTGTCATTGTGAGTAATTGATCAATACAGTATTATCGCATTGCCAATGTATGGTGGCTCCTACTAAATACTGCCACCATACATTAGCAATGCGACAATCAGTCTTCAACCGACTTACTACGTCTTCGTCTCAACAATAAAAAAGGAGAACAAGCAGGAATTTTTTGCGCCTGAATACCCCAAAGTATCATCTAACATGATAAGTTTCGGGAAGAAAAAGAAAAAGAAAACAAAGGAATTCCCTAGAAAATATTCCTCTGATTTCGAATATTCTTTAGGTTTAAAGAGTGTATTCAGTAAGATGTGGGTGTTTTTCAAAACACCTGACTCAGGAAAGGAGTAACATCGCCATTAGACTACAGAAAAATGGCTAGAGTCTCTTCTGAAGAAGAAACAGTAAATTCAGTTGTAGTTGAGTCTCAGATATCGTACTTATTCTTTGAAGACTCCATATCCGTGTATATGGCGCAAAATACTCCAGAAGAATTCATGAGGAGGATTGATGAATAGGATAAGACCATCCAACAATAGCAAAATACTTTCAATGAAATTAGAGATATGCTTTATGTCTTATTGGACTTGGAAAAGCAAGAAGAAATGATAAAGGAGAATTTTCTTCTAAACCTTTACGCAATCCAAGAAATGACAAAGGGAAGAATACAGAAGAATCATCTCGTGTGCCTCCTAGGGATAAGAATGAAAATAATGAGGATCGTCGTGAAGAAGAAGATAATCGCTTTGTACACTCCCATCACCAAAAAAGAGATCAGAATCAAGAAGGAAATGTAAACACTGCTTGAATGGAGAGTTTTCAAAATCAACTTGATGCTCTCATATATAAGAATGATTTACAAAAGCTAGGGGTTATAAGATTGTATCCAATAAAATGGAAAAGTATACCATTCCCAGAGAATTACAAACTATTGAAGCTCAAACCATTCGATGATAAAGAGTCGCCCAATCAATATCTTTACTATTTTAAGCCGCAGATGGGATATTTAACTGGAAATGACCCGATTATTACACGAGTCTTTGTTAGTACCTTAATAGGTCTAGCATTAGAATGGTTACAAAGGTTGGAATCAGAAACCATCAATTCATGGAATGATATTGAAAAAGTCTTTCTAACAAGCTTTTATGAAGATGATATGGAAGTTTTAATGCCAACACTCTTGGCCACAAAGCAATACAAAGGAGAACAGCTCGAGATTTTATTAAAAGATTTAGAAATAATTCTCTAAGATGTCCGCATGGGATGCTAGAGAAAACATTATCAGAAACTTGCCGACACAATTTCTCCACCAAAGTTCTTGTTAGAATGGGAGCTGTAAAGTCTTTTACTTAGAAAGATCTTTCGCTACAAACTGAAGAAGCTGAATAAATTACACAAAGGCTTGAAGAAGAAGAAAAATGAGAGAAACTAAGGTAGAATAATAATTTTAGATCGCACTAGTCTTCTAAACCTAAGGAACACAATGGGAAAGAGACAATGGCGACTGATACAAAAAAATCTGCAAAGTCTTTTCCAAAGAATTCTTCGCAACCGTGGTTCTCTCAAAAGCAATATTCTTTTAAAGATGAGCATACTAATGCAATCTTCAATCTACTCATAACTAAGAATATGTTGAAGCTATCAGAATCCAAGCGACCTGAAGAAAATGGAAAAGCTAATGATCCTAATTATTGTGTGTATCATAGAATCATTAATCATCCCACTCAAAATTGCTATATCCTTAAGGATAAGATTCAGACTTTAGTGGATGCTAAGGTCATCAAGTTACGAGAAGATCAGAAGAGAGTAACTGTGAATATGGTAACTGTCAAATTTGGAAAAGTTTTAGAATGGATAGAGTCAATTGTTCAAGACAGAGTTCAGTCCATTTCCAAAGGCACAATGAGAATTGTGAATTATGATCCTAATCAACAACAAAAGAAAGGATTACATCCTTTTGAAATGTCAAAAGGAGAGATAATGTGGGTACATGCGGATCTCCTTGAAGACGGGCAATTAATCTTAAATTCAGCAATGAAGAAATTAAAAGGGAAGATTTTTACTTCCAATATTGTTACTGCAATTCCTAAGGATAATGCAGAAATTCTCTCTCTATTAGACTTAGAAGAAGAAGAGCCAAAAGATTATATAGCAATTAACACAGTCAACCAAAGCCTTCTGGGACTCATTCAGACAAAAAATACTTGAAAAATTATGATCAAGTAGCAGAATCTCAGTTATCTCTAGAAAAGAATTAGCCAAAAGAGCTTAAATTTGACAAAACTCTTAAAAGTAAAGATAAAGAGTCTGCAGAAAGTTCTAAGAAACCTTTCAATTTTATATATTGGCGTAATTGGCCAATATTCCTGTAAGAATTACTTTGTATGAGCTCCTAAAGCTCTCTAGACAAACTAGAGAAAGTTTAAGAGAAGCTCTGCAAGATTCTGAAGTGCTCTTGTCTCAAATTCTAGAAACATCTGAAAAAGAAAAAGTTTGTACAGTATGTCATCAAACTTCTAAAAAGATTCCTTGCATAACCTTCTAGCCCGAAAATATGCAAGTAAAAAATAATAAGCATCATTGTCCTTTATATTGCAAAGGATACATAGAAGGATATTGCGATATCTTGGGATCCCTTGTATAACCTTCTAAAAAGTTCCTTGCATAACCTTCTCGCCCTAAGTGTTATGCCAAGAAAGATGTTGCGATATCTTGGGATACCAATGAGCAAATTGGTATCAACAAACACTACCATGTTCAGGTTCAATGCTAATGGTAGCAAACCACTTTGCAAAATAAAGTTGAAATGTTAGATTGGAGACTTGAATACGGAGGTCACATGCTATGTAATAGATACTGACATGCCTTATAATCTTCTACTCGGAAGACCGTGGATTCATATCAACCTCATCGTTCCTTCTACACTTCATCAATTCATGAAATATGTAGACAAAGATGGGAATATGAAGATCCTGGTGGCAGAAAAGTAACTCTTTAAAGGGGTAGAAAGCTACTTTACTGATGCATTGTTATACCATGATATATTTGATGCAGCTAAACAACCTGCTCCGGAAGAATCTTATAGTGGTAATAAAGCTAATACTAAATTAGGATCCGAAAATTCAGATTCCGATAATAAAATCTAAAAAATAGATCCCATTATAATAAGTCTTGAAGGTCTTGATGTTAATGACACTGACAATTCTGATGGTGAGTGGATAATTAAAATATATATAGAGTTTGCTTATTCTTCTGGTGTTGATTCTGAACCCTCAAGGACTAGTACTAATGTGGTTAGTAATCACTTATATAAATTATATTCTTTAACTTTATTTCAAGCACCCATTCGATCATCCTTTTACATACAAAGTGATGATGACGGAGATGCAAATGAAGCCATTTTTGAAGTTCCTCCTAAGAATAAAAATAAAAAACCTATGATCTTTGGAAAAGCAAATAACAAGAATAAAGAAAAACATTTAGATTCTGAGGAAGAATAGGAAATTTTGAGTTCTTCCATTATGTTGAAAATTTCCATAAGTTAATGAGAAAAATGGGATATAACCTAGCCAAAGGTAGGGGGTAAAATTTTGGAAAAAGGAGGAAGACAATTCTTCAACCTTTTGTTCTAAAGTAAAGATGTCTGACAATTACGATAAAACTGGAAGGGAGTTGGGATATATTACCACTCTTGAAGATCTTTCGGATATGAAGAAAGACAGTAAACTCATTCGCTAAAATCATCATGTTGGGACTCAGATGTAAGCATTAGTGCTATTTTTCAAGTAGTCTCTGTCAATATGGTCTTTACAGAGAAAGAAGAAGAAGATGAATTATCAGCAAGCAAAAATGATCTTTGGGCAAAACACCTCAATATGAAGTTGGACATTCAATTTGAACAAAGAGAACCTCCAACTGAAGATAAACTGATCCAAATAAATATGGGTGATAAAACTAATCCTAAACCCATATTTATAAGTGAAAGTTTATCTATTGAGGAAAAAGAAGAAATGATCTCTCTCATTCGAGAGTACATTGATGTTTTCGCCTGGAATTATGAAGATATGCTAGGACTCAACCCAAAAGTCACGGTTCATAAATTAAATATTCGGCCAGATGCAAAGCCAGTAAAACAACAATGAAGGTTCCATCCTGAAATTATGGAGGCAATTGAAGCTAAAATCAAAAAGTTAATTGAATCAGGTTTCATACGCGAAGAACAACATCTAGACTGGATTGCAAATATAGTCCCCGTAACTAAAAAGAATGAAAAGATCAGGGCCTTCATTGATTTCAGAGATTTGAATGAAGCATACTCAAAGGATGACCTTCACCTATTACAAATGTCATGATTGACAATACTTGTGACTATGAAAGGATGCCGTTTATGGATGGATATTCAGGATATAACCAAATTAAGATGTACCCTAATAATGAGAAATATACATCTTTCAGAATGCCACTTGGAGTACACTATTATATAGTATGCCATTTGGTTTGAAAAACGCTAGTGCTACATATCAATATGCCATGAATATGATATTCCAAGAACATCTACGAAAGACAGTGGAATGTTATGTAGATAATCTGGTAATTAAAAGTAAGAATAGGAATGATCATTTTCATGATTTGAGAACCATGTTCGATCTCATGCGGAAACACCAGCTTAAAATAAATCCTACTAAATCTTTTCTTGGAGTTTCCAGTAGAAAATTTATTAGCTTTGTAGTTACTTCCTAGGGAATTCATCTTGATCCAGACAAAATTAAAGTAATCCAAGATATACTGCCACCTAAAAATCTCAAAGAATTGAGAGGATTGCAGGATAAGCTGGCATACATTCGCAGGTTCATATCAAATTTATCTGAAAAATAACAACCTTTTACACGGTTGATGAAGAAAGGAGTATCATTCATTTGGGATGATACGTGCCAAAAAGCATATGAAGAAATCAAGAAATATCTTATCAAACTACCTATTCTTGTAGCTTCAGTCTCAGGAATACATTTTTTGTTATATGTGAGAGCTATGGATCATTCCTTTGGAGCTTTATTGGCTCACAAGAATGAATTACAGCAAGAACAAGCCATTTTTATCTCAGTAGAATGATGATTAGAGCTGAACATTGATATAATCTAGTGGAAAAAGAATGTCTAGGTTTAGTTTTTATAATACAGAAAATGCAACACTATTTAGTGAGACAAATAATCCACTTTATATCGAGAGTTAATCTCTTAAGAATATTAATGACCAAGCTTGGGTCATTAAATTCCAGATTATCTAATAGGGCCATTCTACTGTCACAATATGATATGCATTATATTTCCCAAAATTCAATTAAAGGACAATGTATAACTGATTTCTTAGCTAAACACTCGATTCCAACATCTTCAAGACTGTATGAAGATATCTCTGGTAAAGTAGGTGAAGGAAATATAATTTTGAAAAAGGATATTCAACAAGAAACTGCTGAAGTGAATGCTATTGAAGAATAAGTATGGCAACTTTTCTTTGATGGCACTTCTAGAATGGGATATAAAGGAAAGATGGTAGCAGGAGTAAGGGTTGTTTTTGTTTCTCCCTATAACCATATTATTCTTAGAGCATACTCATTGACAAGTTCATACTTTAATAATGTTGCTAAATACAATGCCTTAATAGTTGGCTTAAAAATAGCCAAACAGTTAGGAATGAAGTATTTAGAAGCATATAGAGATTCCCAACTTGTTATAAACCAAGTTAGAGGAGAATATGAAGTCAGAAATGAAGATCTGTTGCCATACTACCAAACAATAATAAAAATGGCTAATAGCTTTAATGGTTTCTATATCAGTCATATATCTCATCACTAGAATGATTATGTAGATGCACTAGCTTCCTTGGCTGCTACTTTAGCGTTACCCAAAAACGCTAACAAACATGTAACAGTGGGAAGCAAAGAACTATTTTGCCCAAAATATAAGATTCAGGTGGAACTGAATTCAGATAAGAAACAAGAAGCAGATAAAGTATATGCTCTTGAGTCTAATCTTGAATCAAGAGATTGGAGATTTTCTTACATGGATTATGTTTTTTATGGAATATTGTTAGAAAACCCTAAAGAAGCAGGAGCAATTAGAAAAAAACTATTCAATTCTATTATAATGCTGAACTTCAGACATTATATAGAAAATCTTACGATGGAATTCTACTTTGTTGTTTTTCTAACAAAGAAGCTCAAGAAACACTTGAAGAAGCTCACAGCGACATTTGCGGAGCGCATCAACCAGGATCAAAACTCTAGGATAGACTCTGAAGAATGGATTATTACTGGTCCAAAATGATGACAGATGCAGTCATTTAGGCTAAGAAGTGTAGAGCATGTCAGATACATACGAACTTCATACATCAAGCTCCGGAGTATCTCCACCCAATATCTACATTATGGCCATTTGAACAATGGGGATTGGACATTATTGGATCAATCTTCCCGCCTTCAACAAGGGATTATCAATTTATATTGGCTATAACAGATTACTTCTCAAAATGGACGAAAGCTGCTACTTTAACTGAAGTAAAATCTTCAGATGTGATTAAATTCGTTAAAACTTATGTTATATACCACTTTGGAGTACCTAGAAGAATCATTCATGACAATAGACCTCAGTTTGTGACCTAGTCATTCTTGAGGTTTTGCAATAAATATCGAATTAAAAGTGTAACTTCGTCTCCATACTATCCAGCAGGTAATGGTTTGGCAGAGATTTTCAATAAAATTATTGTGAAGCTTCTTAAAAATTTCATTTCATCCAACCAACGAGATTGGGATGAAAAGTTTGGAGAATGCCTTTGGGCTTATCGAACTATTGTTAAAACTCCTACAAACACTACGTTATTTTCTTTGGTGTACGGATCTGAAGTAGTATTACCTTTGAAAATTCAAATTCCGTCATTAAGGGTCGTAGTAGCAACCATAATAACACAGAAAGAAAGACATCGACAAAGACTTCTGGAGTTAGAAGTTCTTGATGAAAAGCATTTGGAAGCTCAGCAAAGCATTGAACTTTACCAAGCGCGAATCTCTAAAACATTTAATAAAAAGGTTAGACAGAGAACATTCAAGAAAGGTGATCTGGTTTTTTCAGTAAGAAGACTAATTATAACCAATTAAAAATCCAAAAAAAAAATTCCAACCAAAGTGGGAAGGACCTTTCGTCATTGATACAGTCTATTCTAATGGTGCATATCGTTTGGCAAAACTGAATGGTGATAAAATAATGATGTCAATCAATGGAAAATTTCTAAAGTAATATTATTCTTAGCTTTCAATTGAAAGGCTAAAAATCCCGCGAACTCATTTTTGTTTGAGATTCACAACTCTGGAATCAGGGTTTCTTAAAAAGCACAAATTTTGTAAAGTTGCATTCTTTTTTCTCCAAATTTGCTAAGTTAAAATTACCTCTGGCAAACAAAATTTTCTTTTTTCTCCAAATTTGCTAAGATAAAAATTACCTCTAGCAAACAAAATTTTCTTTTCTCCAAATTTGTTAAGTTAATAATTACCTCTGGCAAACAAAATTTTTTTTCTCCAAATTTGCTAAGTTAAAATTTACTTCTAGCAAACAAAATTTTCTTTTTCTCCAAATTTACTAAGTTAAAAATTACCTCTGGCAAAAGCACAAATTTTATAAAGTCGTGTTTTATTTTCTTTTCTTCCAAATTTACTAAGTTAAAAATTACATCTGACAATTCAGAAACTGCTATACTATAAGTCACTGAACAATGCAGATTTTAACTTAATCAGGGAAGTTAATAGTTACTTCTATCTTGATTAAAAAAACTTATTCATTCGCAGCAAAATCCATTTTGGGCATTTGAATAATGTCTTTTATATTGTCAAGTTAATAATTACCTCTGAACAATATTCTGGAGAATCAAAATGTTCATCAAGTCAAGAGTTACCTCTGATGATCAAAATCAAAATCATTCATCAAGTTAATAGTTTCTCTGAATGAATGATAACAAAATTCTTGAAATAAAAATTTTATTCATTTCCAAATTAATATTACAAAGAGTTCCTTTGTATCATACAATGAATGGAAATAAAGTATAAATTATTGAGTCAAGAGAACATTAAATTTTCATCAACATCTATTCTCCCAAATAGGATAGCTTTGTAAGTAAAGACAAAAACTTGCTTTTGTAGTCTCCTCATGCCAATGGTTGAAGACTTCTAAGTTTGTTTGCTCAGCTATGATCAATATTCTCAGTGACTTGATTAGTTCAAAGCTAGGTGTACCAAATGCATATTTCAAAGTATACAACTTGCAAAACTGCTGAAATTGGGGGTTGCCGACAACCATTTACCATTCTTATTTTAAAGGATGCTAGGTAGAAAATAAACAATGCCACACATCTGAAATTTTTTATCTCATGAAAAGTACATTGTTCTCCGTAAAATTCTTGCTTCCTTCCATTGAATACAATAATTACAATGAAAGATGAACAATAGAAAAACAAACGAGATGATTTATATTTTATCGCTCTCTTTTATAATTAAAAGTATGTTCTAATGTGGCGATGTGATCTAACTAATAGTTCCTGTTGACAATCCGATGTGAAGATCTTTTTGGAAGAAGATGATGGCCAGTCCTAATTTCTCTCTCTCTCTGCTGATCTCTATGAATTTAAGACTCTCACGCATAACTTGAGCTTCGAAAGATCCAAAAAGCTCCCCAAAGTCTCCTCCAAGAGGATATTTATAAACTTTAGTTGGTTATGAGAGTTTCCATAGGGATATGAATAGAAGGTATTTGTAATAGTCAAGAATTCTAATCAAATATCTTAGTCTTGATTAAAATCTCTTGAATTTGAATTCTGATTGGATTCAATTCGGTTATTAGATAAGTCCAAATCTCAATCACAATCAATTAATGATTTAGAGAATCTGCTCATGCAGAGTTAAATATTTTGAATGCGGAGCTATGGATTTAGCTCTGTATTTTACTCAATGCGAGGCTAGTGTTCTAGCTAGACGTGGAACTACGGATTTAGCTCCGCGTTTTGCGGGGTATTTTGCCATTCTTCCTTTATTTGAAAATTTTTACCACCAACAGAACCCCCTCCAAAGTTTTCAAAATGGCTTATAATTTAGCAAATTTTGAAATATTTTGGATCTCTAGTTTAGTGCATCTGAACACGAAGTTAGCCCATGCCTTATATTCACATTTACGCTTTAATACGCGAAACTAATAGCCTCGCGTCGCATTGCCATAATGGCTTCGATCTCCGCGCCAAATACCAAGGGCGGACTATCTCATTTAAATAGAGTCTCTTCTTCTTCTTCCTCACACTTTCAAGAATTTTCAAGAATTTCTCAAGAACTCCAGAGATCAAAAACCTTGGCAACCGACGAGACCTTCCTCCATTCTCGCCTATTTTCTTTGTGATTTTGAGATCAATGGCACCCAAGAGGAGCACTACTTCACGAGGACAAGCCTCGTCGCTGGCCGACATGAGCAGCGGTGGCAGCGGACGCAGCAGAGATCATATCTTCACCTCGCCGATTGGGGATAAGACTTCCTTTCTCTAGACTTTTTGAAGTAATTTAAAGGTGATTTGGCTCAGTTTTAACCGGCCATTCGCCATCTTCACTGGCAAAATCATCTCCGTACTCAGGTCTGTGATGACTTGGAGAAGAAGAGACCTCTGGTCTTCTTTTATGCGAAGCTATTTCGTTAGCTTCGCGTCAAACACTTTATGCATTTCCTGTGTGAAGTTAATGGTTAGCTTCACGTTTTGGCTTCTGACATGAACATATTTATTAGCTTCGCGTATTTTTTCAGATGCGGAGTTATTCTATAGCTTTGCGCTTTGTTTGTACGCGAGGTTATTTGATTAGCTTTGTGCGAAATTATTTTTAACTCTGCATTTCAATACTTATCATTTTCTATCTATTTCAGAATATTTTCTAACTTTGATTCTTTCTTCTACAGTTGGCTATTTAGTGGATTCTCTCTCCTGCAAGCATCACTTCGGGTTCGATGGGGGTGCAGATCGAGCAACCCAATTCCAATTCACAATCGAACTCCCAACATACAAGCTAGGTGTTCCGGAATGTCGGGGGAAGATGCTGAGATACAGCCCCACCACCACAAAGGAGATCATTACTATGCTCCTTTCAAAGCCATGAACCAGAAAGCTCTGGAGAAGCCAGTCTTCCTATTCGGTGATGCGATCAAGAATTCTGATGAATTTTTTTTGAAAAAGAAAACAAGTGGCTTCATTAGACTGAAGACTTGCTATGTTTCTACCCGACATAGAGCAAAGCTACCCTCTGGTATACCTTATGAGGTTATCAGCTCGTCGTGAGTTGGACTGGGAGCTCACCCGAGAATACGACGGAGTTGCCACAGGAAAATTTAGCGCACATGGAGCCTATCAAGATGGTCTTACCAGATGCGTTACTGGACTCCTTCCAGACAGAATTACAAAGGAGCATCTAGTGGGGGAGATTCCTACTCGTGCAAAGACTTTTCTTGGCGAGTTTGTAGCAAAGGGTGGTCAATACCCAGCCCATGACTTCAGGATGCCTGGCTGGGTCCATTCCTCAGGCAATATGTTATGGGCTCACCTCGTCAAATATATGGTGGACTCTCACGAATAGATCTTGAAGGAGATTGACTTGATAAAGCCATTCAAAATGTCTAGTACGGCCTACCCCAAAGCTCTTATCATCTATTCAACCTACTGGAGATGTACAACCTCGAGACCGGCACCTTCTTCACACCAGTGGGTAAGCTGGGACTCGCTCTCCATGAGATGTATGAGGTCTCAGGCTTATCAATGAGCAAAGTTCCCTTTGAAGAATAGGGATCGAGGAGTTGAATATGCTAAAGGTGAAGGATGAGCGCATTTATGAGACATATTGGGAGATGATCTGTCATTACCGTATTTGCACTAACCTAGCAGGAGTTCGAAACCAAGGCATCAGCCACAAGAAGTGGGCAGATTACCTTTTCTTGAATCTAAAGGAGAGCCTGCCTTTGGTCTATGGACTCAAGCCTGTTGGTATTGAAGAAATCAACCGGCATATCGCAGAAATGGGAGCCACGTCATACACTACGGAATCAAATGAAGGAGGTTTCAACCCTGGCACAGTTTTCCAAAACTTCTACTACCAGGCTCAGTTCTCCATATCTGATTGAGGTTTAATTGCTAGGTTTCTGATGTTGTGGCTAAATTGGTGTGTCATCCCGTCGCTCCTAAAGGATACCATAGCCATAAACGTAGTTTACCCAACGGTGCACTGGCTTATGGACGGCCATCTGGACTCCTCCCTGCCATAGTGAGTAACCTTTAGAGTGGGCCTTGTGCACTCTATAATGGTTTCATCCCTGCAAACAAGGGAACAGACGCAAAGGGGAAAGCTACAAAAGGAGAAGCAATACAAGAAGTTGCTAAGGTGAAGACACTGAACCCTAGGGTAGAGATGCCCTACACATATCTGATGGTCTACCTTGTCAAGCACTGCCCCTCTTTAATGAGTGTTGTTGATTATTGCCCGATTGACAAGCCATTCTTTGTGGAGAGGTATGAACGTTTTACTTGGTAGAGCCACTATATATTAATAATCCGGAAGACGCTCCTTCATCACCAGAATTATGAAATCTTCTGTTGCTTCTCAGATTTTCCAGGCGGAGAGTACGGGTCGAAATTCAAGGATACCTTGAGCCCAGACAACTATTCCACTCTATCATCAGGAGCTTTTTTGTGGGTATTAAACATTCGTCCTGGGCATTTGGTGTATCGGCAAGACGCCATGTGTTATATTGAGCCGTACATCCCAAGCCGCTTCGCTCGCTAGTTTGGCTATGCATAATTGTACGTGGGGAACCCCAATAAGTAGCTGGCATATGAGGGAAATTTATATGAAGGAGCTCGAGGCTAGTTCCACTTCATCGCTAGGGGAACTAGAGCTGAGTTTATGCTACCACAGAAATGTCCAGCCCTTAGCATGGAGCTCAGTTTCTGTACATGGTACAACATTGCTAATGCAGTGGTACCCAACTTCTCCATCAATCATAGTTGTTGTAAGGAAATAGAAGTCTTCTACTCTCGGCGAAAGGGAGCCAAGAGAGTTCGGGTCAAAGGGATGGACGAATTTCTAGATGTGGAGGCTGAGTCTTCAGATGGCGGCGATTCTGATAACGATGACAATGACGACGATGATGACACTGGTGCTAGAGATAATCGCCTGATCGTTAGAGATGATGATACTCGTGTTCTAAGTCCATCTCTTAAATGTCGTTGGATATCAAGAGGCGAGCCAATCCAGAAAAAGAAGAAGCCAGCTAAATAGACCTTGTCGACGATGGTTATTCTTGAAGAAGCGGTGGTTCGATTTGTAGCTGATCTTTTGGCCTCAACTCTACCAATAGAACCAGCTGAAGAAGATGTCCCAGCAGAACCTGCAAGTGTTGCAAATGCCTCCGGAGATCTGCCCATCCTGGTTCTCCAGAGCGCACTACAATGCAACCTCAAGGTAGCAAAACTGGTGCTCTGTTGGAGACTTCTACAGCTCCCCCATCCAGTCTGACTACAGGGCTCGTTTCTATTGGTATGATTCCTATCATTTCTTTTTATGCCTTAATCTTTCTCATATGTATATTTGACATCTTTATTAACTTTTGAGATCCAAGTAGTCATCTTCATTCGCCGATGCACTCGACTACCATAGTAGAATCAGAGGAGTTGGTGATTATTCTGGAACCACTAGGCCAGTGGGCAGACTGGGTAGCTCTGCAGAGGAGTTCGATGCGGACTACTTCACACCAATTCCGTGTTCTACCCATGCTTCAACTCCTCCAGCTAACGAACTAGGGAGCAATGATAGGACACAGGTTGCTGCTCCTAATGCCCGAGAAGCTCCCAACTCTCCTGAGCCAAGCTTGCCATCTCCAACACTAGCCGTTTGCTCCGAAGATAGCTTCCCAGTCGTCATTGGCGTGCCATCAACCTCCCAGCTTGCTATAGCAACGCCTTCGATGATTATGGTTGTTAATACCTCAACTGCTCCTTCACCTGCACTGGCCAGTTTACCAGTTAGCGGAGATGATTCTCTGAAATTTTCATTCGAAGCCACTTCCATAGCTGGGGAAGCTTCGAGTGGCGTCGCTCTTTCGGAATCTTCTCCTATTGGCCCAATCGCTCAAACGACCAATGTTGGCTAGTCTTCTCCTTGGGTTTCCAATTCAGCCAGTTCATTCTTGGCGTTACTAGCCCTGCATATAATGAACTTGGTGCAAAGATGAGCTCCTTCCTCCTCCTCCTGTGGAAGCTACACCCCTGGCTGCAACTTCTTTTTCAGTATTCCCTGCCCTCAATTTAGACACTGTTGATCCACTTGAAGAATTTTTTTAATCATAGTGTCAACAACTTTATGCAGATGCTGAGGAGATGTTTTGGCATGATCTTGGATGGGAGAGACTTCCTCGATCTTGGACGCCCAATGTTGGTCAGCTATTTGAACAATATTGAGAGGATTGGAGGTCATGAGCGAGCAGCCCCTTATTGAGCCCGCCTAGAGGCCTTAGAAGAGCAAGTAAATAAGCTAGACACTCTCCACCAAGTGGATGTGGAAGCGATTGCTAAAATTGAGGTGGCGCGGCTTCGAATGGATTTAATGGCTCGTCGGGAAGAACTAAGGCGCTTGAAGGAGAACTGGTCTTCGGAATTAGGTGAACTTCAAGTCAGCCAGAAGACAGTTCTGTGAGGGTTGGAGAAGGCCGATTTTGAAATTGAAGGGAGCCAAGAAGCGATCCTCAGAGCTCGGGAGACTATTACCAAAACTCAAGCCATTTTAGAGGCCAATGAGTCCAGACTAGAGGAGTCATTGAAGAGAAGAGATCAGTTGATCCTACAGCGAGGACAACTTGAACAATATGGCATAGTAAGAAGCCGGGCAATTGAGGAATCCCGTCAACGGCTCACGTAGTAGCTTGCCATAAATGACGATGTTTTGCATCGCCGGGCTTTACATTCTGTGGAAGAGACCCATCTGCAGGTCATTAACCAAATGGAGGATAAGCTGAAGCTTCTGGGAGAATTTTGACCTCCTTGTACCTTCTCTTTTTTTTGCTTTTTGTTTGTTGTAATAAATGAAGAGCTTCAATTTTATTTGAACTCTTTTTAGCTTTTTTAACTGCTTGATCTTCATTCTTTCAATTTATGAATAAAGAAAATTCTTTGATTCTTTTATTCATCAATTACAATATTATTTCGAGCAACAAGTGAGATGCGCTCGGTCTGGAATTTTGGCGAAGGTAGTTCAAGTGCTCTCTCGCGTAATTTAAACTGCACATGCCAAGATGATCGGGTCGGGATCATCAATTTCGGCAGAGACGTCTAATTGCACATGCATGTAGTTTAGCGGAGGTGCTTAATTGCACATGCCAAGATGATCGGGTCAAGATCATCGTCTTTTGGCAGCGGCGCCTAATTGCACATACTTGGTAATATTTCAAGTGCTCCCATGCATATCCTAAACTTACTGTAGGTAAGAGTTTAACATGACATGTTAATTATATGATAATAATTTAAATCTTACTGTTAAAAATAAGAGCTTAACATGACATGTTAATTATATGATAATAATTCAAATCTTACTATCAGAGGTAAGCGTTTAACATGACAGGTTAATTATATGATAATAATACAAATCTTACTATCAGAGATAAAAATTTAACATGACAGGTTAATTATATGATAATAATTCAAATCTTACTGTCAGAGATAAGAGCAGATTTTTTTACATATAGTATTTCTTCAGAAATTTACCATTAATAGGCATCATTATCCAATCGCCATCTTGATTCATTAAGCAGTAGGCTCCATTTAAATATACTGTTTCCACTACAAACGGTCCTTCCCATATAGGCTCAAATTTGTCTTGGTCTTATGAGTCAGATCATTGGCCTTCTGATGGTAGAACCAAATCCCCTTGTTTGAAGGTCCTCTGTTTGACCTTCTTGTTGAACGCCCACGAGATTCGGGTTTGGTACAGTTCAATTTGTTGTTGAGTTTGGAGACGCGTCTCATCAAACGCTTCAAGTTCATGAAGTCTTTGCCGGTGTATTTCCTCTGTTGTCATTCTTGTAGCTAAAACTACTCTCAATGAGGTTATCTGTATTTCCAAGGGCAAAACAACCTCACTTCCATACACCAAGGAGAAAGGTGTAAATTTAGTAGGAGTGCGGATTGTGGTGCGATAAGCCCACAAACACTCTCCTAACTTCTCATCCCATCTCGCTGATTGGAAGAGATGAACTTACAAAGAAGCTTAATAATTGTTTTATTGAAAGCTTCGGCTAAACCATTAGCTACAGGGTTGTATGGTGTTGATGCGATATCTTTGATCCCAAATTTATTATAGAATCGAGAAAAACCCTAGCTGATAAACTATGGCCCGTTATCATGGATAATCTTTCAAGGGACACCGAAGCAATAGATCATGTGATGTTTGATAAACTTATCACGTCAGTGGTTTTTACCTCTCTCATTTTGAGAAATAATCGGTTATTGCAAATATAAATCAATGTTCTCTAGATGATGGTGGAGTAATTGGCCCCACCATGCCCATTCCCCATGCTTCAAAGGGCCAGCTGGAAACTGTAGCGTGTAGGTATTCAGGAGGTTGATGTATGAAGCTGGCGTGCACCTGACACTCATGGCAACGCTTCACATATGATGCTTCCTCGGTAATCATTCTTGGCCAAAAATATCCCAACCTTTTTATACTATCTTTGAGTTTTGGACCGAGTTGGTGTGCTCTGCACGTTCCATTGTGCATTTCTTTAAGAACTTCACTAGCCTCCTCTTTTGAAACGCATTATAGCAAGAGATCATCATGTGACTTTCTATGCAAAAAAAATTTGAAGTGCAGCATCATAATAGAACTTTTGAGCTTTTCTCTTGATCGAAGCAGCTTCTTTAGGATCTTCGGGAAGTATTCCATGCAAGGCGTAGTCCACGAACAGGAATCGTCAGTCTCGTGATTCGAGTATTATGCCTACTTGACATACTTCCTTTCTCTGTAGGACCATATCAGGATGGAGAAGTTCTCTGCTTCTAATAGTGACACTCTTAGTGGAACCTGCTAGAAGTGCCAACGTTATAGCTAAGGTCGCGAGGGCATCTGCATAGATGTTCTCGTGTCGAGGTATATGATCGACGTAGAACTGTTCAAAACAATTTGCCAATTCAATGGCCAATTAATGATAGGGGATGAGGGCTCCATGTCTGACTTCATACTCGCTAGTCATTTAGTTGACGACGAGCTTAGATTCTCCATATGCCATTAAATAATTCACCCCTAGTTGCAAGGCAATTTTTAGGCCAATAATGAGAGCATTGTATTCAGCCACATTGTTTGTACATGGCTTCGTGAGTGAATAACCATTAGGAATTATATGTTTGTGTGGTGATATAAGTACCACTCCCACTCCTGCGTCAGATCGTCTTGCGGCTCCATCAAAAAACAGTTGCCATGGTTGTTCTTTATAACTGCATTGACTTTTGTTGAATAGTCTGAATATCCTCTAATAACCTAGAGCTTTACGACATCGGGCTCTCTGCGAGAAAGTTAGCGATAGCCTTTCCTTTCATGGGTTTTTGAGGTATGAAGTGGATGTCGTATGGGGATAGTAACAATGCCAACTTTGCTAATCTGTCGTTTAAGCAACCCGGTTTGGTCATCAGGATCTTTAGTGGGTTAACTCAGGATATGACGTGGATTGTCTGCCCGTAGAGGTAGTGCCACATATTTTGAATAGCAAACACTAGGGCTAGACACTCCTTTTCGATCGGAGCATACCGATGCTCTGCTCCCATCATTGTTCGGCTCAAATAATAAAGAGCATGCTCATGACCGTGCTCATTATGTTGAGCAAGCAACGCACCTAATGCGTGATCTATAACCCTCACGTATATGAAGAATGGTCTTCCTGATACGGGGCCATAAGGACAGGAGGTATTGTAAGATACTCCTTGAGGTCATTCAATGTTTGCTGGCATGCCTCATCCCATACAAAGGTAACCCCCTTTTCATGAGCCTAGAGAATGGCTGACATCGCCCTAATATGTTAGAGATGAAGCGACGGATATAAGCCACTTTACCATGTAATCCCCTTAGTTCTTTAAGATTTTGGGGTGGCGGCATTTCTTTAATCGCTTTCACTTTGTTGGGATCAAGGAAAATTTCTTTTGAGGTAATTACGAATCCAAGGAACTTGCCACTGGATACCCCCAAAAAAGATTTAGCAGGGTTCATCTTTAGGTGATGTCTTCTCATGAGATTGAAGACCATTCTTAGGTCCTGAATATGATCTTCTTTATTCTTGCTTATGACGGCAGGATCGTCCACGTAACACTCTACGGTTTTGCGCAGGTGCTCTTTGAATATAGTGCTATTTGAATATAGTGCTCATTGTGCACTGATAAGTGGCTCCGGTATTCTTAAGTCCGAAGGGCATCACTATATAACAGTAAATTCCCAGCAGTGTTCTGAAAAACTTGTGCTTTTCATTGTCTGGGTGCATCTTAATCTAGTTGTAACTGGAAAAGCCATCCATAAAGGACATCCTCTCATAGCCACAGATATTATCGATCATCACGTCAGTGACTGGCGAAGAACTTATCTTTGGGACATGCAACATTTAAATCTCAAAAATCAATACATATTCGGATCTTGTCATTCTTTTTGCAAACTGGAACTATGTTTGCCACCCAATTAGGATGTTGCTATTCTCTAACAAATCCTGAAATTATCAATTTGTTAACTTCAGCTTCTATGGCTTCCATTAACTCCGATCGGAAGCGCCTTTGTTGCTGCTTTACCGGTTTGGCATTCTCTTTAATATTTAAGCGATGCATAGTGACCAGGGGGTCTAGCCTGAGCATATCTTCATAATTCCATGCGAACACAACATATATTCCCTAATGAGGGCTATAAGCTCTTCTTTTTTTGCAAGAGTTAGTGATTCGCTTATAAAAATGGGTTTCGGATCCTCCTCAGTCTTCATATTGATTTCTGTTATGTTATCTTCTGTGGGGGGTCATATTGCTCAAAACAGATGTCTCAAAGGGTATCCATGTATTTAGCCCAAGATTCATATTGAATATCAATTGGTTCTTCATCACTTTTGGGCGCGGCTGCAACCATATTTGCTGCTAAAGATTGGAATAGGGCACCGGTACTTAGATCGGAATCATGGTCTAGTAGATAAACATCATTGTCAATCAAAGACGTCCCTTTGAGTTTGTTTGATTATGCGGAAAGGGTTGATATGTATCCTAACCCTTTTCGGGTCTTATGGTAGTAATCGGGGCTTTTTCCCTTCGACCTAAAGGAAGATAGAAGATTTTGCTGTCCCTTTCCAAAATTTAACTTCGGTTTTTGTGCTAAGTTATAACCCATCCTTTCCATCATTTGTTGGGTTTTTTGTTCATAATGATGGAACTAATATGATGTCTACTCGTCACTCTCACTACTTTGTTTTCGAGTAGGTGGCATCACTTTGCCAAACAAAATAGGCTTTTGATGCGTCTATTGAGAAGGTACTTCGAAAAAATTATTTTGGTTACTAATTATTTTGGGTCAAGAGAGGAGAGATAACCTAATTGGCAAATGATATACCGCTAAAACTTCATGTTCGGACAGACCATCAGCCTTCATGGTAGTGCAAGAAGGTTTTGAATCAGTAGCAACAACGGACTCATAAACTAACTTTATGTTTTCATTGATAAACCATTTATCTTCGTCACTAACAGTGTTGGTTACATTAACTTTATTGATATCTATATTGGGATTTATTTCATAATCCCCACCATCTTCTTCTGAAAACTCACGTTCAGTATCTGCTTCATTGCCGTTGTCGCAGAGTTCTTCATACTCTTGGGGAGTCTCATGGGCAGCCCAATATAGCATGGCGTAAAATAGTTTTCCAACCCTTTAAAAGGTTGTTTATCCGTGATCAAAGTCC
The DNA here is from genome assembly GCA_036321105.1 of Dracaena cambodiana. Classification (NCBI taxonomy): domain Eukaryota; kingdom Viridiplantae; phylum Streptophyta; class Magnoliopsida; order Asparagales; family Asparagaceae; genus Dracaena; species Dracaena cambodiana. The sequence goes on from JAYEPQ010000015.1 coordinate 11,492,559, forward strand.
GGACTTCTCCTTGTTCATTGCAATATTTCATGCACTGGTGAAGAGTCAACGGGACTATCATGTAGGCATGGATCCATGGTCGCCCCAAGAGGATATTATATGACGTGTCTGCGTCGATAACGTAACACGTGACCTCTATTTTCAGACTCCGATTGGTATCAGAGTCTAATCTTGCCGGGGGGCAGCTGTCATTGGCATTGAACTCGAATAACGTAGTATTTGTCAGAGTGAGACGATGCGGTGAGATTTCCAATAATTACATCAATCTTCTCGGGATAATGCTTAGTGCAGATCCAGGATCAATTTGTATGCGGTCCACTTTGGTGGATCTGACATACCCAGTATAGTATAAATGCCTATTATGCTTTATATTCCTCACCTGCATGTCTTCTAGCGAGAAAGTTATTTACGGAATTTGCCTCCTCATTTGATGATAGTGAGGGCAAGAATTCCTTTTCTCGTTGGATGGTTTAACAATTTGTGCCAGAAAAGATTTAAAATCTGCTAAAGCCTCTCTGAGTGCTTCTTGAGTTGACTTAGACAATCCCAACAGCTCGTAGAGTGTGACACGAGTCGTGATATTAGCCAACTGAGCTATGATGTCAAATTGGAATGGGGCGTCTTTTGCTTCATCATTCTTCTTCGCACCTTTCTGAAAATGAAGCCCCTTCTGTTTCGCGAGCTCCCCGTATACTTCTTTGCTAGGGCCTACTCTTGAATAATCTTTCAGATAAGCCTTGCTGAATCTAGTACTAAATGGACCTACCTCGTCTTGGTGAGTGGCCATAGCTATGGCCTCCTCTTCTGAATCCGTTAGTGTGTTACCAATTATGTACTCTTTTTTAAGACTTGCGGAGATGGTATTACTAGCTTGCCTCCTTCTTTGCGCACTGGATGAAGTCCACTGCTCATCTTTCAGAAGATCCGGGTTAACCCACATGACCACTCCCTTTTTTGTGGTTACTGGAGTTAGTCTTTTTTTGTGCCTTCTTATGAGAGTCATGATTTACTACTATCAGTTTTCTTGCCAGCATTGGTGTTACTCCTGCGGAAAACTCATTGGTTCCTACCATTATGGTTGCCATATTTGCATAAACCTATTTCGGTTTCTCTTTGAGTGTTAGAACCCCGGCTTCTATTAACGCCCGAATTCGGTTCTTTAGAGGATAGAAATCCTTAGTCGGACGCCCGATGTTTTGATGGTACAGGAAAATGATAGGGTCATTGGTTTTCCCAGCATCTTCTAGTTTTCAATTCTCCGGAAGCTTCATGCCCTTTCTGAGGAGAAGATGGAAAAGAGTACTTGTCTGCTGCGTTTTAAATGTATAAGTTTTATCTTGTCGGGGCCTATTCTGACCTGCATCTCTCAGATTCTGAGGTCTTGGCTTTGCCAGGCTTATCGGCTTTGGAGTAATATCAGATGTCATCACAACCTTCTCTTTATTCTTGGAATTCTATGGATGTGACCTGTTATTCATAAAGTTTCTCATACCATGAGATTCTCAATCCGGCGGATTAAATCTTCCACCTGCTCTCCTTATTTCAACAAGTTTTTCCAAGTTTTGGACTCTACGGCTCCCATTTTTATGAGCACGCTGGTCCTGAAGTTATGCTTGCAGGTTTCCACTAGGGTTTTCTGGGTCATGATGTGTCGACAATGCATAGATTTTTCCCTGAAGTGTTCAATAAAGCTTTTGACTGCTTCTTCTTTTTGTTTTGTAGCAAGGAGGGAATGAACCGATATTTCGGTATCATCCTCAAATAAACATGCCAGGAACTATTTCTCGACATCATACCAAGTATTTATAGTTACCGGGGGCAACTGCATAAATCATGTAAAGGCAGGCCCTCGCAAGGTACTCACGAATACTTTGGTTATTATGGGATCATTTCCCATTAGATGACCCGCCTGCGATAAGAAGTAATATATGTGCTAGGTTGGGCACCCCTTCCTGTCATATGACTCTAATTTGAGGGGTTTGTATTTTTCTGGATAAGGGACGAAGTCCCATTCAAGCAGATACGGCCATGAAACTCCTGATTCCTTTAGTTCCTTTTTCTGCACCAATGCATCCTGTTGCTTTTGTAGCTTTTCCATCTTCTCTTCATGAGGATCATGGAAGGAAAATATATCGTCTTCTTCGTGCATTGAGTAAACTTTTTCTTCTTTATTTTCTTCATTTATTTTGGGTGGTGGTTCCTCATTGATCTTCGGTGGTGATTCCGAGGAATTTTTAGCCTTATCATCGACTATCTTCTTAGTGTTCTCAACCACTTTTAGAAGCATTAGTTTGAGGTCATCAATAGCCTTTTGTTGTTCTCAAGTCATTTGTTCTTGAGCATCAAACCTCTGGTCAATATCATTAGACCTGTCCACCACATGTGATGCTGATTTTCGTGGTCAGGAAGATGCACAAGATTGTGGGAAGTTACAGCTAAATTGTCGCTGTCATCATCATAAGAACCTTTTGCAAGTTTCTTGTAATCTCGAGGAGCGACAGCGCTTGATTTGAGCCAGGTGAAATGATGAGGTTGTTCATCGTCAGCATTTGACCCATACTCTTTCTCTACGATCTGTTTGCTTTTAGTGACCATATTTGAGGTCACCGCCTTCAGTTCTTTTTCTTTGATTTTGTATCCCAGATCTTTCTTTCTCCTCTTTGGAGTATTTTAGTCTGACTCAGTTATCCTGTCAAATACAGACACTCTCTTCTTTCCACAACAACAATTATTTAATATGGCTGATATTATTTATTCACAATAACATGTTGAGTGTGATGGAATTTGAGTCATTTTTCTTTTATTCGTCAAGTATTCTCTAAGACCATGAACTGAAGAATCTTCGGTAATGTTCTGATCATGAGGCCCACTTGGCCATCGGAGAAGTCCGGGTACCTGTTGAAACTCTTCAGAGCTAATAGTGTTGAGCTAGTTCTCAATATTTCACTTATCAGCCTTAATTCTATATACTGATTGTTTTACGTGAAGCTGAGCATTAGCTTCGCATTTTAGAGCACCTACGCGAGGTTGGGCTGTAGCTTCGTATTTATGCTAGCCCCGCATTTTGCACTGACTTGGCATTTCTGAAGAAGTTTAACTTCTATTAGTTGTTTAGCCTCGCGTGGAGGATTATCCTCGAACGCTGGCATAACCTTACGATTTACACAAGAATTTTTGGTTTCACGATTAACACTAAGCTCAAGTTTTTGTGCGAGTGTTGTCAATTTTCCTTGCGTGGAGGATTATCCTCGCACGCTGACTTGCCTCTGAAATTAACCTCGCGTTTTATGCGAGTGTTGTCAATTTTCCTGGTTTTATATCCAGGATCGGCAGTCACACATGGAGAGACTTCTTCACACGCTGGCTTATCTTTAACTTCACGTTTTATGTGAGTTTTGGCACTTTTGCCAGTTTCATAATGAAGTTCAATAGCCTTGCGTGGAGAAAGTCCATCACACACTGGTTTTAAGTCAGCTTCTCATTTTACGCGATTCAGACTGGCCTTGCGATTAACGCAAGCCAGTTCACGAGGTAAAATCATAGCCTCGCGTTCTGCGTCTGCCTCAGCCTCGCATTTTATGCTGGTTTTGAGGTCTCTTCGTTTTGCACGACGATTCTGATTTCAGATTTGAGATGTGGTAAAACCAGTCTCTTGGCCATGTTCAGCAGTAGGGACAGCATCTTCCCTTAGGATTTTCTGCATGAACAACGGCTCTATAGCCGCAGACTCAACGGATCCCCGATTGATGGAGAATTCCTTATTACCCGATTTATGAATTTTAGAGATCACGTGACTATAGCACTGCTTTTCAGTCAGATCACCTGATCCAGAGGAGAGGTATTCTTTGTACCTTTGCTGATCGATCTCAACGAAGAGCACGTCCACGACCGATCCAATTTTTTTCACTTCAGATTGAACCACGATCTCTTGTTCAGTAAAAGAGATGTCTCCCAATGTGCTCACCAGTTTGTTCTCTGCAAAATTCTTACTTCCTTCCATTGAATACAATAATTACAATGAAAGAGGAACAATAGAAAAATAAATGAGAGGATTTATATTTTATCGCTCTCTTTTACAATTAAAAGTGGGTTCTAATGTGGCGATGGGATCTAACTAGTAGTTCCTGTTGATGATCCGATGTGAAGATTTTCTTTGAAGAAGATGATGGTCAGCTCTAGCTTCTCTCTCTGCTGATCCCTGTGAATTCAAGACTCTCATGCGTAACTTGAACTTTAAAAGATCCAAAAAGCTCCCTAAAGTCTCTTCTAAGAGGATATTTATAGACTTTAGTTAGTTATAGGAGTTTCTATAGGGATAGGAATAGAAGGTATGTGTATTTGTCAAGAATTCTAATCAAATATCTTAGTCTTGATTAGAATCTCTTGAATTTGAATTCTGATTGGACTCAATTTGGGTATTAGATAAGCCCAAATCTCAATCACAATCAATTTATGATTTAGAGAATATGCTCACGCGGAGTTAAATACTCTAAATGTGGAGCTATGGATTTAGCTCCACGTTTTACTCAATGCGAGGCTAGTGTTCTAGCTGGACGTGGAGCTACGGATTTAGCTCCACGTTCTATGGGGCATTTTGCCATCTTTTCTTTATTTGAAAATTTTCACCACCAACACACATGAGATCTTTGGTTCTCCAAAGATATTGGAAAATTTTGAGAACCAAACGGGTGTGGGTCATTGTTAAGAAAAATGGCTACAGTTATATCTTGTAATAGATCCAAAATCTCGTTAAGAAATATAAAAGGAAATACTTGATTTATGTTCATAATGAGAAAACTTACGGTAGTTAAGGAAAATAATTATAGTTATAAGAATCTTTTCAATAGAATACTCCTTCTCCAACAAACCTGGTAGAAGATCAGGCATAAATAGGTCGATATCATTTGGAGGCCTTGTAACATGCCAACCCCAGTCTATTGCCTTGATCAAGAAAAAGGAAGAACAGAACTCCATGATAAAATTGACTTGGGGGAGGAATTTTAGAAATGAAGAGAAAAAATCTTAAGTCGGGATAACTTTTTGGGAGAAGGGCTGGGTGCTTTATATAGAGGATTTCATGATCGAAATCTTCGGTTGAGATCTTTGACTTGAATCTCAATAAGATTTATTATTATTGCATGGGATGCTTCAGTATCTGCCCAAAGGAAATGAGATCTCAAGCTAAGATTTTTTATTAAAATCTTGTCATTAATGGATACATGCAGTGATTAGTTTGTTGCACCAAAAAGTCAATCAAATTAATGAAAAGTCATCTATATATGTAAACCCATAGATTTTAATGCATGGTTACACTTATATGTAAACTCGCAGATTTTAACACAGGGTTATACTTATATGCAAACTTGCAATTCAAATGTAAATTCGCATTTTGAGCACAAAGTCATGTCAGATGCGCCAATTTGTCAAAATCAAGATAAAGATAAGATTTACATAGAGTTGGGCTCAAATTTTCAATGAGATGACAAATAAAAATTATTCCAAGTTTATATTGGACAAAATTAGAAAGAAAGATTGCACACATGAGGTTAATCTGAGTTTACACTAAAAAAAATAGAAAGATTACAAGAACTCCTTGAAGATTTTTACAATTCAGTGATTCATGAGAGCCTTGATTTTCTCTTCTACATCGCTTATCTCCAGCTAAATGGCTTCATAAGTTTGAACAACAGTTTGTCTACATAACTCCTCTTCGTTGGCAGTTGTATTGCTTGCTGGTTTAGATTCTAATGCCTCTAATTCAGCTTGAACAGTTGAGAGGACTTTGTTCACATTATCAAGCTGCATAAACAAATCAGCAAGATTCTTCTCTAAATCCTCTCGCTCCTTAGAAATCTTCTCAAGGAAATCCTAAGCTTTAGCAATGGTTTCCCGAGTTCTCACAATAGCTTGATCATGGCCTTCAATGATTGAAGTAACATTCTCTATTTGAATACATAGAGTTGTTGGTCTGATTGATTTTTGTCAACACAGGCCTTACAAGTATCAACTTTTTCTTTGATTTCATTCTGGAGTTTGAGTTGTTCCTCCATCAGTTTTTGAAAAGCGGTCTCCACCATTTCTAAATTGTCAGCGCTGTGAATATTCAATAAAGAGTTAGCATAGTTCTAGATTTGGGCAACCATAAGTCTATAAGGATTGGTTTTTTCTTCTCTACCAACACTTGCTATGCCAGCCAAATAGATATTGAGAACATTGGCAACTGAGGAAAAAGAGTTCCCTTTCAGAATTTTATTGATACAGCGATCTAGAAAATAAAAAGACTCTAATAGTATGTTGGAGCAGGTCATCTTCCAATGTGTCAATTTCTGCACAACTTGCTGATGGCAGTGAAGAAGTAGTTGCAGTAGAGACAATCCCTGGGGTAGATATGATTTGTACTACGATCTGGGATAAAGGGACAGTTGCCTTAGAAGTTCCAACTTCAGTAACTCCAACAGCAGTGACATCAACAGGAACAGTAGTCTCAGTAGTTTCATTAGTTCTGACATCAGCTATTGAAGTAAGTCCAACTGGGACACTAGATTCAGTAGCATCAATAGCCACAGCTTCAACTTGAATGATCGCCGCAGGCTCAACAGACTAAACTTTAGTAACCTCAGCAATTGCAATATAGTCAGTAGTTGCAAGAGTTTTAGATGCAACTTCTGGTTGAACTTTGGTACCAGCAAATGAAGTATTGCTTTCAGGTACATATTCCGAAGTTGGAGTAGACGGAAACATTTCTAAATAAAAAAAGAGAAAGATTAAATGATAATAAAAGAAATAAAAAATGATATAAGTAGGTGAAGACCTTGAGGTTAAGAACTGGATTCTCCAGGTCCATACACCTCAGCTCTCTCTTCTACTGTTAGAAATGATATTTATCATGGTCTTATGGAGGAGTAGAAGAGCGAATGACATCACTATCATCATCATCATCATTACTCATAATTTGAATTACTAGGGCAATAGAGGCAGTAGATTCCTCTTGCACCAATTGAAGTGGTCTTTCTGAAGAAAACACAGCAATAGGAAGAAGCCTAATTTCTAGTGTAGTAGAAGGAACTTTTATGATAGGATCGCTAGGAAAAAAATAGGTTTTTGACTGCGACGCTTTTTAGATGAGTGAGAAATCAAATTCACATTATCGTCATCTTTTTGTTCCTCCTCAGCAGTTTTGAAGGTTGCAGTAAGTATTGTAGCATTAGCCTCAGCTAATGCATCTTGTGGAATGATTGGCAGGTCACTGAGACACCTTAACCTCTTCCGTTTGTAAGAGATCTTCTTAGGAGAAGATTTTGATTGAGGATAGGTTGGAATAGTGAGAGACACAGGTCGATCTATTGACGCCATTGTAGTATTGTCTTCATCACTTGATAAGACTTCTTCAATGTCAAATTCTTTTATTCCAACTACTTTAGTGCTACCTGCTTCTTTCTTCTGAGCATACCATGCTCTAATGTCTCTCAAACAAGTAAAACTTGCATTGAAATTATGAGGCATGGAATGGACAGTAGAATACCATTTGCAAAAACTGAAGAAACAAGTTTGGGGTCTTGAGCAGAAGATTGAACTTGGCCTTTGTACCACCAGAGATGAAATGAAACCAAGCTCTGGCCCCCTCAAAAATATTCCCAGTAAAACTCATGTTTGTATTTGGGTTTTTAATATACAACTGATCATATTCAAACTGTCGAGAAAAGCGACTTGGGTAATAATGTTCAATATAGCACCGATTCCCTAAGTGGAGAACCAAGTGCCCTGGACGGATACTTATTAACCACCAGAAACACATAGGAGACAGAGTTGTGAATTTATCAGCACCGGCTACATCCGCAAATTCTTCTCCATAACCAGCATTTGGAAAATAAGGAAAACACCTGAATAATTAATAATTAGAATGATATCAAAGTGTTTTGCGGACTGTAGCTATGTAACCTCCTTTCTAGTGGGATTTCTCACAATGTTGAACCTTTGGAGAGCTAAAATTTGTTTGAGCATCAATTGGACTCATTAATGAAGGGCAGTGCAGAACTATCCAAACCATCTAATAAGTATATGGAAGTTCTACCCGTGGATTTAGAGTCTTGACAATCAGTTTCCTTCGTTATCACGGTCCTTCTTGACATTGCAGAATCTGGTAATGAATTTTCTTAATCCATTTTGAATTTCACAAATTATTGCTTGCTGAGTGGACGGTCGAATGCTAACAAGACTATCGGATATACCACTCTGATTGGTAGGATTTCTTGTGATGGAATCACACACTTTTTCAACCATAACATCAGAAAACCTTCCAACAAAGCAGGGTCTAATATGGGTTGTAAAGCCTAATAATGAAAACTCTCAAAGGATGTTTTGGTCTTGAAGACATTCTCTTCTGATTCAGCAACATACGCATCTGTTCCACATTGAATAGTCCTCTCTTCAACCTCTTTCTCATAAATTGGAGAAAGACGTGTTAAGTTAGGATTGTTCTTTGAAAACTTTAGAAAAAAATACTGCAGCCATTTCTTTTGCTTCACATTTCGAGTATTAGAAATGTGAGCATAGATATGATAGTGGCAGAGCAATTCCCAGTAAATATCATAAATCATGGGATCCTGAGTTTTCAATAGATGAAATTCTTCTCCTGTGGGGACGTATTCTTCATAGGAAATGTCTCCCATAGGTAGTCCTGAAATCTCATACATTTTTTGAAGGGCAAACCCTAATTCACCTCGGGGTGTAAAGAAAGTGCAAGTATCAGGGTTATACAACTCCAACAAAGAAAAGAAATAAAATCTGCTATGAGAAATTTCATATTGATCTACCCTGATGGCGCGATAAAGATTTGCGTACTTCAATTGATCCACAAAAATTTTTAAGAAAAAATTTACCAAGATCGCCCATTCTCCCTGAGGAGAACAATGGATCCATCCGGTGAGGCGAAAGTCTTGAACTGGAAATTCACCTTGAGTATCAACAAAGCGATGTGAGAAAGTTTGGGTAATCACTGGAGTCTCACCCACAGGGAGGTCTTGCTTGAAAGATCCTAGAAATAATCCGCAAAAATATTTTCCAATAGAACAAGGACATGCACCTTATGCATTGAATTCACCAAGTAAAACGCCATCCTGTGGTTTATTTAAATGCCAATCCAAGATTCTAGAAATAGAAAGGGATTGGAAGTACAAGAATAGATAAGATCTCTCTATGTCAGAATGAAATAGGTTACGACCGTTAACCTGATGAAGCCACTTATAAATCTCATCATCTAAGCAATCATCAGGGTTTGGGACATGATCACCGAACGAAAAAGAAGGCTTGTTCAATAAATTCCTATTATTTCCTTTAAAAGGGATAGTAGTCATAAATTCCCCAATGTAGGGCGAGTAGGGTTCAAGATTCTAATCTTCCTCGCTCGACCATTAGATGTTGTACAGGCTGGAAAGACTCGACCGAGCCTAAATTGTTTCTCGCCATCATATTCTCCTATATGACTAAAGTAATGATTGTTTGGACAAGGGTTTAAGGCGTAATTCACTATATGAAGAAAAGAAAGAGTTAAAACAAAATAGTAAAAAAGAAGATGCTCTTTTAGGGTTAGAGTATAAATTCCAAACATAATATGAAGCAAGAGAATCACCTCCAACTAAAGGCTCCTGCTAAACCATTATGGAGCTGGAATGGCCCGAGGATTTTGAAAGCCACTACCAGATAGACCAGAGGATAAAGCCTTCTTGGTCAACTTCTTAAAATTCTTTAGAAAAATGAGGATAAGAGGAAGTTTGAAGACGAAGGGTTTTGAAAGTTTGGAGAAAAGTTTGAAGTGCAAATTTTTCAGAAAGTGTTAAAAGATATTTTAAATAATGAGTTTGAGATTTTATAGTAGATGATTTGACGGACGAGATTTCTGGCCTGAATATCTTGAGGATTTCCTCATTAATGAAGCTCAGAAAATGCCTTGATATCTATGCTAGAAAATTAGTAACTTTCCGGATATACCGCATAAGGCGCGAGATCCACGGCTCTAATACAGAATTGTGCTCTATGCAAAATCATGAGATCCGCAGCTCCAATGCAGCATCATGTGTTTTCCCAAAAGAGTAAAATTCGCAATTCTGAATACAAAGTCATATTTTCTCTCAAAATGCGAAGACTGTATTTCGGCCAAAATTATCCAAAGTATTTCAAAATACTTCTAAAATTATGGAGTTTTGAAATTGGAGGGGGTTTTGTTGGCGAAAATTTTCTTTTATTGAGGATTATCTTTCATAAAGAGAGATCCGCATATATAAACTACGAAAGAAATAAGATATGGCTTTCACAAAGCTATGCTTTATTTTTCATAAAAGATGAGATGCGATTTTTGATTCGTGAATGAAACTGAAGTGTGAATCTCTTTCTCTAGATTCTTAGACTTAATAAAGAGTGGGCCAATTATAATCACACCAATGCCATCATTATATTATGCAAACAGCGAACATGCCATCACAGCAAAGTTATGAATCTAAAATTTGAGATCCGTGTTCCAATTATAATCACACCAATGCTGCGAATCTAAAGTTTGAGATTTGCATTTCAGTTGCAGTCCGAAGAAATCGAGAATCTAAAGTTTGAGAACTGCGCTCCAATTGTAATAACACCAAATCTGCAAATCTAAAGTTTGAGATCCGTGTTCCAGCTGTAATCCCACCAAAATTGCAAATCTAAAGTTTGAGATTCACATCCCAGTAGCAGTCTGAAAGAATTATGAATCTAAAGTTTGAAATTGGTGTTCCGATTGCAATTTAAAGAAAATGTGAATCTAAAGATTGAGATTCACATTTTGCTTTTTAGTTACGATTTAGAGGATTAAAAACGTCAGTTACAAATTCAGGAGATTTAAAACAAATCCACCAGACCAAAAAGCAAGAAATTAATTCTCAGATCATGGAGGTCAACAGTTGAATAGTTATATCAATTCAAAAGTCTCCAAATCTCTATAAATAGCAAAAGCTTAAGCAGAAAAAAGGTATCGAGAGATCAGTATTAAAAAAAAGCTATTTTTGCTTAAGTGTTGGTGCTATTAAAAACTAAAAATCTTTACCAACTAAAATTTTATTCAGAGTGTCAACAGAGAGTAGGATCGTTCTCCACAGTTACTCTGGAGCCCAATTTTAAACAAAGAGGAAATTAAATTTTTCTCATTTTCTGTAAACGGAAAACCATTGGAATTGTAATGTTTTTATTGAAAAAGTTCAATAGAGAATCATTTACAATTTTATGGCAAACAGTTGTCTCTGCTAACAATTCCACGAGTTCTAATACATGGGACCTTAGGGAATTTCTCGACAAGAAAATTAAAAATTTTCAAGTGTCTCACTGTCATTTCGAACAGTTGATCAATGCGCTGCTATCTCATTGCTGTTGTGTTGCAACTCCTACAAATTTGTTTGTCTTCAATAGACTCACGTTGTCTCCAGTCCATCCTTCAAAGAGAAGATGACGCAACATCAATCAAGAATTCTCCCAACTGGAGTATCCCGAAGTATCATTCAACATGATATCTTTGGGAAGAAAGATGAAAAAGAAGATGAGGAGTGTTCCTCAAACAGACTCATCAGACACTGAACTTTCTTCTGGTTTGAAGAGTGTGTCCAGTCATATTCAGAGTGTTTTTTGAAATACCTAACTTCAGAAGGGAGTGACAGTACTTTTGGATTACCGGAAGATGGCCAGAATCTCCAATGAAAAAAAAACAAACTTTATTATTGCAGAATCTCAAACTTCTGACTCGTTCCTTGAAGATTCTGTCTCTGTGCATATGGACCAAAAAAATCCTAAAGAATTTATGAAGAGAATGGATAAGCAGGAGAAGATCATCCAAAAATAACAGGAGTCTAAAATCCAGATCAAGGTAATGCTCCAATTCCTAATCAAAGAGCAAACGAAGAACAAGGGAGAATCTTCTTTCAAAAGTTCCCATATCCTAAGGAATGATAAAGGGAAGAGAAAAGAGAATGAATCTTGTACTCCTCTTGGGAGCGCTGGTGGCGAGAAACATAATAAGAAGAAAATCGTTCTGAACACTCGCACCACCGAGAATTCAGAACATGAAGGGAATCCACATGCTGCCTTGATGGAGAGCTTCCAGAATCAGCTCAATACTCTGATTCATAAGAGCAACTTGCAAGAGCTGGGAGTCGTAAGGCCGTATCTAATGAAATGGGAGAATATGCCATTCCGAGAAAATTACAAGCCTCTGAAACTCAAGTATTTTGATAGTATGGGGCCGCTAAATCAACACATCTACTATTTCAAGTAACAAATTGGGCATTAGACCGGAAATGACCCTATCATCATGCGTGTTTTTGTTAGTACCCTTACGGGTCTAGCATTTGAATGGTTCTGAAGATTGGAGCCGGATACCGTCAACTCATGGAACGATATAGAAAAAGCCTTCTCGACCAGATTCTATGAAAATGATATGGAGATCTCAATACCAACACTCCTTGCTACAAAGCAAAAGAACGGGGAGTTGGCTCGAAACTTCATAAAAAGATTCAGGAATGATTCTTTGAGATGTCCGCATGGGATGCCAAAAAAACTTTAGTGGAAACCTACAGGCATAATATCTCTACTAAAGTTCTCTCCAAGATGGGGCTGTGAAGTCCACTACTTGGAAAGAATTATCAACACAAGCCAAAGAGGCCGAAGAAATTGCACAACGGTTTGAGGTTGAAGAAGGAGGAAGACCAAGAAGAAATAATTGTAGAACACCTCAATCATCTCAACCTAAAGCCACTCCATTCTCCTTTGAAAGGGGATGAGAAATTGGGAGTTTGTCTATGGGCTTATCGCACAACGATAAGAACACCAACAAAAACCACACCATTTTCTTTAGTGTATGGTTGTGAGGCCATGCTGCCTCTAGAAATTCAAATTCCTTCCCTTCAAGTGGCTTTAGTTACAAGAATGACCACCGAAGAAAACATAGCCAACGAATTTAGAAATTAGAAGTGTTGGATGAGAAGCGCGTAAAAGCTCAACAACAAATAGAGTTTTATCAAGCGCGAAAATCCCGAGCCTTTAACAAGAAAGTGAAAGAACATAGCAAATGAAGATATGCTAGCTCGCCACTAACATGCAGGTCCACACCCCAACTGGGGGGACTAAATGAAAATGAATCCTACGTCTGTATGACTAAGAATAGAAGAAAGATTTGGCATATAAGCCTAAATGAAGTCCTCTCTAACCCCATCATACTGAGGGTAAAAGCATAAACTGTTCAATGCTACAAAAGCAATGGGAAGAGAACAAGTTTCTTGCCAACCAATAGGGCTAGAGGTAAAAGCTTGAACTACTCTAAGTTGCTAAGGCTAAGAGAAAAGGAAAAGTTTGTCATGTAAGCCCAAATATAATCCTCGTCAATCTCATCATGCTGAAGGAAATAGCATAGCTATCCCAATGCAAACGGTAATTGGTAAATGCTAACCAAATTCGTTAATAACTAGGGGTTTGCTAAAAGCCCTAATGAGATCGATCTATCTCCTATTATGTTAAGATTTCACCTCTGACAGCAAAACTTCACTCGTCATTTTTCTTCCAGCAGATCCAGTAACCGTAAAAAATATTGTCACATTAAAATCATACCTCTCACATCAGAAGACAAATCTAAAATCCATTTCCACCAAATTTGTCAAGTTAATGATTACCTCTAACAAATCTAAATTCTATTTCCACCAAATTTGTCAAGTTAATGATTATCTCTAACAAATTCAAATTTTATTTCCACCAAAATTTGTCAAGTTAATGATTAACTCGGACAAAATCAAATTTTATTTTTACCAAAATTTGTCAAGTTAAAATTACCTCTAACAAAACTAAATTCCATTTCCTCTAAATTTGTCAAGTTAATGATTACTTCTGACAAATCCAAATCCAATTCCACCAAAATTTGTCAAGTTAATGATTATCTCTAACAAAACTAAATTCTATTTCTGCCAAAATTTGTCAAGTTGAAAATTACCTCTGACAAAACCAAATCTCATTTCCTCCAAAATTTTCAAGTTAATGATTATATCTAACAAATCCAAATCCCATTTGCACCAAAATTTGTAAAGTTAAAAATTCTTTTTGACAAAATCAAACTCTATTTCTACTAAAATTTGTCAAGTTAAAAATTACTCTAACAAAATCAAATCACATTTCTCCAAAATTTGTCAATCAAAAATTACCTCTGACAAAACTAAATTTCATTTTCCACCAAAATTTTTAAGTTAAAATTTACCTCTAACAAATCAAAATTCATTTCCACTAAAACTTGTCAATTTAAAAATTTCTTCTGACAAAATACAATTCATTCCTCCAAAATTTGTCAACTTAAAAATTTTTCTGATAAAATCAAATTCATTCATCCAAACTTTGCTAAGTTAAAAATTATCTCTAGCAATTGAAAAATCTATTATATTACAAGTCACTGAACAGCTAAAATTGCAATTTATTTAGGAAATTTAATGATTACTACTGTCATGTTCAAGAAAGTTATTTGTTCATCGTAAATCTACTTGGGTGTTTGAATACCTGCTCTATATTATCAAGTTAATGATTATCTCTGAAAAATATGCGAAAGAGTCAATAATGTATCAATTTAACAGTTATCTCTGAGCATAAATACCAAGTGACCTCATCAAGTTAACAGTCATCTTTAAGTGAATGATGACAAAAACCAAAATCCAACCCTCCAAAATTTATTAAGTTAAAAATTATCTCTAACAAAATCACAATTCTTTCCTCCAAAATTTATCAAGTTAAAAATTACCCCTGACAAAATCACAATTCATTTCTCCAAAATTTGCCAAGTTAAAAACTAGCTCTGACAAAATCAAAGTTATTCCTTCAAAAATTTTCATGTTAAAAATTACCTCTGACAAAATCACAACTCATTCCTCCAAAATTTGCTAAGTTAAAAATTAACTTTGGCAATTCAAAAAGTTGTTATATTACAAGTCATTGAATAGCTAAAACCAACCATGTCAAGGAAAGTTGACAGTTACTTCTATCCTGCACAAGAAAACTATTCATTCGTTGCAGACATTCTTAGACATTTGATTACAGACTCTATATTATCAAGTTAATAATTATCTCTGAATAATATATCAAAAAATTAATGATATATCAAGTTAACAGATATCTCTGATCATCAATACCAAATGCAATCATCAAGTTAACAATTACACCTGAATAGATAAGTTTTATCAAATTACAAAGAAATCCTAAATATTCCAAAATATCATCAAAAAGTCAAAGAAACTTTGGAAACTTTAGACGGGGTAATATTGACAAAAAATTCATACATAAACACCGATCAAAGTGTGAGTTACATCCCGCTTTTATTAATTTTAATGAACAATTTAAATCCTCATTCAATTGAGAATTAAAGTGGGGGGTTATACCCCACTTTCTCTAAATTAATGAGAGATTTGAATTCTCATTCAAATTGATAATTGCAATGGGAGTTACACCCCATTATCTCCAAATGAATGAGAGTTTAAAACCACATTAAACGGAGGATTTTCATATGATTAATTAAACCAATATTAAATATCCAAGCTCCTATAAAAAGCCAAGAAGGCTAAAGGAGTGGGGGATCTCCAGGAGATGATCCAGACAATTTTGTAGCGGGAAACTCTATGAAAGGATCCACCTCTAGTATAAAAAGAATGGAGATTCTCATTTTATAAAGAGTTTTACTTTTTCTTAATGCAGAGATTTCTATCTCTTAAAAAGTTCCAACTCCTTCTTAATCTAGAGATTTCTATCTCTTAAAGAGTTTTAACTATTTTTTAATCTAGAGATTTCTATCTCTTAAAGAGACATGCAAGGTTATATCAACTTCAAGAGTTTGGTATTAAAATTATCAATGGAAAACATGATCATCTAACAACTAAGGTTGGGGATAGTTCATGAAGTATACATTAACACAACATATATTAGATCTACAAAATACCCATGAATAAAGGAGAAATGATTAATACAATTGATTTAAAAAGAATATCTCAATTGCATATCTACATACCCTTAACAGTACGTATTCCAACGTATAATGAATTTACGTTACATACACTATTGGATTCTAGAGTAGAAGTTAGTCTAATCTAGAATACATTCATACCACAACAATTCTGGATTCCTTTAGACAAAAAAGAAATACTAAATAATTTTATGGGAAGACAAGTTTCTGTCACCCATAAAACGGAAATACCCGTTACCATACCAAACATTCATGGTATTGAAAAATAATATACAGTTGAATTTGCATTACTACCAAAAGAATTTGATAGTGATAGCGTAATTGGTATGAATAATTTAAGACATTATTCACTATTTAATAAATATTATTTTGAACTTGATTGAGCTCAAGTACCTCAGGTACCTTTTCCAGCTCCTCTATTACAACATTTTACGATAGCCCAGCGTGGTGAAGTTGTACAATTGGTAGATACTATTTGTACCTACAACATACCCATCAATAATGAGTTCGAAAGAACAGTTCACAATATGTTAGAGCCTCTATCCAGTAACAATCCGTTGAAGTTATTTGAAAAAGCTCCTCGGTATTGTGCACTAGAATTATTAGAGCAATACAAAGATACAAAGATAAGAATAAATAGTATAATGGTATCTCCAATAGATAAAGAAGAGTTTACTATGCAGATATAAGAACTCTTGAAACTAAACCTAATCCAAAAAAGCTCTAGCCCCCATTCTTCTCCTGCATTTCTGGTAAGAAACCATGGAGAACGTAAAAGAGGAAGAGTTAGAATGGTTATTAATTATAGAAAATTGAATAGTTGTACTAAGTTTGATGACTATTTTATTCCATCAGCTGAACAACTAATCAAACAAATACAGGGAGCAAAGTATTATAGTAAGTTTGATACCTAATTGGGATTTTGGCAAATAAAACTTGCAGACAAGAATTCTATTGATTTAACAGCATTTAGTTGTTCTCAAGGATATTACGAATAGAACATAATGCCTTTTGGTCTAAAAAATGCACCAAAAATATTTCAAAAATGGATGAGTTCCATATTTGGACATTTAAATTTTGTAGTAGTCTACAATGACGACATTCTAGTATTTTCCAAATCATTGGAAGAATATAAACAACATTTATTAATAGTTATAATTTTGTTAATAAATAATGGGATAATTAATAGTTATAATTTTGTTAATAAATAATGGGATAATTCTAAGTCCAAAAAAAATAGAATTATGTAAAAAGCAAATCGAGTTCCTTGGAAAATATATAAAAGATGGTCAGATTGAGCTGCAACAGCACATCTACATGAAAATAAAATATTATCCTTCTACCTTTAAAACTCTTAAAGAGCTTCAAAATTTTTTAGGAATTTTAAAATATTGAAGGAAATTCATGCCTAATTTTTCTGAAAAGATCAAACATCTTCAAGAAAGATTAACTATAGAAAAAGAAAAATATAAACAAAATACAGGTGAACAGCCTAGGAAATGGAATACAGATAAAATTCCAATTACATTAACATCAGCAGAAGAAAAAGAAATTGAAAAAAAATAAAATCTTTAGTAAAACATCAAAAAATATTATACTATCCTTCTGACTCAGAATTAATAACTCTCCAAATGGAATCTTCAGACCAATTTTGGGCAGGAGTATTAATATCTCAGAAAAAAGAAATAATAGCTTATAACTCAGGCAAATTTTTCAAAATACAGATTAAATATTCTACATATGGTAAAGAGTTATTAGCTATCAAACTAGCTATTAAATCTTTGTGCATATATTTGTTGCAAAGAAATTTTGTCATAGAAACAGATAATAAATATGTGGCATAATTTCTTAAGAAAAAACAATTAATAATCTTGAGGAAAATCTTAGACGCATTCGTCTTTCTATTTATTTGGAAATATTTAATTATAATGTTAAATACATTCTAGGTTATACTAATATTGTTGCTGATCTTTTATCCAGGACATGAAAAATGAATGAAGACATAAATTTAAAGATTAAAAGGTTAGTGGAAGAAATGAAGAGGCAGCAAAATTGGTAGGCTTCGACTGCCAAAAAAGAAAAGCAAGTTGCTGACACTTCAGCTGACAACAAAGCCTCCGCAGTGGCAAAACCTTCCATGGTGGAAAAATTATTTCCCCAAGGAAATATTACTGGCCCAAAGGCTAATGCTCCAGTGTCTACGGACGCAAAATTATTTAAACCAAACGTTACAGTCCCCACTAGACAAAGAAGAACCAAACCCTTTGCTAATACCATAGTAAAAAATTGGTATAATAAAAAATTGAAAAAACAAAATGAAGAAATATATGACATGATCAATGGGTGCTTCCGAGCCCTCCAATCCAATGATTTAAGAGCCTCCAATTATTGGCTCACTCAAATTGAACAGGCATTTCTTCAAGCACAGTTTGAACTTCAGGATGTAAAAGAACAACAAATTAAGACAGAAAGCATGCTCAAAAGCTTATGTCAATTTTCAACAACGACTCGCTCTGAAGCACTAAACAAAAAAGAAGCAGAGATGTTCACAGGATCCTCTAAAGACCAGAGGACTTTGAGGAAAATCTTTTCATCTTTGGACACCTCAGATATGGTAAGTGTCTGAATATCTGATTTTTTTTTTTTTTTTTTTGGAGCTCCTTAAGCTTCATAAAGTCCAAAATGAAAAAGGAAAGCAGCTGGATGCAGAGCTAACAGTCCAGCAAATGATTATATTAAATCAACAGAATCTCTTAGAAGATAGTCAGCTAGTAGCCTTTTTCAGAGATCTGGAAGCCATGGATATTACTTCCTATTTTGAAAAGGAAGAAATAATCCAAAACAATTTTGAAAGGCCAAGAATTTTGGCCTACTTCAATGAAATCCCCCGATACCAGAGACAACTAAGGTTGGAGATAGTTCATGAAGTATACATTAACACAAGACATCCGGAAGAGTACAGAGGATTAATTCCAGAGCTATACAGTGCAAAGGCAGAGGAATATTCAAATAGAGTTCGGAATATTTTTTATGTTCCATATATGGAGTATTTGGGAGGAGAGAAATTATATTAAACTCTTTCCTTCAGTCTAGCTCTGGGAATTACACCAAATGGTGGAACTTCCAAATTATACTTACATTAAATATACAAAAGATCTAATCTCATCAGAGGAGCTTTTAAAAGCTGCTATCGAATTTTTCCAAGAAGCCCATCAGAAGGCTATGGTAGGAGCACATTCAGTGCATGAGGACAAAACTATTCTTTTGTTTGATTACCTTTCAAAATTTGAAGATCCAAATAAAAGAATACAAACGGTGAGGTTTCTAGAGTCCCTCAACCTGGGAAAAATCGGGGAGAAGGCTAGAGAAGAATTCTTCCTAGAAATAGAAGAACAGCTTCCGGAGGCACAGTAGGAAGATCAGGGTGGAGAAGATACACTAGAAGAAGAAGAGCTAGCAAACTTGAGCATGGAAGGCTGAAAGCATGGTAGGTCCATAATTCAATGACCCTGACAAAGAGATAACGTCACCCATGATGACAATCAAGAATCTGCAGAAATTCTAAATGGCCGACAACAGATAATGGCCACTATGTACATTATTAGTGTGATGAGTCATAGTCCACTATGTAAATTATTGAGTGATGAGTTAGATAAAGGATGAAGAAATCCTTATCTTATCATTGTCGATGGGGCCCAATGAGCACCCGGATGCAAGAAAGGAATCTAAGTCTATTTGAATTTTCTTGGAGTCCAGCCCCTATAAAAGGGTGTAGGAGGGAAGATTAAGAGGTGTGGAAAAAAGAGCTTGCAAAATATTTTTGTTTAAGAAGTTTTCTATTCTCTTCTAATCTTCTAAATCATTTGATCAATCTGGTATCGAGGGATTTTGTAAGACTACCCATTGAATCTCCTGTCCTCTTCCGAATGTCTTGTCTGGACAATTAGTAGATACTATTTGTCTGGACAATTAGTAGATACTATTTGTATCAACCTTAGTCTTACAGAATTTGTTCAAAATAATATTTATTAAATGGTGAATATATGTTGTGTCAATGAATCCTCTGTACTCTTCCGAATGTCTTGCGTTAATGTATACTTCATGAACTATCCCCAACCTTAGTTGTCTCTGGTATCAAGGGATTTCATTGAAGCATGCCAAAAGTCTTGGCCTTTCAAAATTGTTTCGGATTGTTTCTTCCTTTTCAAAATAGGAAGTAATTTCCGAGGCTTCCAGATCTCTGAAAAAGGCTACCAGTTGACTATCTTCTAAGAGATTCTGTTGATTAATGTAATCATTTGCTGGACTGTTAGCTCTGCATCCAGTTGCTTTACTTTTTCATTTTAGATTTTATGAAGCTTAAGGAGCTCCAAAAAATCAAATATTCGGACACTTACCATATCTGAGGTGTCCAAAGATGAAAAGATTTTCCTCAAAGTCCTCTGGTCTTTAGAGGATCCTGTAAACATCTTTGCTTCTTTTTTGTTGAGTGCTTCAGAGCAAGTTGTTGTCAAAAATTTACATAAGCTTTTGAGCATGCTTTCTGTCTTAATTTGTTGTTCTTTTACTTCCTGAAGTTCAAACTGTGCTTGAAGAAATGTCTGTTCAATTTGAGTGAGCCAATAATTGGAGGGTCTTATATCATTGGATTGGAGGGTCCGAAAGCATCCATTGATCCTGTCATACATATATTCATTTTGTTATTTCAATTTTTTATTATACCAATCTTTTACTATGGTATCAGCAAATGGTTTGGTTCTTCTTTGTCCAGTGGGGACTGTAGCATTTGGTTTAAATAATTTTGTGTTTGTAGACACTAGAGCATTAGCCTTTGGGCCAGCAATGTTTCCTTGGGGAAGTAATTTTTCCACCATGGAAGATTTTGCCTCTGTGAAGGCTTTGTTGTCAGCTGAAGTGTTAGCGACTTGCTTCCATTTTTGGCAACCGAAGCCTGCCAATTTTGCTGCCTCTTCATTTCTTCCGCTAACCTTTTAATCTTTGCATTTATGTCTTCATTCATTTTTCATGTCCTGGATAAAAAATCAGCAACAATATTAGTATAACCTGTAATGTATTTAACATCATAATTAAATATTTCCAAATAATAGCAAAACGAATGCATCTAAGTTTTTTCTCAGGATTATTAATTATTTTTCTTAAGAAATTGTGCACAGATTTATTATCTGTTTCTATAACAAAATTTCTATACATCAAATATATGCGCAAAGATTTAATAGCTAGTTTGATAGCTAATAACTCTTTATCATATGTAGAATATTTAATCTGTATTTTGAAAAATTTGCTTGAGGTATAGGCTATTATTTCTTTTTTCTAAGCTATTAATACTCCTGTCCAAAATTGATCTGAAACGTCTGTTTGGAGAGTTATTAATTCTGACTCGGAAGGGTAGTATAATATATTTTGATCTTTTACTAAAGATTTTATTTTTTTTCAATTTCTTTTTCTTCTGCTGATGTTAATATAATTAGAATTTTATCTGTATTCTATTTCCTAGGATGTTCACCTGTATTTTGTTTATATTTTCCTTATTCTATAGTTAATCTTTCTTGAAGATGTTTGATCTTTTCAGAAAGATTATGTATAAATTTTCTTCTATAATTTAAAATTCCTAAGAAACTTTGAAGCTCTGTAAGAGTTTTAAAGGTAGAAGGATAATCTTTTATTTTTGTGTAGATGTGCTGTTGTAACTCAATTTGACAATCTTTTATTTATTTTCCAAGGAATTTGATTTCCTTTTCACATAATTCAATTTTTATGGGACTTAGAATTATCCCTTTATTTATTAACAGATTTATAACTGTTAATAAAAATTATTTATGTTCTTCCAATGATTTGGAAAATACTAGAATGTCATCAATGTAGACTACTACAAAATTTAAATGCCCAAATATGGAATTCGTCCATTTTTGAAATATATGTGGTGCATTTTTTTGACCAAAGGGCATTAGTTTCCATTCGTAATATCCTTGAGGACAACTAAATATTGTTAATTCAATAGAATTCTTGTCTGCAACTTTTATTTGCCCAAATCCCAATTTGGCATCAAACTTACTATAATACTTTGCTCCTTGTATTTGTTTGATTAGTTGTTCAGCTGATGGAATAAAATAGCCATTAAAAACCATTCTAGCTTTTCTTCTTTTACATTCTCCATGGTTTCTTACCAAAAATGCAGGGGAAGAATGGGGCTAGAGCTTTTTTGGATTAGGTTTAGTTTCAAGAGTTCTTATATCTGCACAGCAAACTCTTCTTTATCCACTGGGAATACCATTATACTATTTACTCTTACTTTTGTATCTTTGTATTGCTCTAATAATTCTAGTGTACCATACCAAGGAGTTTTATCGAATAACTTCAATGGATTGTCACTATATAGAGGCTCTAACATATTGTGAACTGTTCTTTCGAACTCATTATTGATGGGTATATTGTAGGTACAAACAATATCTACTAATTGTACAAATTTACCATGCTGGATTGTCGTAAAATGTGGTAATAGAAGAACTGGAAAAGGTACCCGAGTTACTTGAGCTACATCAAGCTCAAAATAATATTTATTAAATGGTGAATAATGTCTTAAGTTATATTTATTATTTAGAGCAATACAAAGATACAAAGATTTATTACAAAATTTGTTCAAAATAATATTACCTTTGAATTGTTTAGAGCAATACAAAGATACAAAGATAACAACAACAACAACAACTAAGCCTTTTATCCCAAGTATTTGGGGTAGGCTACATGAACCAAAAAAAGAATCACGCCGGATCGATCACTTTGATAGTCCTTCTCCATTCATTTCTATTAAGTAATATCTCCTCATTTAAACCTCTAGAATCCATATCTTTTCGATCACCTCCATCCATATTTTCTTCGGTCTTCCCTTCGTTCTTTTAACTTGTCCTACATTGATAAACTCTCTTCGTCGAACTGGTGCATTTGTAGGCCTATGTTGCACATGACCAAACCATCGTAAGTGATTTTCTCGCATTTTCTCATCGATGGGAGCTACACCTAGCTTAGCACGAATATCTTCATTTCTCACTTTATCTCTCCTAGTGTTGCCGTATATCTAGCGAAGCATGCCCATCTCTGCTACACTTATCTTCTATGAATGATATTTCTTTATAGCCCAATATTCCATGCCATATAATAAAGCTGGCCAAAGCAGTCCTATAAAAAATTTCCTTCAATCTTAAAGGAATATGACAGTTGCATAAAACTCCCGTTACTCTCCTCCATTTTAACCAGCCAGCTTGTATCTTATGGTTAACATCATTATCGATCTCTCCATCATTCTTAATAATAGAATCCAAATACCTAAACTGACTGCTCATTTGTATCTCTTACCCATCCAGTTTTATAGTATTATAGTCTATGGTCCGTCGTATACTAAATTTACACTCCATATATTTTGTTTTAGACCTACTCAATCTAAAACCTCTAGATTTTAATATGTGCCTCAATAACTCTAACTTGGTATTTATCTCTGCTCTTGTCTCATCAACTAAGACAATATTATCAGCAAATAGCATACACCAACGTATCTCATTCTGAATAGCTCTAGTAAACTCATCAATCACTATAACAAATAAGAATGGGCTAAATGCAGATCCTTGATGTAATCCAATTGTGATAAAAAAAATCACTTATTAAACTACCACATGTTCTGATATTGGCCACTACTCTATCATACATGTCCTTAATTATATCGATATACTTGATGGGAACTACAAAGCTACAAAGATAATAAATATGAATTTGAATCCTCATTCAAATTGATAATTAAAATGGGAGTTACACCCCCATTATCTCCAAATGAATGAGGGTTTAAAACCCCATTAAAAGGAGGATTTTCATATGATTAATTAAACCAATATTAAATATCCAAACTCCTATAAAAACCAAAGAAGGCTAAAGGAGTGGGGGACCTCCAGGAGATGATCCATACGTTTTTGTAGGGAGAAACTCTATGAGAGGATCCACCTCTAGTATAAAAAGAATGGAGATTCTCATTTTATAAAGAGTTTTACTCTTTCTTAATCCAGAGATTTCTATCTCTTAAAAAGTTTCAACTATTTCTTAATCTAGAGATTTATATCTCTTAAAGAGTTTCAACTATTTTTTAATCTAGAGATTTCTATCTGTTAAAGAGTTTTACTCTTTTATTTACGAAGCCATGCAAGGCTATATAAACTCCAAGAGTTTGGTATTAAAATTATTAATGAAAAACATGATCATCTCCCACCGCTACATTTGAGAACCTTAATCTAAAAAGGTTAACATGTGGATCATCAACTAAAAAGTGATTCACATTTAAAGCCTAAAATGTCTAAATATACAGATCATCAATTAAATAGAGATCCATATTTCAAACCTAAAAAACCTAATATATGGATCATCAAAAAGAATTTAGCATTTTAAGTCTAAAATGGCTAACATATGGATCATCAAATAAAGAGAGATCCATCAAAAAGAGATTCACATTTCAAGCCAAAAATGGCTAACATGCGGATCATCAATCAGAGAGAGATCCGTTTTTTGAGCCAAGAAAAGACTAAAATGTGACCCTCATAGAGTTGCATTTTGCTTTCCTAGGCAACTTGAACATTTGCTTCAGCCAGCCTCCTCAGCTCTTCCTCCAAACCTCTGAGGACCTGGCTGAGTCGTGCTTAGAGGAATTATTGTTGGGCTTCTAATTGTGCCACCAACTCTTGACGTTGTTGTAACTTCTCCTCAATCCCCAAGTGTTGTTTCGATAATTCTTTGATTTTCAGCTTACTGGCTTAGGTCTCCTCAATTAAATATTCCAAAGTTCTCTTTAAATCGAAGAGGTTCGAGCATACTAGGCCAAGCCGAGATCGACAACCCTAGCATCAGAAAGCAAATCATGATCCAAAAACTAAGCTTCCTCTAAAGATCGAGGCATCGTCTCTTGTTCTTTTAAAAGGGCTTCAGGTGCTCCCTCGGACTCAAACTTGAGGCGCTGAAACTCTATTTCCGCCCTACCAAAAGAAAGACTGCAAAGACAATTCTTCTAATCATGGCTGGCTAGTAGAAAATCCACAACCAGGGGTAGAGTGGTATTGACTTTTCCAGACTCATCAAATTTGTAGTACTAGATATTAAGGATAACAGCATCTCTGTCAAATCTTTATCAGGGACATGTTTATCAGCCATTACGGTGTCCACGCAATTCCTTAAAGTTTCATAGAAAGTGGCCTCTATACTTTTGAATAAGTTGGCATGGAGGGACCTTAGTGATGTTGATTCAATCACCTGCCATTTGGACTTCGATGGATATAGAACTCCAACATCAGATCTAGACTGAAATTTAAAGATAAACCAAATAAAAGGGCAATCCTAGAAGTTGAAGTGCTTCCTTAGACATGTGAAGATCCACTACGGGCAGCACCACCGATGCAATAGGGATAGCCGGTATCTCTCTCACAGTCGGATCATCCAGCATAAGAACAGAACTCAAAAGAGAGTCTACAAAATGCTGAGGCATTATTAGTATGTCTAAAATAAAAAACAAAAGAGATGTCAAACTCAAAAACCATGATATTTCTGACGAAGCAATGAAAGTAAAAGCCAAAAGTAATCAATACTGAAGCCTTAACCATTGTATGCATGTCAGCAAGCTCTAATGCAGGCGCATCACATGCACCTGTCAAAACATCCACAGGGGCAACTTGGCTATCTTCATTGTTGTCACTGTCCTTAAACAGGATAGTCTTTCCTTCTTCGATGGCGGGAGCCAAGGCTATCAGGTCATCCCTTCCCAAGTCATCTCCGTCAAAGTGCATGAGCTCCCTAGTATCTTCATCGAGTATTGAAGATTCCCGTGGAGGACTGCATCTTGAGTGACAAGGGGCATCTAAAGAAGAATACCTCACTGCTTGCGATCGCCCTCACATCTCTTGGAATTGCGGACATGTCCTTACTTGTATTAGCCACAGCTTCACCAGGTAAAGATGACGTAAACTTGGCAACCTGAGGATTGGAAGAGCTAGGAGAAAAGGGCAAGGGATCTAAAGTCATAGAATTTAGGAGAGCAACCATCTTCTCCCTTGCAGCGACATTAGCTTGCGCAGCTTCCTCCAAAGCCTTATCCATACTTTACTGGGTGACTACGACAATCCTCCCCAACACTGCAATTATGACCAATATGGAAGGCAATTGAAGAGCTTGGCTGTAATGCCCCCGTTTTTCAGCTGCTTCCCAAAACGGAGGACGTTATGTAAAATTATACTAGACAACCCAATAGTCACAGGATTTTGGAATAACCGTAACTACTACCACAATCAGTTTGATAAATAACACATCTAAAACTGAAAGAATTTCATTCATATAGAGTTAATTATACAAGATAACACACTGCTCTAAATATGAACACAAAATAGAGAAGCAGTGTTCAAACAAAAGATGTAATTTATCCTTTACGATAACAGAACATTTATAGAACAAAATGGCCAGGTGGATAGAGTATAAGTCTACGTAATAAACATTTGGAGATGTAGTAATCAAAAGAAGAACCTGATTCTGGTGTCAAATCTACCGATGTCGGCGGCAGTAAATATGGATGATAGGTGGCCTCCTAAATTGATGTTGATGTGAACCTGGTCCAAGCCTAGTGATAATGCCTGGATCCACCAAGGACTAACGCCCAAGGTAAAAGTAGGATGAAGCGAACGGGGTGTCTGCCGTGAATAGCCTCCACTAATCTTCGTATGTTTAGATCGGTCTAGTCGGACTCTACATCCTGAGGCATATCGGGCTGGCCAATGACACATATATCTGGCTGACTAAAGGTATGTCCAACCTGGCCACACTCCTGACACACAACCCCATCTACCCAATTATCTGCCTCTGGACTAGATACATGTGTTTGCATTTTATCTGCAATCTAGGATCTAAAACCTAGGGGATTAAACTCAGCAACTAACATAATGAAAAGATATATGTACTATTACAGTACTAGAGATAAAAGTATGTAAATGAATAAAATGCTTTCATTGGGGATATCTTTTAATAAATAAATAAAATGCAAGTAAATTGTGATTGTGTTAAACATGTCACGTGAATAATGAAAAATAGAATAAGTAAGACTATGCATGTCATTTGCAAATAGCAGGTAGAAAATCCTTTAACAAAAATGACAAGTCTAGGTCAAGTCCTTGTTAAAATTTGAAACTAAATGATGGATAAGATGGTGCGCAGTTTTTCGTATTGTACAAGTATCCGTACATACCCGAGACCCACCCGGCCTCAATACTCATGACGTTGACCATGACATGCGGCTAGGCATAACAATCCAATTCCCGTATTATATTACAGTAACGGACATACCATTTTGGGTATCAATTATCAATTGGCGATTTAGTAATCACCAAGACCATTATAGTAAAGGAATCCCAGCCCCAATCAAGAAGTTGGCCAACAAGTTCTTTATACAATACAGTTTTTACCTATCATGTGGTTTTCCTAATCCCCATGTCAATAATACACGATATACATGAATTAATGAGAATATGTAGCTTGTCATGTCAAATTGTGTACATGTCCTTATCACAAGAAACAAGAATTCAAGAATCAAGATTCAAGATCATGTACACACGTATTATAAAGATACTTCATGTCATGTAATCAAGATACAAGAAACTTGTTATCATGTTTCCATAAATGATTATATCATCGTGTATCTAGTATGTCATATAATTTATTCAAACATGTCATGTATTGGGTTCAGGTATGTATACCATGTATTATGTGTTTTATATCACATAAATGATATATTGTGGGCCAAGTGCATCATGTGATAATACTACAATAATTCTAAGCCTATGCATAAATGATATATGGCACGACTATTAAATTTCATTTTTGCTATCAAGGCCCATGCAAAATGATAGTACACAGGCAAATGATTTACAATGTTGCTCCCCTTTTTTCATTCTTTATTAACTAAATGTTATAATAATAATTATAACAACTAAATTCCAAGCCCATGCAAATGTTATAATAATTATTATTATTAACAGTGTTGCTCCCCTTTCTTTCTTTGTCAACTAAATATTATAAATATTATTATCAACTAAATGTTATAATAATTTCACTCTTTTCATTCCAAGCCCACGCAAAATTTATTTTATTTTATTTTCTCATCCCAAGCCCATGCAAACTCATTATTTGTTCATGCACACTACTCATGCAAACTCCTGGCCATCTCATCCCGAGCCCATGCAAACTACTCATGCAAAATGATATAATTTTT
The DNA here is from genome assembly GCA_036321105.1 of Dracaena cambodiana. Lineage (NCBI taxonomy): Eukaryota > Viridiplantae > Streptophyta > Magnoliopsida > Asparagales > Asparagaceae > Dracaena > Dracaena cambodiana. Next base: position 11,520,854 of record JAYEPQ010000015.1, read on the forward strand.
TTTTTTCCTTCTTTCTTCCTTTTCCATTTTTTTTAAAATTAAAAAAATAAGCAAATATTATGATATTTATATATCAAAATTGACCAATAATCTGGCTCAGTTCTCAATATCAATCAATGATCCAAAATGTCAAGCATGCATATTTACAAAATAATTTACGTACAAAAATATGTTCTTAATATCAATCAATAGTTCAAAATGTAAACCTATCATTTTTACAAAATAAATTACGTACACAAATATAAATTAAATAAAGAAACGAACGAAAAATAGCAGTGTTACTTGCCTCAACTTAATCTCGAATTCTCGGTTCGATTTATTTTTCTTCCCTCTTTTTTTTCCTTTCCTTTTCTTCTTTTCTTCTTTTTTTTCTTCCTTTTCTTCTTTTCTCTCTGTGGTTCTAGTTCTGGCCGAGAGAATGAGGGAAGAGAGGGAGAGTGTGGTGAAATGATTTCCTCTCTCTCCTTAATTTTTTCCAACTTTTATCTGATTGGCCCTCTTGAAATGATTTCCTCTCACTTTATCAAAAACCCACCGCCTTACTCTCGTTCGCCACCTCCTTTAATTAACATATTTATTTATTTATTCAATAATTTAATAATTTTGGTTCCGTATAACGTTCTCCAAATGCTACTAATTTAATGCAGGGCGTAGTGCTCAATGAGAGAAACGTTACAAAATTATCTATTTGTCATTTCGAGATCTGAAATAAATAAATCAAAATTTTGAAGTAATTAGAAGAATAATTTAATATTGTTAAATTAGCAATTTTGAGAGTATTTTTCGGGTTCATAAGGAAAATTTTTAAAAATTCTAAATATTAGAAAACTAATTATCGAGAAAATCGAATATTAATTGGAGTTGCAGATTTAAAGTTACGTCCACTGAAAGTTATGTCTGTGTCCAAAATTGACTTCGATAGGTTTATTCGGCATGTTCGGACTCAAAATAGGAATACAGGTAGCTCGAACTTCGGCGTATTACATCCTACCCACCTAATAAAATAATTTCATCCTCGAAATTTGAAATTGAAAGACATTCCACTATATATGGGTATTACTGATATAAATTTAATTAGTGTGCCTGATCATGAGAAAATATATCTGAGTATTTTATCCTGATGTCTTTTCAAGCTCCCAAGTAGAATCTCTTTGGTAATTGTGCATCCCAAGAAACATGAACTAATATCATTACTTGGTTTTTCATGACTTTCTCCCGTTGGTTAATAATTCTTACATATCGTTTCTCATATTTCAGGCCCGATCTAAAATCCCTTTTTAATAGATCTACTATTCTCTATTTTCACCTAAGTGTTTCCTTAATTATGATACATGAAATACATCATAAACAATGTATGTCTTTGATAGGAATGATAATGGGTAAACAAGATTTTCCTAGTCAACCTTGCCAACTATGCTTATTTTATCAAGTCTAGCAATATCGATTATTATAATTCATCAATATTTGTGTCTTCTCAAGCATGACATTATTTTTCTTTTTCTCAGAAAACTTAAGAGCAAGTTTCAAATTCAACCACTCTTCCATTCTATATCAATATACATCATGACTTGAAAACATCACTATAAACCTTTGTGCCTCCAGGGTTGTCTAGAAATTGGTGGTATGGGTGTTATTGTTAGCCTTTATTTCAATTTTTCAAATACCTCGTCACACCCTTCCTCCAGAAACATTCCACTCCTTTCCTACTTTGTTTATTTAAAGTGATACAATTTTGCAAGGTCCTATACAAATGTTCAATAATATCATGCCATTCTAGAAAATTCCGAATCTTCGATACTGATTTTAACGCATGACAATCCATCATGGCTCATATCTCCTTTAGGGTCGGCTAATACACCATTGCCAGAAACTATATGACCAGGAAAACAAATTTTTCCAACCATATTTCATATTTGTTCAATTTTCTGTTTAACTTCTACTCTATAGAAGTCTGTAAAACCATCTTCAAATGCTCAACATGTTCTTCTCTATTGTTAGAGTAAATTAATATATGCTTAATAAATACCACAATAAATTTATCTAGATACTGAGCAAAATCATAGTTCATCAAATTTATAAATATTGTTGGAGCATTATTCACTTGAAACGGTATCACTAATTATTCATAGTGACCATAGTTGGTTCTAAGTGCAGTTTTTAGAATATCTTCTATTCGTACTTTTACTTCATGAAATCCAGAACGAAGAATTATCCTCGAGAATACCTTTGCTCCTCCCAATTGATCAAACAGATCAGTTATTCTCGGTAATGGATATTTATTATTGATTGTTACTATATTCAAACCCCTATAGTCTACATATATTTTTTTACTCTTGTTCTTCTTTCCTGCTAATAATACTAGAGCTCTCAAGATGAAACACTAGGTCTCACAAAATGCAACTTCAATAGTTCATCTACTTATCTCCTAGCTTCTTCTAGTTCTATAACTCTCATTTGATAAGGTGACTTACAAAGTAGTTTAGTTCCAGAGATAATATCAATAGTAAATTTTACTACCCTCACTGGTAGTAGTCCAAATATCTCCTCAGAAAATACATTTAAGATTATGATACTATTGTGATCATTCCTTCTCCTACTATCTATCACCGCATTGAAGGCACTCAAATAATCCGCGCCTAAGATAACATCATATCCTCCCCCATTGATAACTAGCAAGTTGGCATAAAATTCTCTAACATTAATCACCAAGGGACATTGTCTACACTCTTTATTAGTCATAATACTACTGTTTCCAGTCTTAATGTCCCACCCCGCAGATAAGATTGCAAAATCAATAGAATTGCGGAAAACAAACGTGATAGAGATAAAACAGTGTGAAGCTCCAGAATCGAATAGAGCAGTTGGTGGTGTATTGCTAACTAAAATCATACCTGCTATGACCCCTCCAGTGGTCTGAACTTCCTCAGCATTCATCAGACTAATTTTCCCCTGCCTCTGTCATGCTCCCCCTTGGGCTCTGGCATAGACTTGTTATGTCTCCAAGGATCTTTTCTGGTTTGGTCATTTAGTCCTCCGATCCGGTGATCCCACTGCAATCGGTCTTGATGCCTACTGATAAGGAACTCCAGCTGATGGTTGTTGCCATGATTATACCCTCGGACTATTAGCTACCCGATGATCCACTGACCCACATATCAGACACAATCCCAGAGCTCTTCTACACTGCTTTTGAACATGCCCCGGCATATTATAGAAACTACATACTAGAGGACCTCTTTTATTAGCCACTGCTTGTCGCTTTGCCAGAGGGCCTCCAAACCTCTAGGAAGAACTTGCTCCTTAATTAAATGGCCTTTTGAATGTCGTCGGTCTCCCTTCTTTGGTTATTTTCTCCAGGCAACATGTTGCTTCGAACATCTCGGAGTAAGTCCTGTTGTTATGACCTACTATATGCTCCCTTAGATGATATATTGATCCTTATTGGAACATATGTGCTCACTCCTCCTCATCAGCTACCAAGGTTGGGGCGAAATGACTGAACCTCACGAATTCTGCAGCATAGGCATCTATAGTCAGATGTCCTTGCTGCGGTGCTAAAAATTTCTTCCTCATTTCCTGTCTTGCTAATGCATGGAAAAATCTAAGAAAATGCTTCCACAAACTTCGCCCAAGTTAGGGGCTCCTGGTGCTTTACTTCTTCGGCAAACCACCACGTTCTGGCTACATCAGTCAACTGTATATATACTACCTCAACTCGATTTTCTTTTGGAATTATTTCCGCCCTTAGAAGATTCTCCATATCAATAATCTACTGTTCAGCCTTCAGTGATCCTTTTGTCTCAGAAAATACTGGTAGCTATAATTTTAAGAAATCCGACACCATTCCAGTTCTTTCTGACTCTTTAGACTGCAACATTCTTTCTAATATCATCGTCGTGGTCTCTTGCATTTGTGCTACTCCTCGCACTAGGTTCCTAAAATCAGAGGTCTCATCTATCAAACTTGCACTCGTACTCACAGAAAATTGGATCGATATTATTCTGCAATGGACCATATAGGAATCAATAAAAGGAATTCAAGATAGATATCTCAAACACATAGGAAATAATAGGACAAGTATGACAGTAGATCAGATAGACATGAAAGAATAAGGATCAACTATCAAGAATAAGTCATAGACATGTTCTTATGTAGCAATAATTATATGGTCTTCTAGCTAAATCTAGGCTCTGATACCAACCTGTAACGCCCCCGTTTTTCAGCTGCTTCTCAAAATGGAGGACGCTACGTAAAGTTATACTGGACAATCCAACAGTCACAGGATCTTAGAATAAGTATAACTACTGCCACAATAAACTTGATAAATAGCACGTCCGAAACTGAAAGGATTATATTCATACACAGAGTTAATTATACAAGATGGCACACTGCTCTAAATATAAATATAAAATAGAGAAGCAGTGTCCAGACAAAAGATGTAATCTATCCTTTACGATAATAGGCCCACTAATAAAACAAAATGGTCTGGTGGATAGAGTATAAGTCTACGTAATAAACATAAGGAGATGTAGTAAGCAAAAGAAAAATCTGGTTCTGGTGTCGAATCTACCAATATCATCAGCAGTAGACATGGATAATAGGTGGCCTCCTGAATTGATGCTGATGTGAACCCGATCTAGGCCTAGTGATAACATAACGCCTAGATCCACCAAGGACTAACATCCAAGATAAAGGTGGGATGAAGCGAATGGGGTGTCTGCTGCGAATAGCCTCCACTAATTTTTGTATGTTTAGGTCGTTCTGGTAAGACTCTACCTCCTGAGGCATATTAGGCTGGGCAATGACAAATAAATTAGACTGACTAATGGTATGTCCAACCTGATTACACTCCTGGCACAGAACCCTATCTACCTCATTATCTACCTCTGGACTAGATAGTTGTGTCTACATTTTATCTCATCCCGAGCCCATGCAAACTACTCATGCAAAATGATATAATTATTTTTTTTTTTCCTTCTTTCTTCTCTCCTTTCTCTTTTCCATTTTTTTAAAATAAAAAAATAAGCAAATATTACGATATTTATATATCAAAATTGATAATAATCTGGTTCAGTTCTTAATATCAATCAATAGTCCAAAATGTTAACCAAGCATATTCACAAAATAATTTACATACACAAATATGTTCTCAATATCAATCAATAGTTCAAAATATAAACCAAGCATTTTTACAAAATAAATTACATACACAAATATAAATTAAACAAAGAAACAAATGAAAAAAATATCAGTATTACTTGCTTCGGCTTGATCTCGAATTCTCGGTTCAATTTATTTTTCTTCCCTCTTTTTTTTCCTTTCCGTTTCTTCTTTTCTTCTTTATTTTTTCTTCCTTTTTCATCTTTTCTCCCTATGGTTCTGGTTATGGCCGAGAGAATGAGAGAATAGAGGGAGAGTGAGGTGAAATGATTTCCTCTCTATCCTTAATTTTTTTTTTCCAACTTCTATTAGATTGGCCCTCTTGGGAGGCCACCACCCTCACTTTATCAAAAACCCACTGCCTTACTCTTGTTCACCACCTCCTTTAATTAATAATTTTATTTATTTATTTAACAATTTAATAATTTCGGTTCCATGTAACGTTCTTCAAATGCTATCAAATTAATGCAGGACATAGTGCTCAATGAGAGAAACATTACAAAATTAGTTGTTTGTCATTTTGAGATCTAGAACAAATAAACCGAAATTTTGAAGTAATTAGAAGGATAATTTAATATTGTTAAAGAGTATTTTTCGGGCTTATAAGAAAATTTTGTAAAAATCCTAAATATTAGAAAACTAATTATTATGAAGACCAAATGTCATTTGGAGTTGCGGATTTAAGATTACGTTTACCAAAAATTATGTCGGTATCAAAAATTGATTTCGGTTGGCTTATTCAGCATATCCGGACTCAAAACAGGAATATAGGTAGCTCAAACTTTGGGGCATTACATTGGCCTAATGCACGAGTTGTTCACTTCTTCTTCAGTCGTGGTGGTGGCATAATTGCAGTAGTCACAGCCATCGAAGCTTATGTAAAGGTTGAATTGAAGGAGGCAATGTAATGCCAACACTATCGGTAACATGAGTCACATTGCCTGTGAAGACGGAGGGTATATCTCCAACAATGGCGATTGAAGGGGTGAATCACTGGGATCATCAACTCTTACTTTTCTCTTTCAAATGGCGAAATGCACTAAAGAAGTGTCATCAAAGTCTTCATCTGGTGCATCACTCTCACCATCCCCAACTTGTTGAATTGTAGGGACTAGGTCCTCATCCTCCGACGCTTCCTCACGTTCTTTGCCCTCGCTGGAAGAAATGTCTTCAGGTGATCTAAGATAGGGTAAATTCTTCAAGAATTCCTTAAACCCCATAAGTTTTGAACCTTTGGGTTTAGCTACAGCCTCAATGTAATGCCTATGAATTTGCACCAACTTGATATGAAAAAGATCATATTCTGGCTCAGCGGTATTACTTTTACTATACCACCGGTAGAAAGCCAAAGTAGTCAATAGTGGAGGATCCCTGGATGGCACTCGAAAGTAACACCAATGAAAGACATAATAAAATGCCTCCAAGCTTTGGTGCCATCAATCAAACTGCCATTGTGTGCTAAAACTCTGCAAGGATTGCCTGTATATAGTTGATCATAACTGATTTCCTAGCAAACCGGCTGGGAAAGTACAGGGCCAATTCACAAGTATGACCACTACAGTATACCAAATGCCAAGGGCGAATACCTTGTAGCCATCCAAAAATCCTAGTAGGCAACGAACCCGTATAACAAAAGACACCCCCAAATCAGTTACCTCCAAATCAGAAAAGAATCGGAAGAATCTGTAGGCATTGTATCGATATACAGCCATCCTCATTTCCACAATGCATTGGTATTTTCAATGCCTTCCTTCAAATTTACAAAGAGTGGGAAGAGCTCCTTGTCAGCATCAACCCCACTGATCATCAACCTTTCACAGTGGGTTACAAACTAGGCCATCAAGTAAGTATACAGCATCTTAACTCGAGGGCTCTACTTCTATCCCCCAATAAAATACTGACAGAAGCCCCCAATCCCTCGTGGATCCTACAGATCATGGCTTGGTGTAAGCTCAGGAATCACCTACTAGCAAGCAAAACAACGGGGTAAAGATTTTTAAAATCAAACACTTCCTAAGCGCTAAAGGAATTACGCACCTTTCGAGCCACAAAGCCAAGTAACTAGCTAAGTCGCACCAATCGTCAAGTTGACACTAGCCCAATGATGATAGGTAAAGACCATACATGCAGCAAGACCTTCCTCATCTTCATCAAGTACTCTCTCCGGAACATCAAATTGTTCTAACGTTTCTTCAATTCTCCAACCGAATGTGAACCGTTGATAGCAATGAGCCCTTGTCCATCAAGATTGGCAAAGAAATATTTAGCCCATTTCTTGTGCCAGACAAAAGCTCCCTTCGACCATGTCACGTCGATACCGATGTGGAAATGGCAAACAAATTCCCACAGCATCATATAAACTGCAGAGTTCTAGTCTTTAAGCACCACTAGTTCCTGTAGCATTGGTAAATATTCCTCGCAAGAATGATCCCCATTGGCAGCCTAAAACAATCGACATCTTATGGAGCCAGATACCAAGCTCGCAATTAGGTATGAAAAAAGTACCAGGAGATAGAGCATACATCTCCTACAAAGCAAACAATTGTGCAGGGTTGTTACTGATTCCATATTGGATAGCCTATATAGCTTGGTACAAGCCTAGCTCACGCAACCTGGTCGCGTGCTTGTCTAAAATAAAGCCAATATGCATCCACCTATCGGTTTTACTGGAGTTAGTCCATCCAGGTGTGCAAAAATTTGCTGCCAGATCGTTACTCTTTAATATGGTTAGCTCATTCTTAAAACTTCTAATCATCATCGGTTCCTCAGTTACTAGTATATTATGGGTAATTACTCCTAAGAATAAGCCCATTACCTTAATCAAGGGACCGCTCTAGACGAAGTCACCTCCCCCTTCTGTAATTTGTCCGACCGGAAGGAAATCCTGCCTCGGTGTATGATCCTTTCTCATCAGCCACTCCACTGTGCAACTACAGAAGTACGATAGAGAGTGATGGCATTCCAAAGGAGAAAGAGCATACACCATCGCTTTCCGGTCATAATACTAAGGAGTTGGCTTGTGCCCTCAATATCCTTAAATTTAACTGTATCATAGAAAATAAATAAGGGATTACGTAGTTTTTTGCCATCAAAACTGGCAAACTTCATGATGGTGATGATATGGCATAGAGTCATGGGATCACTCTACCGAATCACGTTGATCCTGTTCGCATCATCGAGGTCTTTATATAAAGATACGTCCACTTCAAACCATAATCCAGCTACCACTCGAACCCAGCAGGTTATTGCACTGAAAAGGTTTCCCTAACTTTACGAACTACAAAGAAAAGACTGTTGGTGGTGAAAATTTCCAATTAAAGAAAAATACCCTGCAAAATGTGGAGCTAACTCCGTAGCTCCACCTCTGGCCAGAAAACTAGCCTTGCGTTGAGTAAAACACAGAGCTAAATCTATAGCTCCGCGTTCAGAGTATTTAACTCCACGTGAGCAGATTCTTAGAATCCTGAATTGATTGTGATTGAGATTTGGGCTTATCCAATACCCGAATTGAGTCCAATCAGAATCCTAAACTGATTATGATTGAGATTTGGGCTTATCCAATACCAAATTGAGTCCAATCAGAATTCAAATTCAAGAGATTTTAAATCAAGACTAAGATATTTGATTAGAATCCTTGATGAATACAAAAACCTTCTATTTCTATTCCTATGGAAACCTTCTATTGTTATTCCTATGGAAACTCTCATAACTAACTAAAGTCTATAAATACCCTCTTTGAGAAGACTTTAGAGATCGATCTTCAATCGATCATCATCAAATCTTTAAACTTAGAGAGATCGATCATCATCCATCTTTAATCTTAGGGATCGATTTTTAATCCTTTTGATCCTTTGGCAATTCAAGTTATGCGAGAGAACCTTGAAGCCTTTGGTATTTTTTCGATTGTTCTAGAGTTCAAGTTACGCGTGAGAGCCTTGAATTTATAAGAACAACAGAGAAAGAAACTAGGCTTGGCCGTCATCTTCATCAAGGAGAAGATTTCCACATTAGATCGTCAAAAACTACTACTAGATAGAACCCATCGCCACACTAGAACCCACAAATATTGTAAAAGACAGCGATAATCTATAAATCCTCTTGTTTGTTTTTCTGTTATTCTCTTTCACTGTAATTAAGTTATTCAATAGAAAGAAGCAAGATTTTTGCGATGAACAAACTAGTGACCACAGTGGGAGGCATCTCTTTTACTGGAAAAGAGATCGTGGCGTAATCTGATGTAGAAAAGATCGGATTGTTTGTTGATATGCTTGTCGAAGAAATCGACCAGCAGAAATACAAGGAGTATCTCTCCACTAGATCAGGTAACCTGAACAAAATGCGGCACTATCGCTGCGTGAGCTCCAATACCCGTAAATCAGCTAATAGGGATCCACCGTTAAATGGGGACCATGGAGCCCACGGCTATAGAGCCGTTGTTTGGGAAGAAAACCCTGACAGGAGAAGGTCTCCTCACTACCGAAGAAGGCCCAAGAACTGGTTTGACCAAAACTCAACTCCGTAATCGAAATCGTTGAGAAAGGAGGAGAGTCCTCAAAGCCCGCATTAAATGCGAGGCTGAGGAAGTGCCAGAATGCGAGGTTACTACTGCACCTCACGTACTGGCTTGCGTTAATCGCAAGACCAGTCAACATCGCGTTAAATGCGAACTTATGCCAGCGTGTGATTCTCCACGCAAGGCTACTGTTTCTGGATTTAAAACCAAAAAAATTAACACAACCCACGTAAAATGCGAGGATAACTTTATGATAGAGCCAGCGTGATGGAGACTCTCCACGCGAGACTATTGAATTTCAAAAGAAAACTGAGCCAAGCGTAAATCGCAAAGCCAGTAAAACTTGCGTTAATCACAAGGTTTGTTACAATCGCGTTAATCGCGAAGATAAGCTCGCGTGTGATTTTCGCCGCGAAATTATCAACCTTAAACTTGAGCCAAGCATTAATCGCGAAACCAAGGATTCTTTCATTAATCGCAAAACTAAACTAGCGTGTGATTTTCTACGTGAGGCTAAGCCAAAGTCTGATGATGAATTTCTTCAGAAATGTCAAACCAGCGTAAAATGCGAAGCTATCTCCCAGCTTCGCGTAAATGCTTCAAAACGCGAAGCTAACATTCAGCTCCGCATAAAATAGCCTGAATATAGAATCAAAGCTAATAATCGAATTATTGGACAACAATTTGATATTATTGACTCTGAGAAACTTCAGTGGGCCCCTGGACCCTCTCAACAACCAGGTGGGCCCCATGATTTTGAATCCAAAGTCACTGACCTCAGAGAGTACTTAACAAAGAAAAGAAGTATGACTTAGGTTCAACCAAACTCAACTTGCCACTGTGAGCAGCTCATGACAGTGGTATCTGTTGTATTGAATAGTCGTTGTTGCAGCAAGAAAAGAGTGTCAGTGTTTGATAGGATAACTGAGTCAAATCAAAACACTTCAAAAAGAATGAAAAGTGAACTTAGCGATAAAATCAAAAGAAAACAATGGAAAGCGGTGACCTCCAACATGGTTGGCAAAGGTAAAAAAGTCACAAAAAAGGAGGATGGGTCAGATGCAGATGATGATGAGCCTCATCACTTCACCCGGCTCAAGTCAGGTGTTCTCTCCCCTCGCAATTACAAGAAACTGATAAAAGGATCTTGTGATGACGATAGCGATAACTCGGCTATAGCCTCACCCTGCTCTTCTACATCTTCCCGACCGCAAAAGTCAGTGTCGCACATGGTGGATAGAACCTATGATATTGATCAAAGATTAGAAGCACAAGAGAAAATGATTCGAGATCAACAAAAGACTATCGAGGATCTTAAGATGATGCTCTTAAAGGTAGTTGAGAGCACTTAGAAAATAGTCAAAGATAGAGCGAAAACTTCTTTCTCGGAAACACCACCAAAGAAAGATGAGGAGATACCGTTTAAAATGAATGAGGACAATAAGGGAGAAAAGGCTTATTCGACGCATGAGGAAGATGACAAATACTCTTTTCGTGATCCTCATGAAGAAAAGTTCGAGAACTTACAAAGCTAACTAGATGCCCTAATGCACAAGAAAGAATTGAAAGAATCGGGGGCTTCAAAACCATACCCGCTTGAGTGTGATTCCGCGCCATACCCAAAAAAAATACAAACCCCTCAAGTTAGAACCATATGACAAGAAGGGATCCCCTAGTCAACATATATATTATTTCTTGTCCCAAGCAGGACATGTGATGGGGAATGACCCAGTAATGACCAAGGTATTTGCGAGTATCTTGCGAGGGCTTGCTTTTACATGGTTTATGCAGTTGTCCCCAGCTACTATCAATACCTGGTATGATATTGAAAACCACTTTCTTGCCGGAGTTCTGACACTAAAAGAGGAGCAGAAAAAAGTTACCGCCAATATGGCGATTCTGGTTGTAGGAACCAATGAGTTCCCCACAAGAGTTACTCCGGTACTTTCAAGAAAACTTATTATGAGGAATCATGACCCACATGAGATGGCACAAAAAAGACTTACTCCTGTGACAACGCAAAGAGGTGAGTCATATGGGTTCAACCCGATCTTTTGCAGGATGAGCAGTGGACCTCATCAAATGTCCAAAGAAGGAAGTGGACTAGTAATACTATTTCTGCAAAAATTAAAGAAGAATATGTAATTGCGAACGCAATGACAAACTCAGAAGCGGAGGCCATAGCTATGGCCACTCACCAAGATGAGGCAGGTCCCTCTGGTACTCGGTCCGGCATGGCTTATCTTAAAGATTATACAAGAGTAGGCCCTAAAGACATATATGGGGAACCTGCAAAGCCTGCAAAGCAAAAAGGATTTCGTTTCCAGAAGAATCCAAAGAAAATGAAGAAGTCAAAAACGCCTCATTCCAATTTGATATCATAGCTTAGTTGGCTAGTATTCTAGCTCGCGTTACACTCTACGAGTTGTTATGATTATCAAAATCAACTCGAGAAGTACTGAGAGAGGCTTCGGCAGATTCTGAATCTTTCTGGGCGCAGATTGTCGAACCATCCAATGAGGAACAAGATTCCGGCCCCTGCTGTCACCAAGCCAGAAGACAAGTTCCGCAAATAACTTTCTCGCCAGAAGACATGCAGGTGAGAAATATAAAGCACAATAGACCTTTATATTTTACTAGGTATGTCGGATCTATAAAAGTAGACCGCATTCAAATTGATCCAGGGTCTGCACTAAGCGTCATCCCGAGATGGCTAATGTAGTTACTAGGGATCTCACCTCACTCCAACAAATACCACGATATATGGATTCAATATCAACGACAGCTGTCCCTTTGGCAAGATCCGACTCCGATGTCAGATCGGAGACTTGAGGACAGAGGTTACATGTTACGTAATTAACACAGACACATCTTATAACATTCTCTTGGGGCGACCATGGATTCATGCCTATATGATAATCCCGTCGACTCTCCATCAGTGCATGAAATACTGTGATGAATAAGGAGAAGTCCAGACTTTAATTGCAGATAAAAAACCATTTAAATGGTTGGAGAATTATTTTACTGATGCAATGCTATACAAGCCGGCCCATGAAATCCCCAAAGAATATAAAGAACCTAATGACGGCGGCAACGAAGCAGATACTGAATATGAATTTCCAGAAGAGGATGGGGGTGATTATGAGATAGACCCTAATATTGACTTTAATGGAATTAATGTAACCAAGGTTTCTAGTGATGAAGACGAATGGGTCATCAATTAAAACATAAAATTAGTTTACGAGCCTACTGTTGCTACAGAGTCTGAAATTTCTTGTACTTCTACTGAGGCAAATGGCATGTTCGAACTTGAAGTTCTGACGGCATATCACTTGCCAATCATGTCATCCCTCCTTTCTCGGTCCAAAATAATGAAAGGACGAGACAATTGCTATGAAGTACCTTCTCGACAGGTATTTCAGAAACCTATTGTCTTCGGTAAGGTGGTTGCGTCACCAAACCAAAGGCAAAGTAGTAAAAGTGATGAACAAACATCACCTCAATTTCACTTCTATGAACAAAAATCCCGACAGATAATGAAAAAAATGGGTTATAACTTTACCCAGAAGCCAGGATTAAAATTTGGGAAAGGACGATGATATCTCTTACCCTCATTTAGACCAAGAGGGAAAAGCCCGGACTACTATAATAAGACTTGAAGGGGGTTAGGGTATGTATCCACTCCTTCCATACCATTAAAAAAATCGGATGCAACCTCTTCGACCGACGGAGATGTTTATCCACTAGATCACGATTCCAATCTAAGTACCGGTGCTTTGTTTCAATCTCTAGCTGCGAATATGGTTTCAGCCGCAACCGAAAGCCACGAGGAACCAATTGACATTCAAGATGAGTTTTGAGCTAAACATATGGATACTCTTTGAGATGTCCGCTTTGAACAATGTGACCCACCCACCGAAAACAAGGTAACGCAAGTCAACATGGGGACTGAAGAGCATCCAAAACCCATTTTTATAAGCGACACGCTAACTCCCGTAGAGAACGAGACTTGTATCCCTTATTAGGGAATACATAGATGTGTTCGCATGGAGTTATGAAGAAATACCCAAGCTCGATCCCCTGATCACTACGCACCAATTGAATATTAGAGAAGACGCCAAGCCGGTTAAACAGCAGCAAAGGCGCTTCCGACCAGAACTAATGGAAGCTATAGTTGCCAAAGTTAACAAACTCATAACATCAGGATTCATTCGAGAAGAACAACATCCTGAATGGGTGGCAAATATAGTGCCAGTTCGCAAGAAGAACGGAAAGATCCGGATATGCATTGACTTTCGGGATTTAAACAACGCATGCCCTAAGGATGAATTTTCCCTTCCGATTACTGATGTAATATGATTGACAATACATGCGGTACAAGAGGATGTCCTTTGTGGATGGCTTCTTGGGTTATAACCAAATTAAAATGCACCCATATGATGAAAAGCATACGGCCTTCAGAACGCCGCTGGGAGTATACTATTATACAGTGATGCCATTTGGGTTAAAGAACGCTGGTGCCACTTATCAGCATGCAATGAGTGTTATATTCAAAGAACATCTACGTAAAACCGTGGAATGTTACGTGGATGATTTGGCTGTCAAAAGCAAAAACAAAGAGGATCATCTTCAGGACTTGAGGATAGTCTTCAATCTCATGCGAAGACATCACCTAAAGATGAATCCTGCTAAATCCTTTATGGGGGTATCCAGTGGAAAATTTCTTAGATTCGTGGTTACTTCAAAAGGGATTTTTCTTGATCCCAACAAAGTAAAGGCGATCAAAGAAATGTCGTCGCCCCGGAATCTCAAAGAGCTAAGGGGGTTACAAGGAAAGTTGGCTTATATTTGCCACTTTATTTCTAACTTATCAGCGCGATGTCAACCATTCACTAAACTCATGAAAAAGGGGGTTTCTTTTATATAAGACAAAGCATGTCAACAAGCGTTTGATAACCTTAAGGAATATCTTACGAACCCTCCTGTCCTTATGGCCCCTGTCCTAGGAAGACCATTTCTTATATATGTAAGGGTCATGGATCACGCCTTAGGAGTGTTACTCGCTCAATATAATGAGTATGGTCATGAACATGCTCTCTATTATTTGAGTCGGACAATGATGGGAGTCGAACATCGGTACACCCCAATTGAAAAGGAATGTTTAGCCCTAGTGTTTGCTATCCAGAAAATGTGACACTATCTTTCAGGGCAGACAATTCATGTCATATCCTGGGTCAACCCTCTGAAGATCCTAATGACAAAACCAGGATCATTAAATGGTAGGTTAGCAAAATGGGTATTGCTATTATCACCATATGACATCCACTTTGTTCCTCAAAAATCTATGAAGGGGCAAGCAATTGCTGACTTTCTCGCAGACCATCCTGTCTCGACAAACTCTTAGCTATCACAAGATACCCCAGAACAGCCGTCAGAAGTCAATGCGGTTAGCAAAGAACGACCATTGCAAATATTCTTTGATGGCGCTGCAACACGGTCCACTGCAGGAGTGGGGTGGTACTTATATCACCACACAAACATATAATTCCTAATGGTTACTCATTAACAAAGCCCTGCACAAATAATGTGGCGAAATATAATGCACTAATTATTGGTCTAAAAATGGCTTTGCAAGTGGGGGTGAATTGTTTAGAGGCATATGGAGACTTTAAGCTCATCGTCAATCAAATAACGGGCAAGTATGAAGTCAAATATGAAGCTCTCATCCCCTATCATCAATTAGCCATTGAATTGGCAAATTATTTTGAGCAATTCTACATTAATCATATACCTCAACATGAAAATATTTATGCGGACGCCCTCGCAGCATTAGCCACAACACTGGCGATTCCGCCAGGATCAACTAAAAGTATCACTATTGGAAGTAGGAAACTTTCCCATCCTTATACAATTCTTCAGGCCAAGGAAGCATGCAAAGCAGGCCTAACTCTGGAACCCCGCGACTGGCGATTTCTGTTTGTGGATTACGCTCTGTATGGGATGCAGCTAGAGGATCCTAAAGAAGCCGCTTCGATAAAGAAAAAGGCTAAAAAATTCTATTACGTTCCCGCACTTCAAACTTTATACAGAAAGTAAAATGATGGTCTCTTACTACGGTGCATCTCAAAAGAAGAGGCCAATGAGGTGCTCAAAGAAACACATAATGGAATATGTGGAGCCCATCAACCCAGCACGAAACTTGGGGATCATATAAGAAGTCTGGGATATTACTAGCCAAAAATGATTAACGATGCAATGACATACGCTAAACGATGCCATGCATTCCAGGTGCATGCTAACTTCATTCATCAACCTCCAGAATACTTGCATACTACTATCGTCAGTTGGCCCTTTGAGGTATGGGGGATGGACATTGTGGGGCCGATACTCCCCCATCCTCTAGAAGACATCGATTTATTCCTGCAATAACCGATTATTTTCCAAAATGGGCTGAAGCTGTACCCATTAGCAGACGTGATTAAATTCATTAAACGTCATGTTATCTATCACTTTGGCATCCCTCGAAGGATCGTTCATGACAACAGACCACAATTCAGTAGCCAGGGGTTTTTACGATTCTGCGATAAGTTTAGAATCAAAGATATTGCTTCAATACCATATAATCCCGCAGCTAATGGATTGGCTGAAGCTTTTAATTAAACAATTATTAAGCTTCTTCAGAAATTCGTCTCTTCCAACAAGCGAGATTGGGATGAGAAGTTAGGAGAATGTTTGTGGGTTTATCGCACCACAGTCACTCCTACTAAAACTACTCCTTTCTCCTTGGTATATGGGAGTGAGGCCATCTTACCCTTGGAAATTCAGATATCGTCATTAAGAATAGCGTTTGCCGCAAAAGTGACAGTAGAAGAACGACATTAACAAAGACTGCGGGAATTAGAAGTGCTAGATGAAAGGCGTCTCCAGGCTCAACAATAAATTGAGTTTATCAAGCCCAAGTCTCACAAGCGTTCAATAAGAACGTCAAATAGAGAACCTTCAGGTAAGGGGATTTGATTCTAGCCATTAAGAGGCCAATGATTATGACCCATAAAACTAAGGGTAAGTTTGAACCTAAGTGGAAAGGACCGTTCGTAGTGGAGACGGTATACTCAAATGGAGCTTATCGCTTGATGAATCAGAATGGTGACAGGATGATGATGCCTATTAATGGCAAATTTCTGAAGAAATACTATTTGTAAGTTTCGGCAAACCTATCATGTTAAGCTCTTAGCTCTGACAGTATGATTTGGATTATTACCATTTCTGTTCAAGTTATACGTGAGAGCACTTGTACTATTCTTCCCTAGTTAACAGGTATGTGCAATTAGGCGCCTCTGCTGAAATTTGATGATCCTAACCCGATCATCTCAGCATGTGCAATTAAGTGCCTCCGCCAAAACTAAGGCATGTGCAATTAGGCACCTCTGCTAAAATCAATAATCCTGACCTGATCACCCCGGTATCAGTAGTTCAAGTTACGCGAGAGAGCCTTGAAGCCTTTGGTATTTTTTTTGGATCGTTCTAGAGTTCAAGTTATATGTGAGAGCCTTGAATTCATTGAAGCAGCAAAGAAAGAAGCTAGGGTCGGCCGTCATCTTCATCGAGAAGAAGATTTCCACATCAGATCGTTAAAAGGTACTACTTAATAGAACCCAACGCCACATAGAACCCACAAATATTGTAAAAGAGAGTGATAAATTATAAATCCTCTCGTTTGTTTTTCTATTGTTCTCTTTTATTGTAATTAAGTTATTCAATGGAAGGAAGTAAGATTTTTGCAACAAACAAAGATTAGCAATGATGGTAAAAAAAATCCCCATGAACCACAAGGTTATCGCCGCTAGCGAAACAGGAAAAGAAAATCTCAACAATGGTTCCACGATTAAATAGCCATTAAGTTGATTAAAGAAATCGATAAGGGAATCAAACTATTACCATTAGAGGTGGAGGAGCAGTGACCATCTGCGTATCAACCACTTTCTTGCCCTTGAAAGTTTCTTTCAGCGTCATGAAAGCAGAAGAGCAAAGCTTTTGAAAACTTCAAAAGGTTGAAGAAGAACAATGGCAAAGAAACTCCAATACCAAGTGAAGAGAAAACAAAGTCAGCGCTCAGGGTTCTTATACTTTCTGAGAAAGGATTAAAAAAGTAATCATCTCCCACGATGACCGAGATGATCGCATTAAATGCATAACAGGTTTTTTAATATTGCAACAGCTGTCATTTCTCATCAAAATAGGAACAATAGATCTGAAACACTTCTCAACTCAACGATAGCAATTTGAAGCTCAGAGGGGATGGGCCCCCAACAAAATAGAAATTTAAAAAATTCAAAATCTCAATCAGAAATCTCGCAAAAGTCGAATGATATGGGATTCAAAGTATTCCGAAAAACAACAAAATCCATACCTTTCGAAAACTTTGAAAGGATTTTGTAAGAGATAGAATATTGCCTACCGCTAAGATAAGACCAACCAAAGAATAGTAACATGTAGTCATGCTGAGTTAGTAAAAATATAAGTCAGAGTAATAATCAACATCACCAAACAAAAGATCTCAGCCTCGCAGAACAATAAAGCTTCTTCACCAAAATGAGGAATCCCAACTTCACTAAATGAAGCAACATTTCTCGCCAAACAGGACAAGTCTAAAGCCTTAAAAATGCCAAGAGACAAAGTCCACTTCATCAGAGAAGATATTCCATTCTTGCCAGACCGAAGGAAAAAACTAACATTCAAAATGGTTGCCAAATAACCAAAATTAACTCTTCAGATGAAAACATTCCAACCTCACCAATTAAAAGAGTCAGCTCCGCTAACGAAAACATCTCATCCTTATTAGCGGAAGTTATTCAAATTGATCAAATCATGATACAGTTCCACGATGACCCCTCGGATCAGATCATGGTATAGTTCCACTATGATCTTCCACGAATTAAGGGATAGTTATAATCGTTCAAACTACAAAACCACAGCGAGTACGTGGATAAAAAGGGATTGAAAAATCAAATCCAAAAATGATCGTACAAAGAGTTCCAGTTCAACATAGATCCTTCACCGGATAGTCAAAAAAAGTAAAAAGAGGTGCTCTGATCATACTTCCATTGTCACATACTCCTCAGCAATCTCGATTGTAATCCTCTTGATTAGTAAAAAAACATCCTGAGTGTTGTAATTCCCAAATTTCAAATTCAAATTTTATTTTGTTTTCATAATAGTCGCATTCTCTATTGATGTTGCAAACAATGGAAATAAGCATCTCCATCATTTATAAGTACATATATCAGTTTGACTTGCCTATCAATTAGCTATGGATATGGCGGTCGGTGGCGGTTCTCCGAATTCGCACTTGGATTTGGAAGGTTATGCTAGGGTTAGTGACCACGAGATCCTTCCTTCATCAACATGGTTGTCCCATATCCTCGGTGTAGGGTTGGATAGGAATCTTTGGAAAACCATGTACTTCACTGCTCTCTGTCTAAGGAGGTCCAGGCACATGTGGATGCTGAGTGGAATTTACATTTTACTTGGCCAGTCTAGAAGAATAGCTGTCTACTCTATCTGAAGGGATTTAGGTGCCCCCATGTTGCTGAAGTTCATCCAGTCGGTCCACATGTATACATGTCGGAAAATTTGGAAAGGCGGGAATAGATTGTTATTTGAGACATAATTTTTTAAATTAGAAAAGGTGACTCTTGTGATGGTTGTTGTGACTAAGGAAATTTGATCATTACAGGGGAAGCTCACCATTCCACCATCTATTGCTGATCTCTTGACTTCTTGGGGATTAAGGGGATTTGTATCCGAGCTCTTGGATACTAGGTGGGTGTCTTGGGATCCTCTACCTAGAGATTGGTTCAAAGTTAATTTTGATAGTTCTGTGCAAAGTAATAAGGCGGGGTCCGATTTTTTCATTAGGAATGATATTAAGGGATTGATTGGTACAAATAGTATTCCAGTTGTATATAGTTCGGTACCGAATACTGAAATTCTGGGACAATGGGAGAATCTTGTAGGGGCAGTGGGAAAAATTTTGGGAAATCGAATTGCATTGGAAGGTGATGATTTAGGTAATCGGACTCAATTCACGCGCTCCATGACTCAAATATGTCATATGTTACTTCAAAATGCTCGCCTTCTGTGTAATCACTTCTTTGAACTTCATGTTCGATACGTGTGGAGAAAAGGTAACATGTATGCAGATTTGTACTAAATAAAGGAAGCAGATGGGGTGCACAAAGTGTTTGGAAGGGAAATTTTCCTCGACGGCTAATAGAGCTCGCGATGAAAAATGTTTCAAAATTTTATTATGAGAGGCTGTGGTTGTTAAGTCTATGTCTTAGCAAAAGAAAAGGGTGGAGATTGGCAATGCTCGGAAAACAACGCATTGCAAATATCCTTGATAATCAAAATGGCATGTTTCTCCTCCAAGTACCCTCGACTTCTCATAAAACTCCATCACAAGCAATGCCTCCTTTCTCCCTCCCATGTCCAAAATATTATGTGTGATGAGTGTGACGATATTTGGATACCCTCTAAGCAATTTCATTACTGAGATTTCCAGCAAGTTGCACTGACTCTGCATCTTGACAAGTTATGTGCTTGAGAGCATATTGCTTCGTCACGAGCCAGACAGACACATGAAAAACCACCTTCAACTATGGCATTTTAATTATGGATCTTTACATTGCCAACATCTATCACTTGGCCTTCAAGGCCAGCTAGTACTTTTCCTGCGAATGGCTTGAACCTCCTCATGAGTGCTCGTTCTGGCTATAGGACTGAGGAATAAAAAAAAAAATGAATCTTTATTTCTGCTTTTTGTTCTTTTTTCCTCTCTTTTTTCTTTTTTCTTTTGAATGTTCTTTTAAGTTTTAGTGACTGCTTCTTCTTGGAGATGAACTTGTAGGCGATGTGCTGGCCAGAGTCGTGCTCGGTGCATAGGTAGGTCACCCCAAACTCGCTGCGGCTGACCTCATTGCCGAGCTAGCATTGGCTCTTAGAGTAAGAGTTTAGCTGAAGGACTTACAGATGGAGGAAGCACTGTTGGTAGTCTCCAGAACCCCAAGCGAGGGAAGCAAGTTATAAGAACACAGGATGCCAGATCCACCAGTGAAGTAGGGCTACCAAGGCATATGGGTATGGGAATTACATCACTACCCATTTATTTATTATGGACAAAAGTGATGCTGAGATGCAATAGCCAGCAGCCACTCCACAGACTGATGCATGTTGCAGCCAGTATCATGCCTGTCCATATTTGAGTCTGCTTCCATCTCCAATTCAAATTTTCAGAATCACTGCTTTCATTGCAGCAGCCAAATTTTTCATATACCTGCAAGAGGAGTTGAATGGAGGCCTGACTGAGGACAGGGACTGCCCTTGCATAGATTGTGACCTCTATGGCCTCCTCCTTGTTGCTGGATCAGAGGCAACAGCTATGCTCCACCTTCTCGGTTGAGAATCTGATGGGGATGGCATTTGCTTTCACAGGATCACAGTTTGAGGTTCAGTCTTCTCCTCTTCCTTATTGAACAACGAGACTGCAAGCTCCTCTTAGTGTTCCCATACCACTCATTTCCGCCATGGATGATGGTGTTGCCCGGATCCATGAACTAGGCCAGGTCCGCGATGGTCTGGTACATGGAGGCCTCGGCCTTACTGAGGATGACGATGAGCGATGGAGGGTTCGAAGTCCGATGGGCTATAGCCTGTTAGCGGAAGGTTGCCCTCAGCCTCGGCCCGCTGGACCATCTCGTCGGCCTTGGAGGTTGTGTGGTTGTAGACGAGGATGGGGAAGCCTTTTTCGGCATCGTTGAGAGCCAGGTTAGCTAGCGCCTCTCCTCTTGAAGAGGGGCTGACCTTCTCATCCTTTCTCAATCCCTGTTGATTAGTTTTAAGCAACATCAGCCATGGGAAAGGAGAAGATTCACATTAACATTGTGGTCATGGCAATGTTGACCATGGTCATCTGACTTACAAGCTTAGTGAAAGGTTTGAGAAGGAAGCTGTTGAAATGAACAAGCGATCTCTCAAGGCCGAGCAAGAACGAGATCTCACCATTGCCTCATGATTTTGATCACTGAGCCCATTGTGAGTGTCGAATTGCACCACCACCTTCTATTATAAAGGGATTTCTCACTATGTTCGTCATATTGTTTTCAATGGAAATTTATTTTTCCTTTGTTTTTTTTCATTGACAAGGGTTGTTCTGGAGAAAAATCCCCTGTCTTGTCTTTTGTGTTTTTCTGGAGTTTTCCAGGATCTTCATAAGCATCGTCTTAAGTTCGTCGATATTATTTTGTTGTTCTTGGATCATTCGTTCCTGGGCCTCTATTTTGGTCCGTATCATTTAACTGTCCAAATTTTGGCTATTGCCTGGCCCTGTCGAAAGGACGCATTTGATTGTGGAAATGCTATGACTGAATAGTCACTGCTCTCTTCGTTAGACACCCCTACTAGTCTCCTATAATCATGGAGAGTGCTAACTCCAATCTTGAGGCATGTAAAATGGTGTGCTTCCTCGGGCTCAGGGTCTAATGCACATTCTTCTATGACTAGCTTCTTCCTTTGTTTACCATATTTGATGTCACCACTGGTAACTTGTCATCAAAACTAAGCCTTCGGTTTTGTGTGTGTCTTCTTTTCAGGGCATTGCGCTCGTGCTCTGTCAATCGACTAAACATGGATGGTCTCTAAAGACTGCAGCAATAATTAGTTAACACCTTGGAGATCAATCGTTCACAGTGACATGGCGAGTGGAGTTGCGTCGCTCTCTTTTTGTTCGTAAGATACTCCCGTAGATTAGGAGCCTTATTACAAATAGTCGTTCTTTAATTGCGGGCCTCACTTCTTGAGTGGCTCTTATTTAGTTTATTAGGGAGCCCACAGAAGGTCGTTGGTCTGCATGTTTCTTTGTCGTGGAGAAGCAAAGTCATTTATTGATTTGGCTTTTGATACTCTCTTTGCTGTTTTCTGCCTTGCGTAGAGTTAGCCTTTCATTTTGCATTGATTTTGTGTT
Organism: Dracaena cambodiana; assembly: GCA_036321105.1. Taxonomy (NCBI): domain Eukaryota; kingdom Viridiplantae; phylum Streptophyta; class Magnoliopsida; order Asparagales; family Asparagaceae; genus Dracaena; species Dracaena cambodiana. The sequence goes on from JAYEPQ010000015.1 coordinate 11,543,548, forward strand.
CTTCTAGCTTAGCCTCGCATTTTGCAAGCTTAGCCTCATGTCCTGCAAGCTTAGCTTCTTGTTCTGCAAGCTTAATTTTAGATGCAAAGTTATCCTCACGTTTAACGAGTTTAGCCTCATGTTTTCTATTAGCCTCATGTTCTGTAGGCTTAGCTTTGCATTCTACGGGCTTAGTTCGTGTTCTGCAGGCTTAGCCTTGCATTTTGCGGGCTTAATTTCATACGCAAGGATATCCTCGCATTCTTAGAGTTTAGCTTTGTGTATAGAATTAGCCTCGCATTCTGCAGGTCTATAGCAAGCGAAGTATTGCAAGGCTTCTAGATAGCCTCGCATTGGAATTCCATCTCGCATCTAATGCGGAATTTGAGAGATCTTCATCACACTTGGCAGTTCTGATTCCGGGTTTGAGTCCATTTTTTGCCAAAACCCATTCCTTCTTCAGCAGCTAGCGAGGTGATTTCTCTGATGATAGGGAGACTTCCTCCGTGTTCTAGCGGTTTAGGAGTCTCCATTTTAAGGGCTCTCATTGCTCTGGAGTCTTCTCATTCCTCAAGGCGACCTTCTTAGTGTTCACATGGCAATAGTGTTTCGTCTTATTAGAACTGGCTCCGAGAAGAGAAACTCCTCATATTTTTTTTAATCAAATTCAACGACTAGAATTTCCACCATTTTACCATCTTTTTTGCATCAAATTGAGCCACAATCACCTTGTCTGCGTAGAAGATATCTCCTGTTGTAGTTGCCATCTTATTTTCGGTTGAAATTAATTTTCCCTTCACTGTCATTGATTACATCTGCAATGGAATCAAATTACAATTAAAAGAAGGAAAATTCAAAGAAAATAAGAGAGAGAGTCATTTCTCAATTGCTCTCTTTTACAAATTTGTGGGCTCTTTGTTGTGGCTATGGGGTGTTGGCCTTGTACCCATTGACGATTTGATAATCATAAATGGAAGAGAAAGTTAGATGAAGAGGGTGGCGGCCGGTTCTTGCTTATCTTGGACACAACTATGGGCACATAAAATTGACCAAATGACTAGCTTGATTTCTTGAACACTGTCCAACAGCATGTATGACTGAATAACCGTTAGGCTCTACTTATACGTGCTCGAGAGTATGTCAAATAACCTTAAATATTCCCAAAGATGCCTTCAAGAGTCTCCCTTGGTGCATATTTATAGGTAAATGAGTGGTTTAATCACTGGCTTATAGATGAGGATGAAAATATTACCTTCTTTGTAGATGATGGGGTCAAATATTTTTTCCTATTTAGATAGTTTTGGAAATCTCTCGGTCAAATATTTGTTTCCCTTTTAAATGGATTTGAAATCTTTGATTTGATGTATTTGACTACGATTTAAATATCCAAAATCAAATTCAAGCATGATTGGATAAGATTTGATATCTAAATCAAAATTAGATTTGATTTTTAACTGATTAGAGATTCTTTGTATTTTCTTCGCTTTTTTCATTCTACAATGAGTTAATATTTATTTTATCTTAGTTATATAGATCAGGTAGTCTCATACAACCGGAAAATAAATCATTGAAGCACAAAAGAAAATAAAATTATAATTTTGATAATTGGTTGATTTTTACTCAGTTAATCCTTTATGATTTTTTTAGATGAATCTAAGTGTAAATATGAAAAAAAAAAACAATCATTTAAAGTCTAAGCGTACAATATGCCTAAAGAGACTATGATATATCAAAAACTATTCAACAAATATATTATTAAAATTCAAAAATAGGGAATTTAAAATCAAAAATTATATAAAAGAATTAAGCATTAAAGAACAAAAACGCATACCAATTCATCATCTAGAATTGTTACCACATCCACGCCAATAAAGAAACTTAGCCACTCTTACTCTTCATATCCATTGAGTAATCGAAAAAATTTCTTTTATTAATAACTATAAAAAATGCAAAAACTGAACTCTCAGAAACTCTCTTAAAAAATCTTTTTTAATAATAATAATGCTAAAAATGCTTAATGCTAATAATTCTCTTCCAAAATTTTAGTGTACAATGAGTATTTATAGTATTTCAAAACCCTAATATAAGAAATCTATTTATAAGGAAATATTTTTATTTAAAATTTTATATCTATGCAAATTACTGACTGGTTGTCAATAGTGGCTTCAAAAGTTGCTCGACAGCAGCTCTCGGATGCAATTACATTCTTCAATTTTTGGCTTGCTCTCAATAATCCTTCTAGATGACTGTCAATATCCAAATCTAAAAATTCAATTTCTAGGTTGACAAACGGATATGCTTCTCGTTTGATTCCCTTCTATTTAAAGCCCTATAAAAAGATTATAAAATATTAGAAAATTTTAAAGTAGAAAGTTTAATCAATAAAAATAGTTCATGTTATTTCCTCATATTAATCAACATAATGGGATTATGAGTGTATAAAATAAATAGAAAATATTACATTTTTCACTCATAATCATTCTCCCCACCCCCGAAACTTAAGTTTTGCTAGTTGCTAGCAAACTAAGTAAGATGCAAAATATCCTAAAAAATAAAATTCTAATAAAAGAGAAAGTAAAATCTTAATTCACTTTTGTAGGAATTAATTACAATTGCACTTAGCACATTGAACAAATCTTTAAACTGTTAGGTTACCTTAGTGGATGAGCGTTGTCTCGTGAGAGCTTCTAGCGATGTTAGTCACAAACATAAAGAAATGTAGGCATAATGAAAGAAATAAAAAGAAAAATAAGGATAAGTGTAAAATAAAAAAAATAAGAAAATATTTTTATATTATATTTCCTTTCCTTATCAAGCTCAATTAAAAGCATGCACATGAATACTTATAAAGCTATCAATATTAAAATCTCATCCTTAATCCAATATTCTTAATATTTTATCATGATCATTTAATTTTATCATAGATATACATAACTCTTGATTTTCCACTTATATGCACTTTTGTGATCATGAATCAATCAAGTCTCAAACTCCAATCGAACTCGTAGAAACCCTTTGCGTCTTTATTATTTTTCTTTCTATTTTTTTACTTGCAAATATTTGTCATTCATGTGAACATTTATGTTTCGAGGCTCAAATGCTAGTTACTAAACTTATGTTTGAAGTAAAAGTCTATAAGTGTTGTTCGTGTAAATTAATGCACTTATCGAGGTGTACGAATCCAACTACTTAACACTTACTTCCTTTTATTTATTCACTTTTTTATATCAAAGGTTCTTGCCTTAATACTAGACTCACTTTATTTTTTATTATTGTTAAAAGATGATAGGATTTCATTTTGAATTCTCTTTTTGTTATAAACTTTTCATGACTCATCATGTAAGTGTATAGAGTGCATACTCATTTCTAATCGTAAGTATCAATATATCTTATTGTTAGTTTTAAACTTTCAATAAAAAAATAACTAAGAAATACAATCATATTAGTATCAATTTTAAGATATCAAACTATAAGTATTCAATGTGATGATCAAGACGATAAGATTTTCACAATAAGAGATGACAACATCAAGACTGGTTTTGCCGCTCTTGGATGTTGAACACTCTTTGGTATGTCCCATGCATTGGAGTATGGAGGTGTACATGACTGAAACAACATCGAATTGATGCCTCTGCAAGATCATGTTTTTTAACGCCACATCTCTTGAATACAACTCTGTTGTGGTGAATGACGGTGCAATGCTATATTTTGTATAAAGAAATACGAGCGCCAGCTCCGTCATCAACAATCCAGATCTCATATAGCTGGTGCTGAAGTCCTAGTTACCGAGATTTGTGCATAGCTTTTTGATGATTGGGGATCCTGATGGCGTATTGTTGACTCTATAGGAGAATGATGGCTCCTCGTCGAGGAGATCTAGAAGTGAAATAGCATTCGATATCTCATGCATGTTAAATAGCACCACAAGCCCCCTCACTATTGAGTATGCTTGTTGATCCCCATTGCTGGCTCTAGGTGCCCGTAGAATTTCCAGATGATTTTGTTGTACGCTGGTAAATGCTTGTGCCTTGTATAATTCTCCAAGCAACCTCTTGTAAGGAATATCTGAAAGGAAGGTTCTCGTGAACCTTCAAATAATCTACCTCTCTTTCTGGCCAGAGTTTGAATTGCTCAAATTTTGCGTGCATTTTCTTGTTTATTTGGACTAGGAATTCGAGGTTATCATTGACTGCGATCTAAATCATTCATTCTCAACTGCAAGAGATCGACAAGTAGTACAAGGATAGTAGTTCTCTCGAGGATCGTTTTAACTAATTGTATTAAACACTAAAGAAATAAATTACAAAATAAAAAACTAAATTTTTAATTAACTAAAACTAAAGATTAAAGGATTTTTATTACTTAAAATAAATTATTAGTTAGATAAGATAACTCTCCTATAGAATAATTCACTGGATATACTTATACTTTTTTATCTCAGTTGTATAGATAAGCAGTTCCCTATAACCGGAAAATCTATGTTTACAGCAAAAAAATCAAATAAAGTTATAGACTTGATAATTTGGCTAGCTTCTCCCAATTAATTCTATATGTATTTTGAGTTTATCTAAGTATGACTTATGAATAATAAAAATAAATATTCAAAGTCTAAGTATAAACTATGCTTAAAGAGTGTACGTCATATCAAAAACTGAGCAATAAATATATCATCAAACTATACACTATCAAAGACTCAAATAATAGGGAATCAAAAATATCAATTTTACATAAATCAATCAAGCATGATAAGCAAATAAATATATACTACTAATTTTTTTAGAGTTTGCTATCTTATCTGAACCAACGAAAGAATTTAGCCGCTCATACACATCATAACAATCAATATATTAATAAAGAAGATTCTTTTATTAATAACAATCTTTTCTATATTGTATATCTTTTTATATATCTCTGAAATTCTCAATTACATCAGATATTTAAAGCCTCTCAAAAATCTAACAAGAATTCTATTTATAAGGAAACTCTCTTTTTTTAGAAATCTTCAAATAACTCCTTCTATGGTTATGGTTGTCCAAATCCATATCTACAGCTCCATTTACAGTCACTCTTGGGTTTTGTCCCAGTCAATGGCTATCGGCAGCCAAACCTATAAAATAACTAGTATGGGCTAATATTTGAGATACACTTTGATTTTTCGATTTCCTTCCACATAGACCCTGCAAAAAGACTATAAAACACTAGAAAAGCTTTAAATTGGAGAGTTTGATTAATAAAAATATATTATTATGAATTTCTTGTATTAATCAATAAAATTGGATTATGAGTGCAAAGAATAAAGTAAAATAACTATATTTTTTACTAGTAATCACACCCCCTAACTTGAATTTTTCCCTTAGAAAAATTATCAAATAAAGAAAATAAAATAAATCCTAACTAAAAATTAAATAAATCATAACTCATATTCTTAGAAATTACAATTACACTTAGCATGTGTAATAAACCGTTAAATCCCTAGGTTATTTTAGTGGATGAGTGTCATCTTGTGAAGGTTTCTAGTTATGTAACCACCAAACATCAAGAAATGTTGGATTCAAAGAAATAAATAAAATAAAAAATTAGGATAAGTGCAAAATAGTGAAAATGAAAAATATTTTATTTTATTATTATCTTTTTATTTTTGCTTTTCATTTCTTTTCCGTATTAAGTTCAATTAGAGATGTGCACATGGATATTTATAAAGATATATCAACCTTAACAAATCACTTATAATATAATATTTTTATATATCTATCATGATCATTTAAATCATATTTTAGATATACTTTTACTTTCAATTATCCTCTCCTATGCACTTTTCTAATGTGTCGGAAGATTTTTCCATAATACCAGGCTCACTTCCTTTTTTTTCTTTTTTTTATCTCGAATATTGTTTTAATACCAAGCTAATTTCCTTTTTTATATCGATATAAGCTAAACCTTCCTTTTAAGTTTTTTCTTTGATATCAACTTTTCATGGCTCTCATTGTATAAGTGTTTAGAGTGCATACTTAATTCAAACTTTAAGTATTCATATATTTTATGGTCAAATTTAATTTCACAATTAAGATTACATAAAAACTATTGTCATATAAATGTCAGTATTATGATATTAATCTCATACATATACTATGTAGAATACTTCTAATCATACTTTTTACTTCAAAGAGATACAAAATTTTGGAAAATTTTTAATTTTTATATGATTTTATGATTTTCTAACTTTTGATTCAACTTTCTATCTAATTTTTTTGTTTTTTTCACTTTTTTCTTTTTTATTTTGTGAATATTTCACCTTTAATGTGAATATTCATGCTTACTTAGACTCAAATATATGATTACTTATATCATACTTTATTTCTTAAAAATACCGTTTGTATGAATATTAATGCTTACTTAGGCATAAGTACCCAATTATATACTAATTCTTAAGAAATTTATTTATTTAAAAAAATTATTGCCTTAATACAAGGCACACCTTTTTATTCTTTTATTTTATTTTTTTTCTTTTTTTAAGAGCAAAGACTATTCAACTATTTTTTTTTTTTTTTATCCCCAATCTAATAAACCATTGAGTAGTGAAAAAATAAATGTATAATTACCTCAAAATTATTATTAGTGGTATTTGTTTTTTTTGGATTTTAATTTTTTTTCACAAAATTCTATATTTATTATCCTATCTACTTTTACTATCAAATCTCAAGTCTAAACCTATCCTTTTATTTGTAATTAGCTCATTTTTTTGCAGAAATTAAGTTTTCAAGTTTTTTAACTTTTATTATTACTCTAAAAACTCTCCCAAGTGTAAAATAAAGAAATCCAACAAATCTTAAAAACTAAAAATAAAAAAACAACGAAAGTAAAAAAAAAAATCCTAGAAAGAAAATACAAAAACTCCTAATCGTCCCCCACATATAAATTCGTGTATACTCTCATACATGAACCAAGGATAGTAAAATAAATATGAAAACTATTGTACAAAAAATAAACAAATATTGAGAATCGTAAAAGATCATGATCTCAGTGAGGTCACCATACTAATGCACAAAAAATGGTTACGACTTCTCGATCGCTTTCCACTTTCATAATGTGTACATTTTAAATATGAAGTACATGTATTATTGTGTCTCATCAACCTCCATAAGTCATAAAATTACCTCTATGTTTCTTATGTCATCTCGGTTCCTCTTTTTCCTCATGTAAGTATTAATGATTGGTTTAAAAAAATTTCAATGTAAACATTCCAATCACATTAGCATCATGCACACATATGGGAATATTATGAGATGTAAAAGTGTACCATGATAAAGTGAGTCATGAACTATGAAGTGTGGTGGCTCTTCTAAATTATGAAGTAATGTGAGCTTCTCTACAAACAAATCCTCAAAACTTAGTTCATTAGTGAATGATACACTTGCAAAAGTGTCATCATACATAAAGTCGATGTATACCAATTCGTCTAATAATATGAGTTCTTTAAAAATTTGCTCAAATGTGGGTTAAACATCAGCACAAGAAATAGAATGAGTGTGAGTGAACCATGTTTACTTCAATGAGGGAGCTCGTCGTGTGCTCATCCATATTGAATATATGAAATGCTACAGTCATATTCCTAAATAATAGTTTCATGAGACCACCCTGCAGTTGATTAATGTATTTAAAGTTGTAAGGAATTGTATGCTTAAGATAACGGGAATTTAATTCCATAGATTGGGAGTCGGTACAATTTCTAAAACGATGACACTAATAGGGAAGATGAACTCGCTGACCTTGATGAGCACGTTTTCAACCATACGTAGTGGTCTTTTGACCAAACGATCAATTAGTTGTAATGCGTCGTTGGTAAATTGAAGTTTTCCTAACTCCAATTGCTGATAAATAGTGTAAGAAAGCAAATTGACACTTGCCCCTAGATCAAGCAACGCGCTGTCAAATATAGCGTTCCCAATGGTGTATGAAATTATGGGGGAGTCTGAATCTTTACACTTGATAAGTAAGGAGTTAGAGAGGATTCGAAATATATTTACAGTAAGAAAAACTTTCTAAGGAACAATTTTTGCTCGTTTCTTAGTATACAAATCCTTAAGAAACTTGGTATAAGTTGGAGCCTGTTATATAATATTTAGGAGTGGAATATTAATCTTCACCTATTGAAATGTATTGAGAATCTTCTCTACTTGTGATGAAGGTTTCCTAAACCGATTGGGATATGGCACTTTCGGCTTAAAAACAAATTCATTTGAATGGATTTGTAATGACAATGGATGTGGAGAAATAGAGTGAAGAGATGGTGCAACATGCGGAATAGTAAAAGTGAGATTGGGAGGCATGGCTATATTATTATTCACTTTCTTACTAGATCTGAGTGTGTGAATGGCATTGCATTAGTAAACATAAGATGGAACATACTAAGAGGAGTTAGAGTTGTGATTTATTATTGGCTGGCTCAGAAAGGTACCCATCCCTGCTCACTTAGTTGTACAGTTAACTGTCCAATCTGCTGCTCTAGACTGTTGATTGACTGAGAATTTGCAAGAAATTACTGGTCGATCTGTTATTAAAGTCAGTAGATATTTTCATTAAATTTTGCATGTGTATCTAAATTAGACATTGTACTAAGAAGATTATCCACACTCCTCTCAAGTGACATTAGCCGTCTATTGTGATCATTCTTTGACCTTGCAGTAGGTAGGAAGAATTCATTGCATGAGCTCTAACCTAGTTCTTCCTAGCATTTGTGGTATTTGGATGTTGGTAGACACCCACATTAGGCTTTAGAAACTGACCATTAGTGGAGATTGAACGTAGGAGTTAGGGGGTCCCTAATACTACCCTTGACTCCATGAAAGGTTTGAGTGATTCCTCAATCTAGGAATATACATCGGAGTGTATGAATTGTTCATGGGTCATTGATATAAGACGTTAGCCTACTCGGGTATCGAACCCATAAGAGTTATTAAGAGTGAGTACTCCTCTATAACATGATTTGAAGTTCCATAATTGAAGCATGTGGAAGCATGCAATTGATTGACTTGACGTATCTGCGAAGCACTAGGAGTTTCCAATGCCTAGATTCTCCTCATAAAGACCGTAATCTTAGCTTTAGCAGCTATAAAGCATTGACGCTATAAATCCCGCCCTTATTTGCAAAATCCATGCATTTGGGTTTTTCAGTAGAACTATCCTGCACTTGAAGGAACTGATTAATGGCATTTTTTTTCTTAGCCATATTGTGCGTGGGATAGTACTTCTTACAAAATATTATCATAAATTAATCTTAGTAGTGATTGAATCAGTAGACATGCTATACAATCACTTCTTGGCATTATCTTTTAGGGCAAATAGGATGAAGTGGAGTTTTATTGCATCCTCCAATAAGTGTTGCAATTTAATCATCACAACCACTTCCTGAAATTCACTAATGAATAGGTATGCATCTTCATAATCAGATCCAGTAAACTTAGGTAATATATTAATGTACTGCAGTTTCAACTCATAATTATTACTCATGGTTTGTGAAATTTTAATGCATAATGGTAGTGATGTTCACAATGGGTAACAACAATCCTAAAGGATCTGAATCGATCGTCTATCTTGTCACCCATAATGAAATTTGATCTTATGAGTCGACCAAATTGATTACGGGTCCAATTTTGCATACATCAACGTATGTGGAAGAGTGCATGAGTTTTTGAAAACTAATGCAAGAAGTATCGGACATGGTGAGGTGAGATGAAAAGTGGAAGAAGTATAGTCAAATAAAATATGATGCACTGTAGTTTATTTTTTTATTTTTTTACTTTTATTAAGACCGGGAACCCACCCTAAACATAGAACAGGACCAAAATTAGGCAAATGCAAAGGCAAACCTGACACTATTCGGCGGCTCTGGCCGTTGTTTAGTGGCAAAACTAGGGGGCTACGCTCCCTGGTTTTTGCAGCTTCTCTCTCTTGCTCCTCTAGTCCTTTTTAGTTCCTTGTATCTGTACTTCGAGATCCTTGAAAACTCAATACATATTGTTAACTCATAAAATGCAAGAAAAAACAGGAAAACACTGTTGATCCTTAGCAACGTCGCCAAAAATTTGATGTGCTAAATCTACTACAAGTGTACAACATTGCTGTAGTGCAAACAGATCGTTCCCACAGGGGATCTAAGATGTTTTCCAATCTCACTTTTTAATTATCCTAGCAAGTTAATTAATATGATCTAGATTCTAATAAAAATTACCCTAGGTTATCAAATCCATTAGTTCACAACCGAGTGCTCTTTTTTTATCTTCCTCCTATCTTTTTTAACATAAACAATTACGATTATATAAAAAAAAAAAAAGATGATCTTTTTCATATAACTTTTATTCAAATCACCCTAAGTATAAATTATCAAATGTCGTGCAAGTATAACACAACAAAATTCGTAACTTTTTATGAAAGGAAACTATATGAATAGAGATATCTACAAATAAAATCAAAAACAATAATTCCAAACCCTAACTAAGATAGGTTATCAAAAGCAAGTTTAAACATAACTTACCAAAATATTAGATCTACGAATTATTATCTTTTAATCTTATAATAGAAAAATCATGTCTTTTAGTTTATTTAGGAAGAAGATAAATTAAAATTATATTTCGATTGATCCCTACCTTCATCTACATCCTAAAACTAAACAAATTTAGTTACTCATGCTTTGATTAATCAAGAAGATATTTTTTTTATGTATAAGAACTATTAAAAATCTAATTTTTATTACTAAACCTATGAAACCTAACTAGAAAGCAATTAAATATTAACTAAAAAGTAATTAAATAAGTTTACTTATGAAGAACATGATGAAAAGTAAGGGATCACCCTTAGAGCTCTAGTATGATGGTCATCGCTTCTTAGGTTTAATTTTTAATTTTATTAATTCATAAAAGGCATTGAAAACCTAATTTACAAAGACATGGCCAATATATATACCTTGGGATCTCAAAACCCTATTCCAATCATGTAATTAAAACTACAAAATTACAACAACTCTCATAAAATTTTCAGATACAGACTCTCTTTGCAGCCAAATAGTTGACTGCCAAATAATAGTGGTCAATTTTTCTCACAAGAGTCCTACTTTTCATATGAATCTACTGGGAAAAAATGATGTGGAAATTCCATATTTTTGCTGCTAAATTGTGGTAAATTGCAGCTAAATGGTGGCAAAAATCTGACATCTGGCTTCAATCTTTCGGCCACTCACTCTTTAAGCTATGATCTTCCTATTTCCAGGAGTAGGTTTGGACTTTGTGGCTTTGAACTACATAATTCAATAGATGTCTTTTAAGCTCCTTCTGGCTCGGTTTTTTAGGTCTTCAACTGATTTCCATGCCAATCCTTATAGCAATAGGTTTTACTTGAAAAATACACTAAAGACACTAGAGTAGAATTTCAATTGATACTCACCATCTTATATACAAAAATTGATAAGATGATAAATATAAATGTGTAATATATGACACTCACCATCTACTTCCATCCCTTTAGATGAAACCATATAGCCAAGTATAATAATATACCCTTTTTAAATAGAAAATGACATTTTTTTCTAATTTAGGAGCAAATTATTTTGTTGGCAACATTCAAGTATAGCTCCCAAATTAGTCCAACCTGCTTCGAAACTGCTATCAATACAGAGAAGTCATCCATGAATATCTCAAGATAATCTTCTTCCATATCACTAGAACTACTTATCATGCATCTTTGTAAAGTTACGGATGCGTTACATTATCTTAATGGCATTCTTCGAAAAGTAAATGCACCAAAGAGATAAGTAAAAGTTTTTTTTTTCTGATCCTCTAAAACAATTTCGATTTGACAATAATTACGATATCCATCTAAAAAATTGTAAAATTCATATCTTGCGACTCTTTCGAGTACTTGATCTAGAAAAGGTAATAGAAAATGGTCTTTTCTCGTTAATTTATTCTATTTGCAGTAATTAATGCATATACGTTAACTTGTAGTTGTATGAGTGGGTACATCTCTTCATCCACGTTCTTTATTATAGTTACCTCACTTTTCTTGAGAACTAATTGGGTTGGACTTGCCACTTAATATCTGCTATTGATAGATAATATCAGTATCAAGAAGTTTCGACACTTTGGTTTTAACCACTTCTTTTATAGCAAGGTTAAGCCTTTGTTGCATTTGTCTAATTGATTTAGCACCATATTCCAAAGTAATGCAATATCCCATAATCCAACCTAAAGCTCTCTTACACTTGCAAAGTATCGATATCAAACGCTCTTCATGATTCTCATCAAGATGCACTAAAATGACCAACGAAAAAGTTTTCTTAGGTACCAAAAAGGCATACTTGAGATCCATGGATAAAAGTTTGAGCTTAAATATCGGGGCTTCAATATTGGAAGAAGTTAGTTTCTTTATTTGTGGAGGTAACTCTTCATATACTTTCTTCTTTGGCATCCATCCTGCAATATGTAAATAATGAACATCATTCATGAATTTTATTAATTAAGTGGCATCATTGAAATTGATTATTTCAAGAAAACCATCATCCACTATCAGTGCAACCTCCAACAGATTAGAGATGTATAATGATGTGATGTCTCTTCTTCACGGATTTCTTTAATTAAATTAATTAACATCCTGCACTTCATCTTCGGTTGTTTGCATACATTAAAAAAATAAACTTTTAAGTGTCATGTTTCCAAATGATGATTTAACCACACAATTCTGACAACTAATAACTATTTTAGCTGATGAGTGTCATATATTGCATATTTATAATCTCTATATTATTTATTTTTGTATTTAAAGAATACTACTTGGATATTTTTAGTGTGTTTTCAGGTAAACATATTCCTACAGGGAAATAGCATAAATTCAGAGCTGGAGTAGGAAACCAAGTTTAGAAAAGAGATAAAAGTAAGAAAGGCTACAGGATCATGAAGCTGAAGAGACCCAAAATTCAATACAGTCATTTAGATCAAAGGCGGACAAGAGACTAATGCAGAAGAAAATTAGAGCCAGCGGTATTTTGCCTCCATTTGGCGGCTCAATGGGACCCACTCTAGATGAAGTTTTTACAAGGTCTTCAATATAATTTTGTAGTTACTCGCTTATACTCATATTAGGATTTGGTTCTCTGAGGTCTATATATTGGCCATATCTTTTTAATCCAGGATTTTCATCATACAATTTTATACTAAAAAATTATTGAATAAAATTAGAGTTTGCTGAAGGGGTAACAGTCACCATACCAAACTCCAGAAGTTTCTTTTGTTGCTCATCATTGTTCTTAGGTAATTTTCTTTTATTTGCTTTTTAGTTTAATTTAATCTTTCTTTCTAGATTAGATTCTCTTGCTTTCATGAATAAAATTATGATTTTGATAGTTAGAACTATGAGTAGCTAAGTTAGTTTAGTTTTAAAATGTAGATGAAACTAGGAATCAACCATGTAAATTACTCTTTATTGTTTTCTTCTTAAAGTAAAAATAAAAAAGATTTAATTTTTCTATGAAAAGATTAAAATACAAGAACTAGAAAATTAATACTTTGATAGGTTATACTTTAGTTAAATATTTTGATAGTCTATACTTAGTTAGGATTTGAGGTTGTTGGTTTTCATCTTTTTCATCGAATTATCTAACGATTTGTTTGTTTTGATGCAAAGTAGTTTTTTTGATGAGTTATACTTGCACATCAGTTGATATCTCATGCTTAAAATACTTTAAATAAAGATTAAAACTAAACGATCAAATTTTTATGATAGAAAGAAGATAATAGAAGTAATACATGGTTGTGAACTAATAGAATCTATATCCTAAGCTAATTAGAGTAACTTGAATTGAATCTAGAATCTTGAATTAACTCGTTAGAATAGTAGGATAAGTAAGAACGCAAAAACACTTTAGATTCTTGTGGGAACGACCTGTTTCCGGCAACGGCGCCAAAAACTTGATATGATTAGCAGATATTTCTCTAGTCCCTTTTAGCTTCCTGTATTTGTAGTTTCAGGTCTCTGCATACTCAACACACATTGTTAACCCGTAAAATGTTAGAAAAATCAAGAAAAATACCGTTAATACCCGGCAATTGCACCAAAAACTTGATGTGATAAATCCACTACAAGCGCGCAGTGTCGAAATATAGACTCGTCATGCACAAAAATATTTAACTCATTTTGAATCATATCAACCTCAAAAGTTGATTGCTCATTGGAGTTAGATATGTTCAAACAATTATATGAAAGATTTTCTCAAAATAATTTATCATACTAAACTTTTGAAAATCAATAATCTAATTGTTTGAACATATCTAACTCCAACGAGCAACCACTTTAGTCAACTTTTGAAGTTGATATGATTCAAAATGAATTAAATAATTTTATGCATTATGAGTCCATACTTCGATACTGTGTGCTTGCAGTAGATTTATGATATCAAATTTTTTAGATATGATTTTTCCATAAAAAGATTAAAAATACAAGAACTCGAAAATTAATACTTTGATAGGTTATACTTGAATTAAATTTCTTGATAGCCTATGCTTAGTTAGGATTTGGGGTTATTGGTTATCATCTTCTTCATCGAATTATCTAATAATTTAGTTTGTTTTTATGCAAAGTAGTTTTTTTGATGAGTTATGCTTGCACATCACTTAATATCTCATTCTTAGAATACTCTAAATAAAGATTAAAACTAAAAGATCAAATTTTTTTGATAGAAAGAAGATAATAGAAGTAATACATGATTGTGAACTAGTGAAATCTATATTCTAGGCTAATTAGAATAACTTGAATTCAATATAGAACCTTGAATTAACTCATTAGAATAGTAGGACAAGTATGAATGCAAAAACACCTTATATTCTCATGGGAACGACCTGTTTGCACTACAACCGATACTGTGCGCTTGCAGTAGATTTTTCACATCAAGTTTTTGATACAAAAAAACTTGATGTGATAAATCTACTACAACCGACACTGTGCGCTTGCAGTAGATTTTTTACATCAAGTTTTTGGCGGCGTTGCCGGGATTCGACGGTGTTTTCTTATTTTTCTAACGTTTTGTTGGTTAACAGTGTGTGTTAAGTGTGCAAAGACTAGAAAGTGCAGATACATGAAGGAAAATAGATCAGAAGAGATTTAGAGTTGCGTTGCAAAAACCAGAGAGAAAATCTCTCTAGTTCTGTTGCTAATTGGCAGAACCGCCAAATAGCGGCAACTTAGGTGAATTCTGACCCTAGTTTCTTTCCATTTCTGTATTTTGGTTCTTTGGGTTTGTAAAAAACTTTAAAAAAAACAGTAGGAACAGTAGGAATCATCTTTTCTTTAATCATATCTCTTCCACCATTTTATCTTCACCACAACTCACTTCTTGCATTAGTTTAGGAAACTCACGTATCCACTCACGGTCGCTGGTTCATGCCTCATTGGACCCGTGTCAATTTGGTAGATTAGTGAGATCAGATTTGTTCATAGGAGATAAGATGGACAAACCGATTCGATCCTCCAGAATCAATATTACCCGTTGCGCACATCACTACCGTCATGCATCAAACTCCCAAACACAGCGGGTAATCACTATGAACTAAAACCGTATTACATCAGCATGCTCCCTAAATTCACTGATTCTGATTCTAAATATGCATATCTCTTTATCAGTGAACTTTAGGAAGTGTGCGTGATGATTAAACTGCAACACTTATCGGAGGACACAATTAAGCTCCGCTTCATTCCATTCGCTCTCAAAAATAATGCCAAGAAGTGGTTGTATAGTATGCCTACTGATTCAATCACTACTTGGAATAAATTCGTCATAGTGTTTCTTAAGAAGTATTATCCCACGCACAAGATGATAAAAATTCGAAATCAAATTAATTAATTCAGTTAAGTACCTGGAGAACCCTTCTGGAAATACTGAGAACAATTCAAAGATTTATTAGCTCAATGCCCCCACCATGTGATAGAAAAGTGGCAGTTGTGTCAACTCATGTACGAAGGACTCGATTACACATCCAAAACTCTTCTTGAGTCCATGTATCAGGGAGAGTTTATGAGAAAGAATGAGGATGAAACTTGGGACTTTCTTGAGGACCTATCATGGAAAATCATGCAGTGGGAGAGTCCCGCTGAGAAACCTAATACATCAACTTCTAGACAAAAGGTTGGGATCCATAGAATTAACAGCTCGATAGCTGTCGAAACTAAGATTGGAGCCATTATGCAGAGAATTGAGGTATTGGAGACTCCTAGTGCTCGACCAGTGGGTCAAGTCAATCAAATACAAGGTCCCACATATTTTAATAGTGAAAATCCAAATCACGTTATGGAGGAGTGTCCACTATTAATAAATCCCATGGGTCCGACACTTGAACAGACGAACACCTTATATCCAAGACCCATGAATAATCCATACGCTCTTACATATTATCCTAACTGGAAAAACCATCCAAATCTCTAATGGGGTCAGGGGCAATATCAGAGAGCCCCCAACTCTAACATGCAACATCCAAATCAATGGTCAGTTTCTAAGACTAAATATGGATATTTATCAATACCCAAATACTTCAAATCAAGGAAACAACCAGAATAGACCACCTACGCATAATCAATTATATCCATAGTAGGGGTCTAACAATGATTATGATACATGGCTAACGATACTTGAAAGGAATGTGGAGAACCTTTTCAAGATGACGTCCAATTTAGACACACAAATGCAAAATTTAACGAAAGTGTCTACTGATTTTATACAGCTGACTGACTAATAACTTCTTATAAGTTCTTAGTCGATCAAGAATATAGAGAAGCAGGTTGGACCGTTAGCCATACAGTTGAGTGAGCGGGGCCAGGTATCTTTTCGAGCCAATCAATAATGAACCCCAACTCTAACTCATCTCAGTCTGTTTCATCCCATGTTTACCAATGCAATGTCATTCACACGCTCAGATCCGACAAGCAAGTGGATAATAATGTAGTCATGCCTCCTGATCTCACTCCTACTATTTCGCTGGCTATACCATCTCTTTCTCCACATCTATCTTCATCACCTCCATTACCATCACATGCTCATTTGAAAGAATCTATTCTTAAACTGAAAGCACTATATCTCAATCGGCTTAGGAAGCCTTCACCGCAAGTAGAGAAGATTCTTGAGATATTTCAGTAGGTGAAGGTTAATATTTCACTCCTTGATATTATACAACAGATTCTTACCTATGCCAATTTTCTCAAGGATTTGCGTACGAAGAAACGAGAAAGAAACGTTCCTGAAAAAGTTTTTTTTATTGCAAATATATCGCAAATCCTCTCTAACTCCTTAATTGTTAAATACAAAGATCCAGGATCCCCCACAATCTCATGCACTATTGAGAACACTATATTTGATAGGGCATTGCTTGATTTAGAGGTAAGTATCAACTTACTTCCTTACACTGTTTATTAACAACTGAGCTTAGGAAAATTTCAACTTACCAAGATCACATTACAGCTAGCTAATCGTTTGATTAAGAGACCATTTAGTATGGATGAAAATTTGCTCATTAAGGTCAGGGAGTTCATCTTTCCTATAAAATTCATTGTTTTAGAAACTGAGCCAATTTTCAATTCACGGAATCAAATTCCCGTTACCTTAGGCAGACCATTCCTTGCAACATCAAATTCATTAATTGATTGCCGGAGTGGCCTCATGAAGCTATTATTTGGGAATATGACTATGGTATTGAACATATTCAATATGGATGAGTACACAACGAGCTCCCTCATTGAGATAAACATGATTCACAGTTTTCCCTCTTATTCTACCTCTTGTGCTAATGATGAACCCTCATTTGAGTAAATTTTTGAAGATGATCTCATGCTATTCGACAAATTGGCATATACTAATACTATGTATGATGATACTTGTGCAAGTGTGCTATTGATTTATGATCAAACCTTTGAGGATTTGTTTGCAGAGGAGCTTGCATTACTTCGTGAGATAGAATAATCATCACACATCACAGTTGGTTCACTTGATCATGTTGCACCCTTCGCACCTCATGATATTCCTACATGTGTGCTTATTACTAACAATGATTGGCAGGTTTATAATGAAGGATTCTTTAATCCAATTATTAATGCTTACATGTGAATAAAAAAAAGTGAGGACGGCATAAGAAGCAAAAATGTAACTTAGTAATTTATAGGAGGATGATGAGACACAACAATACACCCACTTCACATTTAAAATGCACACACTATGAAAGTGGAAAGTGATCGAGAGATCGTAACCGCTTTCCATGTGTTAATAGGGTGACGATATTGAGATCGTAACTTTTCACGACTCTCATTATTTGTATAATATTTGTACAATAATTTTCATATTTATTTTACTACTCTTGGTTCGTGTATGAGGGTATACACAAGTTTAGGTGTGGGGAAGTAAGTTAGGAGATTTCTTTTCATGTTCTTCTAGGATTTTTAGTTTTTTCCTAGAATTTTTATTTTATTTTTAGATTTTTTTTGTTTCTTTATTTTACACTTTGGGTAGTTTTTAGGGTAATTAAAAAATCTAAAAAAAGTAAAAAAATCTAAAAAAAGTAAAAAAATGCAAAAATATTTTCATCAATAAATTAATCTAATTACAAATAAAAGAATACATTTAGATTTGAAGTTTGACAAGAGAGTAGATTGGAGAATACACTTAGAATTTTATGAAAAAAATAAAAATCTGAAAAATAAATATCGCTAATAATAATTTTGAGATAAGTATACATCTATTTTTCACTTCACAATAGTTTATTAGGGTAAGAATAAAGATGATAACGATTGAGTAATCTTCTCACTCTAAATTTAAAAAAAAGAATAAAAAAAGGGATGAGCCTGGTATTTAAGGCAATAATCCTTTAGAAATGAAAAAAAAAGAGTATGATCCGAGTAATCGGATACTTTGCGCTTAAGTAAGCGTAAATATTCGCATGAAAGGTGAAATATTCACCAAAAAAAGAAAAAACAAGAAAAAAGAAAAAATTGTTTAGAAAGAAAAGATGAATCATGAGTTAGAGTTAGAGTTTAAAACCGAAATAAACTATCAAACTTACAGGTAGATGTATATGAGCCAATGAATTATCTATTAGTGGGTATTGAAAGATAGAATTTAAATTTTTAATTAAAATGATAAGTATATTTGATATGACATTTGACTTGAAAATTGATAATTTAAATGTGTTCTTGAGTTTGTATATTAGTGAGATTAATTGAAGAAAATATCACAAAAAAAATATTTCTCTTTTGTATAATTTTTTTTGTTTTTTCTTAATTTTTTGTTATCCTTATTTTTCTTTTCTTATTTCCTTAATCTAACTTCTTCACGAATTTTGTAAGTATATTCACTGCAAACCCTCACAAGATACAACTCGTCCACTAGGGTAACATAGGGTTTTAAAGGCTACTTGCACGTGCTAAGTGCAATCGCAATTCCTCCGAAAGTGAGTTAGGATCTTTCTTTTTCTTTTTTAGGTTTAAGTTTTGCTCGAAAACTAGGAAAAGATGGGTGTGGGAGTGTAATGAGTGTTATATATTACATATTTATAATCTCCATATTATCTATTTTTGTATTTAAATAATGTTACTTGGATATTTTTAGTGTGTTTTTCAGGTAAACATATTTCTGCAAGGAGATGGCATAAACTCAGAACTGGATTAGGAAATCAAGTCCAGAAAGGAGTTAAAAATGAGTAAAACTACATAATCATAAAGCTGAAGAGACCAAAAGTTCAATACAGTCATTCATTAAAGGCAAACAACTAAAGACTAATGCAGAAGAAAATTGGAGCTATGATTGCACTTTTTTGCCTCCATTTGGTGGCTCGATGGGGCCCACTCTGGATGAGTTTTTACAGGGTCTTCGATATAATTTTGTAGTTACTCACTTATACTCATATTAGAGTTTGGTTCTCCGAAATCTATATATTGGTCATATCCTTGTAATCTAGGGTTTTTATCATGCAATTTTGTACTCGAAAATTATTGAATAAAATTAGGATTTGCTGAAGGGGTGATGACCGCCATACTGAACTCCAGAGGTATCTTTTGTTGCTCATCATTGTTCTTAGATAATTTTCTTTTATTTGCATTTTAGTTTAATTTAATTTTGCTTTCTATATTAGATTTTCTTGCTTTCATGAATAAAATTATGATTTTGATAGTTAGAACTATGAGTAGCTAAGTTAGTTTAGTTTTAGGATGTAAATGAAAGTAGGAATCAACCATGTAAATTGCTCTTTATTGTTTTCCTCCTAAAGTAAAAATAAAAAAGATTTAATTTTTTCATGAAAAGATTAAAATACAAAAACTCAAAAATTAATACTTTGATAGGTTATACTTGAGTTAAATTTCTTAATAGCCTATGCTTAGTTAGGATTTGGAGTTGTTGGTTTTCATCTTCTTCATCGAATTATCTAATGATTTACTTTATTTTTATGCAAAATAGTTTTTTTGATGAGTTATGCTTGCACATCACTTAATATCTCATACTTAGACTACTTTAAATAAAGATTAAAACTAAAAGATCAAAATTTTTATGATAGAAAGAAGATAATAGAAGTAATTCATGGTTATGAACTAGTGAAATGTATATCCTAGGCTAATTAGAGTAATTTGAATTCAATTTAGAACATTGAATTAACTCGTTAGAATAGTAGGACAAGTAAGAATGCAAAAATACCTTAGATACTCGTGGGAACGACCTGTTTGCGCTACAACCGATACTGTGCACTTGAAGTAGATTTTTCACATCATTAGCTATAGCTAAAAATAGACGTCCGAGGATAACTGGAATTTTAAGACAAGCGTTTTTGACATGTACAGTATCGATAACTATAAAATTCACAAGAAAATAAAAGTTTTTGATTTGCACAAGTACCTCTTCAATCATGCCTTTAGGATGCCTTTCTAATCTCTCAGCTAATTACAATGTGACTGGTGTTACTTTAAGTTTTCCTACACCTAGTTGTTTGTAAACTAAGTATGATAACAAGTTTACACTAGCACCCAAGCCTAGTAGAGCTTTTTCAATATTGTATTGACCTTTCATAAACAAATAGTTGGACATCCATGATCTTTGCACTTAAGAAGAATTTCAGAGCAAAATAAAACACTTACCTGCTCCATCAAGAGTGCCTTCTTTTAATCGTGCACAAATTCCTTAAGAATTTAGCATATGATAGCACTTATTTGATTGCTTCATGTATAGAAATATTGATCTATACATGTTTACAGATTTCTAACATGTCATATACGAAGCATTAATATTTTATTCTTCAAATGTTGAGGGAATAGTATAGGAGCCTTATAAGTCGAAGAAGTGTCTCATTGGAATCATCATTATGTTGCTGTGCTGAAATATCTTCCTATTTTTCTTTGTTGTTGCTTTGCCACTTCTTAAACTTATAATAATAAGTATCTCAAGTATATCATTATTAATTAAAGAAGAAATAATATTTATATGTTTGATTTTACCATGAAGTACTAGCCTCCAACTAAGATGAAAGCTTGCCCTTTTTCTTTGAGTTCGCAATGCTAAATTAAGATTGCTTATCTAAGCTCGAATATCATTGAAGACCGTCTCATTCTAATTACTGACAGTCTATTACGACTGATGAATTGTTGTTGTGTTTAGATAATTTAATCCATTCTTTGTTATATTGGTGTAATGTTATCCTCCAAGTTGTGCTTCAGTGGTGGTTGGTATACCGAAGTTGAAGTCGTTGGTTGGATGCTTAGCTATAGTGCTTCATTTGTAGGTGGTTTGTTGGGTTGACTATATTGTTATTGAGGATTCTGCTTCTATTAAAATTTTGGATGATTTTTCTAATCAGAGTTATAAGTTTGTGAATATCGATTATTTACTTGCTAAGAAACTGTGTTAAAAGTGTTAGCTTGTTCATTTCAATACTTTTTTAAAAACCGGGAGAGTTGGACAATTACAAGTTACATGTCCTTGTAATTCATAAATCACAAATCTCTATAACTTCATATATCACCTTTACAGTTTCTTATTTACTTGTAATCAAATTTTCAATAAAATTAATCATGTAGCTATATTTTTGGTTTCTCCTAATTTAATAAGACCAACTTAGTTTTGAGACTTCTCTGTTAATTGGTGTCGTTCCAAAATATCCTCTATTTCCCATATTTGTGAATTTTCAGCAAGTGAATCAAGATATTTCCATGCTTCTTCTGTATGCTTGCTTAAAAACTCACCATTACACATGATTTGAATAAAATGCCTAGTTGTAGTGTTAAGTCTTTGATAGAAGAAACTCACGGTCCTCCATATCTCAAAGCTATGATATGTGCATGATAACAGCAAATATTTAAATCTATCCCAACAATCAAATAAAGTTTCGTCTTCTTTTTGGTGAAAGGTAACGATTTGCTTAAGCAAATAATTAGTTTGATGTGAGGGAAAAATTTTCCTTAAGAACTCTTTTGCATCTCATCCCATCTGCTAATTGAATTCAGGCTAAGGAGTGTATCCATATTTTAGCTTTGTCCTTCAAGGAGAACGGAAAGAGTTTAAGTTTCAGTTGCTCTGTGCTAGTATTTTAGAGATTGATGGTAGGGCAAAGCTCTTCGAATTCATGAAGATGTAAATATGGGCTCACTTATCCATCCATAAAACTTGGTTAAAAGTTGTACAACCCCAAATTTTATTTCAAAACGCCCTATATTCAAAGGGAAAATAGTGCAAGAAGGTTGGGTTATCTAATATGCTTCTAAGTAATCACTAGGGACCTCCCAGTGCCTTTATGCTGACCTTTCATCATTTGTGTTATGACCCGTTATTATTGTTGTTGTTATTCATATTGTTTTGATTGTTAGTACTTATGTTGTGAAGTGATTGATAGATTGGAAGTATCTGTGGATCCGAGTATGACCTAACAAGTCTACCATTAGATGTTCTTCTCTACTAGTCATACAAATTTCACATCACAATTGTTAATGATATAGGAATCATTCTCACACAATTGTTAATGATATAGGAATCGTAAACTATATTAAAGTATGGAACACAATAGTATAGATCCCTAAAAATGACACTAAAAACTTGACTCGACCTAAATCGTGTACTCTTAAGCGCAGAAGATCGACAAATAGTACTCGAATAGTAAACCCAAGATCATCCTCTCGAGGATATAATATTTTGTGATTATATTTTGAAACTGAAAAATATATGTTATAAAAAATTATAAACTGGTTGAAAACTAATTAACTAAAAATTGATTGACTGTAAATTAAGCTAGAGAGTTGTATTAGTTAGATGGGTTGGCACCCCAATAGATTGAATCACTGATGAGTTAATATTTATTTTATTTAAGTTATATAGATCACGTGGTCTCATATGACCAGAAATAAATCATTGAAGTAAAAAAAAAAATAAAGTTGTAATTTTGATAATTAGTTGATTTTTCCTCGGTTAATCCTATATGAATTTTTTAGATGAATTTAAGCATGAAATATGAATAATAAAAATAATCGTTCAAAGTCTAAGCAAACACCATGCCTAAAAAGTGTATGGTATATCAAAAACTAAGTAACAAATACATTGTCAAATAATAAATCATCAATCTCAAAATTATATTTAGCGCCTAACAAGATAATAGGGAAGTAAAAGTAAAAAAACATTGTATAAAAAATTAAGCATAAAAGAATAAAAACTCGTACCAGCTCATCATTTAGCGTTTGCTACCTCATCCATGTCAATGAAGAAATTTAGCTACTCATACTCTTTATAGCCATTGAATAATCGAAAAGAAATTATTTTATTAATAACTATGAAAAAAATGCAAAAACTAACTCAATAACTCTCTAAAAATCTCTTTTTTAACAATAATAATAATAATAATAATAATAATAATAATAATAATGCTAAAAACTTTTAATGCTAATAATTTTCTTCTAAAATTTTGGAGTAAATTGAGTATTGATAGACTCTCAAAATTCTAATGTAAGAATTCTATTTATAAGGAAATTCTTTCTCTTTGAAATCTTTCCATCTACACAAATTGCCGACTAGCTGTCAATGGCACCGTCATTAGCTAGTTTGATAGGGGCTCTCGAGTGCAATTACAGTCTTTAATTGTTGACTTGCCGTTGACAACTCTTCTAGGTAACTGTTGACAGTCAAACTGGAAATTTGATACACACACATATACGCTTCTTGTTTGATTTCTATCTATCTAGAACTCTGTAAAAAAATTATAAAACACTAGAAAAATATTAAAGTGAACAATTTGATCAGTAAA
The DNA here is from genome assembly GCA_036321105.1 of Dracaena cambodiana. NCBI lineage: Eukaryota > Viridiplantae > Streptophyta > Magnoliopsida > Asparagales > Asparagaceae > Dracaena > Dracaena cambodiana. The sequence goes on from JAYEPQ010000015.1 coordinate 11,567,817, forward strand.
AATAATTTATCATTAATTTCTCATATTATTTAAGAAAATAGAATTACGAGTGTATAAAATAGATAGAAAATATTACACTTTTTACTCATAATCATCTAACCATATTCCCTGTGGTTTCATTCTATCTTTATTTGGTGCATGCATAGCCTTTGCAGTTGATCTTTCAAGCCCCTGGATGGTTATCGTCTTTTGACTGAACATTATGCCTATAGTATTTTCATCACATGTTGCAAAATTACAATACAACACATTTGGAGATGGAAAAAGAACCGGCTTTTCACAGTCAGTTCTACATACAGATGGTACATTGATGGCGGCCATAGGCTGCGGTATTCACACTATATATGGCAGACTAGATGCCTCCTTAAAGTTAAAGGTTTTCTGTGGCTGATCGCTAAAGGAGCAATTCTAACTTGGAATAATCTACAAAAGAGGGGGTGGAAGGGGCCAAGTATTTGTATTTTGTGTTAGTCGGATGCAGAGACTAATTCACATATTTTCCTTACATGTGCCTACACCGCAAGAATTTGGGTAAAGTGCGCTGCAAGATGGCATATACCAATCCAAATGATCGAAACATATGATATACGGAACAGAGTCTTCTATCAGCGAAAGAACGATTGTGCCTCTCGAAAGAAATAGATACGATTGAGGAGATGCAGGACGAGTTCCCTGAACGTCCTCCACAGGGCACAATTGACGGAGCCTGAGTGGCAAAACCCTTTGATTCCTATACTCCACATTGAGTGAAAGCCTTTTGTTATTATGCTTTATACTTTATCCTTTTATGCATATAAGATGTAGTTTGGCCTATCTTTTGGTTCTCGCACTACAAGAAAATGGATTTTTAGGGACGATATCTTAGTTAAAAGTATTAAAATTGTCACTGAAATTGAGTATTTGTTACAAAAATTAAATGTTATCACAAATATTATGTTTTTAGTGATGGAGATAAATAATTGTCACGAAAACATAATTTTTTGTGACAACTAATAAAAGCTTGTCACAAAAACATAGTTTTCAGTGATGAAAACGAAATATCGCTACTAAAATATAAATGTTATAGTGACGACGACTAAAACTTGTCACTATAAAATAGTTTTCAATGACACTAACTAAAACTTAAATATTTCAGTGACAATAAAGACAAATTGTCACTACAATTAATTTTCAGTAACGAAGGCTACAAATTGACATTGAAAGGTAAATTTTTCTGTGACAACTATAAAAATTATCACTAAAACTGAGTATTCAGTAATAGAAACTTTATGTCGTCACTAAAACATAAATATCTTTTGTGACAATGAAAAAACGCGTCACTAAAACTGAGGATTCAGTAAGAAAACTATAGTTCCTCACTAAACATAAATTGTTTCTGTGATAAATATAATAATTGTCACTAAAACTAAGTATTCAGTGAAGAAAACTAAATACCATCACTAAAACATAAATTATTTTTGTGACAACTTAAAAACTTGTCACTAAAACAAATTGTTTAGAGATGAAAACTAAATATTGTCATTAAAACATAAAATGTTTTAGTAGAAACAAATAATCTTGTCTAAAAATGAGTTTTTAGTGACGAAATTAAATATTATAACTAATACACAAATTTTTAATTTACAACGAAATAGAGTTGCCGCTAATACATGAAAATCAATTACAACTATTTTTAATGGTCACGTACAATTTTTTGTGAGGGATTATACTGTCACAAAATTTATTTTTATTTTTAATTTTTTATATAAACTTATCATTACACCGAATCTCGATCGTCTATCGATGTCCTATGATATAATAACTACTTGATCTATTATAAAAATAATACAAATAAAATTACATTGTTTAACCTAATGTATATATATTTAACCTAACATTTTCTCGGACGTCTATCAAGATACTATATGATAAAATAAGTCCATAATCGATTGTAATTGGAATACAAATAGAAATATAATTCTCAACATAATCTATATATTTAACCTAAACCCTATCTCAGCCGTCTATCCATATCCTGTAATAAAATAGCATTCAATCTATTATAATTATAATATAAATAGAATTATAGGATGAGAAATTAAAGAAATAGCTAGGTGAGTCAGATGGGAAATTAAAAACACAGCTAGCTGAGTCAGATAAGAAATTGAAGACAAAATTACAAGAGGTACGAGCTGAAATTAGAACTGAGTGCAAGCAGAGTTCGAGTTCATGTTTCAAGAGCGAATGGCTTCTTTTTTTGGTTCTATATATCAATCAAAAAATTGATTTTTATGTGTTTATATGGATTTAATATTTTGCTTCGAACAAAAACAAGTCACAGTTTGTGCAAGACTGGATCGTTTTTCTTATGAATATTTTAGCATGTTTATTTGATGAATTATTTTTTTATACTCTACCACATTGATATATATATATATATATATATATATATATATATATATATATATATATATATATATATATATATATATATATATATCAGCTAATTATAAAACATCTCTTGTAAAATATGAATGATTTTATATATTGTATTTGTAACAGCTATTTGTATTAGCTATTTGAAAATGCAGTAATAATATTAATAAATCATCACTCATAAATTTATTTGTGACAATTGATAGTGTCACAGAATTTGTGATTTAGCGACAATAAATATTGTTGCAAATTTTAACTTTTAGTGATACTATTAAAAATTTTCACTAATAATTACTTATTTGTGACAATGTTTGTTGTCACTAATTTTGTAGTTAATGTCATTATATAATATTTTATATACATATAGTGACAAATAGTCATGTTTTCTGTGACACGTATTGTTATCACAAATACGATTTAGTGATGATGAACGTCGTCACTAAAGAGTCTCAATAGTGACCATGTAATAATTTTTTTATAACAAGTTTTATTATTTCAAAAATGATTTAGTCATATTGAAAGTCGTCACTAAAGAGTCGTAATAGTGACTATATAATAACTTTTTAGTGACAAGTATTGTTGTCACAAATACGAATTAGTGACAATATTAGTTGTCACAAAAAAAATATTATAGTGACAATCTAGTTAGTGTTTTGTGACAAGTCATAGTTGTTACTAAAAACTATTTTCAGTGACGGACACTAAATGTCACAAAAACCTTCAGTGATGGCCACATAAGCGACGACACTTAGTCGTTACTAAATTCGTCACTGAAAATTTTCAGTGACAACTTGAAGACATTAAGTGACAATTTTTGTTGTCACAGAAAACCTATTTTCTTGTAGTGTCGTAGGTTTATCGGCCCCTTCTAGACTTTTGTTTGTTTTCATATAAAACGGTTGTTCTGTTATTTCTCATTAATAGAACGCGAGGACAGTCCACTCACCGTTTCAACCTAAAAAAAAAAAAAAAAAAAAATAGAATACAGCAACTTGCAAATCACGAACAAGTCACACAGTAATTGTAATGCACGTTATATATAATTGTGATTGGCTAAGGAATTTGTTTATTACTGGTTCACATGCTCTGAGTTAATGTATCTAGCTAGTGACAATAACTTAAGCGTAAGTTGTATATTATTTTCTTTGTAAGACATTTAAAAGTCAATTTTTCTGAAGTTGCCTGATAATGTGCTGCCAATAAAATTTAGCCCTGTTAGTTACTAATTTATTCCTTTTTCTGATGATTCTTTCTTATATCTCTTCAAATGGATTTTCATGCTTGGATCCTGGGGTATGTCATGCTCTCCATCTTGATGGTTCAAAGTGGTTTGGGGAAGGCAAATTCCCCAAACCACTTTATATGTCCCACATTTTATAGTGGCATAGCACAATCATTTGCCATCTAGTCTTGGATTGCAGCATTCCTAGCTTGAATTGTTGTACAAACTGAACTATTCTTTAACTGTTTGTTTACATGTTCAATCTCTTCAAAATTTGTTTCTTTTGTGGAAGGTAATTGTCTTATTTCGATTAGCAACCACCGTAAGTTGCCACTATATATGCCCCTCCTAGACATTTTCGAAAGTTGTTGTTGTTATTCCTTTTGGTAATTTGTAATTTTTTTTTTTTTTTTTTTTTGTAAATTAAAGGATACCTCTTCAAGGTAATGCCCGATTCCTCAACGTGTCCATGTCTATATGTTCTAGCTCAGTTCTAATCTAATTGGTTCCTTTGCTCATCCAGTGATGAGCTTGTACTCAGTATTTTTTTTGTTATTTGGAATATCAATAAGATCCTTTTAATGATCAAATTGTTCAGAACATGATGAAGAAGCTAGAAATGATGTAAGCACCACGGTAGTTGACTTGGATGCCATGGAGCACGTGTGCTCCCCTTTTGATGAAAGCCAATAGTTGAAATATTTGAAGTTCCATATGTTGCAATCTCATTTGTTACTTGAGTATTATAAGCAATTAAGAACATTGCCAAGGTCAGCTGAAGCCTCACAGTAACGCTCTCGAATAAACAGAAGATTGGAGGCTTCTGTGGCCATGCTTTGATATAATGATTTCTAACAACTAGTTCAATTCTTCGTGCAACTGTACTATCATTTATAGATTTCCCTCTAATTTTGAATAAGCCAAAAACTATGCTACCAAAATATTGGTAATTCTGATTGAAGTGCTACACATATGAACAACCAAATTCATAACTAACCTTGGCAGTCGTGGCAGTCGACGCGGTGTGGGGGTGGGGGTGGGGGCAAACAGAGGGCTTGCAGGGCCGGGCCGGGCCAGGCAGTCGTGGGGCGGACGCGGGGGCGCTTGCGAGACCGCTGGATGCTGTGTGGGGAGAGAGCAAACGGAGCGCTGGGGGGGGTGGGGTTGGATCGTGAGGCAGATACGGACTATGGCAGTCGTGGGGCGGCTGAAGCAAACGAAGATAACGGGGCCAGGCGTATGCAAACAAGCGGCCAGAGCAAACGGAGCTAAGGGCCCAGTCGTGCACGTGCGCGGTCGACTTATGCAAACGGAGCGCTTACATGGGCCAACGTGGGCGGCGTCGGGCGAGGTTGTGGGATAGGGCGCTTGCGTGGCAAGCGGAGTTGTGGGGTAGGCGCACGATTTTGTTGGGGTCAAGGTATGCGACTGGGCCGGAGTTGTGGGGAGACGAAGAGCTTGGAAAAGAGAAGTTACAAAACGGAGAGAGATCGGCTTATATGGATAGAAAGAGGAAGAGTCATCTGGCAGATAACTAAAAAAACCCTAATATTTGTTGGATAATCTTGTTGCATTGTCTCAGCGTTTTTAGATAAGAAGATTAGTTCAGTTTGGTTTTGAATTAGTTAAGGTAAGAAGATTAGTTCAGTTTGTTAGATAAGAAGATTAGTTCAGTTTGTTTTTGAATTAGTCAAGATAAGAAGATTAGTTCAGTTTGTTATTTGAAATAGTGATCCGTTTAGATGCGTGAGTTTTGTACTCCCTATATATAGATGAAATAATCAAGAGGAAGTTAGAAAGCCCTCTTCTAAAAAAAAAAAATCTTCTTCTATTTCTGTTGTTTTTCTACTTTTGGTATCAGAGCCGAAAGGGTGAGCCGATTGAAGAAAAAAAAAAGAGAGCCGCCGAAGTCTTGAAGCTTTCTTTGCTTGATGCGGCAGCACAAAGATCCCAGGGGCTGATATTATTTTGCCAAGAAAATAATTGAGTTGCTCCTTTTGGTTCGGTGGAAGCAAGAGAGAAGCAAAGGAAGAAAGAGGGCGGCTGCTGTTGCAAAAGAAGAGGAAATTAGAGCTCGTGTTGTATGCCAAAGATCATGCCGCGAAGCATCATCACCAGCGGAAATGACGGGGCTGCCTCGGGTGCGCTAGCGAAGGAAAGCACCGGCGTCTCCCTCCACTACCCGATGCTGACGAATACGAACTACGCAACCTGGGCTATCAAGATGCGCGTGTACCTACAAGCACAAGGTGTGTGGGACGCCATCCAGCCCGGGACCGACGTGGAGACAAGGAAGGACAAGATGACACTCGCCGCCATCTATAAAGTTATCCCCAAGGAAAACCTTCTTCTCATAGTGGAGAAGGAGACGGCAAAGGAGGCTTGGGAGACGCTCAAGACAAAGTACGTGGGTGCTGATCGAGTGAAGCAGGCGAAGCTCCAAACTCTAAAGAGTGAGTTTGAAACTCTCCGCATGAAAGAAGCGGAGACGATAGATGACTTCGCCGGGAGGCTGACAGCCATAGTCAGCAAGTCCGCCGGCCTCGGCGGCAAGATCGAAGAAAGCACCGCCGTCAGGAAGTTCTTGGTCGTCGTCCCCAACAAATTCCTACCCATTGTCACGTCAATCGAGCAGTTTGCCGATCTGACGACGATGACATTGGAGGAGGCGATTGGTCGCCTCAAGACTTTCGAGGAAAGGATTCGTGGTGCCGATGGCAAGGACGATGAACATCTTCTACTCACGAAGGCGGAGTGGAAGGCTCGCTGGAAGCAGTCCGGTGAGGGTTCATCATCGAACGCGTCAAAGGGGCGCGGCAAAGGAGCCGGGCGCGACCAGGGGCACTGTTCTGGACGCGGCCGCGGCACTGGGCTTGGAGAGGAGAACCGAAATGAAGAGCAAGGTGAGGAGAAGAAGAAGTTCGACCGGATGAAGGTCAAGTGCTTCAACTGCGGCATTCTCGGGCACTACGCAAGAGAGTGCCGCAAGCCGCAGCAAGAACACAAGGAGCAGGTGAATCTTACGCAGGCTCAGGACGATGAGCCCACGCTGCTGATGATGCAGGTCTACGCGCTCACGGAAACCCCGACCGTTGACATTATGCTCAACGAGGTTCACGCGCGAGTGCACCTTAGCCGGGAGAAAGAGTACCACGACGGCATCTGGTACTTGGACACCGGGGCTAGCAACCACATGTCCGGGTGCAAGGCGAGCTTTGTCGAGCTGGACTCCAACATAAAGGGCTCGGTGAAGTTTGGAGACGGCTCCGTCATCGACATTTGTGGACGCGGAACGGTGCTTTTCACTTGTCACAACGGCGAGCACCGTGCGTTGACGGACGTCTAGTACATCCCAAGGCTCCGCAGCAACATAGTGAGTCTTGGGCAGCTCGACGAACACGGATACCAGACGCTCATCGAGGATGGTATGCTGTGGATCCGCGACCGGCAACGGCAGCTGCTTTCCAAGGTAAAAAGGACCAAGAACCGCTTGTATGTGCTTAACCTTGATTTATCACAGCCTGTGTGCTTGGCGGCAAGGTGCAGTGAAGATGCGTGGCGGTGGCACGCGCGCTATGGACACCTGAATTTTCAGGCCCTCCGTAGGCTGGCGCAACATGGCATGGTTCGTGGACTGCCACAGATTGATCAGGTGGACCAAATCTGTGACGGCTGTCTTGTGGGCAAGCAACGGCGGACCCCGTTCCCGCAGGAGGCGAACTATCGCGAGGAGAACGTGCTGGACCTGGTACACGGCGACTTGTGCGGACCTATCACTCCGGCCACACCAGGAGGCAAGAAGTATTTCCTGCTCTTGGTGGATGATCTCAGCCGCTACATGTGGCTGACACTCTTGGAGTCCAAGGACAAGGCAGTGGCAGCCATCAAGCAGTTCCAGGCGGGAGTTGAGCTGGAAGCTGGCCGCAAGCTGAGGGCCCTCCGCACCGATCGCAGCGGCGAGTTCACGTCCGCGGAGTTCGGCAATTACTGCGCAGACCGTGGCATCAAGTGCTTCCTCACAGCGCCATACTCGCCGCAGCAGAACGACGTCGTTGAGCGGCGAAACCAGACGGTGGTCGCAATGGCCAGGAGCCTGCTCAAGTCCAAGGGGATGCCAGGAAGGTTTTGGGGTGAGGCTGTCACAACGGCAGTACATATCCTCAACCGCGCGCCAACCCGCAGCGTCGACGGCAACGCCTTACGAGGCGTGGTACGGGAGACGTCCGAATGTACACTACTTTTGTACATTTGGGTGTGTTGGACACGTGAAGGTGGTGAAGCCAAATGTAAAGAAGCTGGACAACAGAAGCACGCCCATGGTGCTCATTGGCTACGAGTCCGGCTCCAAAGCCTATCGAATGTATGATCCGGTTGGCAGAAGAGTACATGTGACCCGGGACGTCGTGTTCGACGAGGAGGCGAAATGGGAGTGGGGTGCGTCAGGGGGTGACGAGGAGAGGACTGCTCCTGGTGAAATATTCACCGTAGAGTATACTTTCCGTTCTGTCACAGATGATGGTCGTGACAACATGCCGGCACATGGGAGTGGCGAAGTGTCGGTACCTGCTTCGCCGAGTCGCGCACCGGATAACGGGCCGCTGACGTTTTCTCCAAGCGTGCCCACACCGATGGCAACCCCAGCTGCACCCGGTGGCGTAGAATTTGCAACCCCGCCAAGCAATGCTTCGCCCACCTCGGACGGTGCAGTGCCGCGTTACCGCACATTGACGAACATCTACCGGAACACATCCGAGGATGAGCACGAGTACAGCGGGCTGTGTCTCATGGCGGCCGAAGAACTTAGGAATTTTGTAGAAGCCGCAAAGCACAAGTGCTGGCGGCAGGTGATGCAAGAGGAGATAAAATCCATCGAGGAAAATGAGACTTGGCATCTCACCGATCTGCCGAGCGCGTGTCGACCCATAGGCCTGAAACGGGTCTACAAGATCAAGAAGGACTCGCATGGTGCTGTGGTGAAGCACAAGGCACGGCTCGTCGCCAAAGGGTACGCGCAATGGCAGGGCATGGATTTTGAGGAAGTGTTTGCTCCGGTTGCTCGTCTCGAAACAGTGCGGCTGCTCATAGCATTGGCAGCACATGAAAGTTGGGAAGTACATCACATGGATGTCAAATCGGCATTTCTCAACGGTGATCTTGAAGAGGAGCTCTACGTAACCCAGCCGCCCGGTTTCGTGGACGAGGACAATGAACAGAAAGTGTTGAAGCTCAAGAAAGCGCTCTATGGCCTGCGCCAAGCGCCTAGAGCATGGAACTCGAAGTTTGATAGCAGTCTTATGTCACTCGGGTTTGAGAGGTGTCCATCGGAGCATGCTGTGTACAAAAGAGGTATTGGCTCATCAAGTTTGCTTGTGGGTGTGTACGTTGATGATCTTATTATCACAGGACCACATCCGCAAGAAATCAGCAAGTTCAAGGAGGAGATGAAGAAATTGTTCAACATGAGCGACCTAGGTTTGTTGAGCTACTACCTGGGCATAGAGGTGCAACAGACCGGCGATGGTATCACTCTGAACCAGTCGGCCTATGCACTAAAGATCCTGGAGAAGTGTGGCATGGACGGCTGCAACCCGTGCCAAGTTCCCATGGAAGCAAGGCTCAAGTTGAGCAAGGAGAGCACCAGTCCTCCTACTGATGCCACGTTCTATAGAAGTGTCGTGGGGAGCCTGAGATACCTGGTGCCTACGCTACCGGATATTGCCTACTCGGTAGGGTACGTAAGTCATTTTATGGAGGCTCCAACCACTGAGCACCTAGCAGCCGTGAAACATATTCTGCGGTACATCTGTGGTACTCACAATATGGGCTGCTACTATGAAAGGAGGAGAGAAGAAGGGCCACACTTGATCGGGTATAGCGACAGCGACATGGCAGGAGATGTAGATGACCGCAAAAGCACAACGGGTGTGCTTATCTGCTCGGAAAGAGCCTTATCAGCTGGCAATCTCATAAGCAAGAAGGTGGTGGCACTGTCGTCCTGCGAGGCGGAGTACATTGCTGCCACAACGGCGGCATGCTAAGGAATTTGGCTAGGGCGCCTATTCGGTGATTTAACAAAGAAGGAGCCCAGCAGCGTCACACTCAGAGTGGACAACAAATCAGCTATATCCTTGTGCAAAAACCCTGTTGTCCATGATCGAAGCAAGCACATCGATACCCGCTATCATTTCATTAGGGAGTGTGTTGAAGGAGGGAAGATTTCGGTTGAGTACATTAGCTCGGATGATCAGCTTGCCGACATCCTAACGAAGCCTCTCGGGCGCATCAAGTTCCTGGAGATGCGCAAGAAGATTGGGTTGATTGAAGTCAAGAAAGTGCAACAAGATTAGGGAGTGATTGTTAGATAATCTTGTTGCATTGTCTCAGCGTTTTTAGATAAGAAGATTAGTTCAGTTTGGTTTTGAATTAGTCAAGATAAGAAGATTAGTTCAGTTTGTTAGATAAGAAGATTAGTTCAGTTTGTACATACATACATGCATACATATATGTACATATATATATGTATATACACATGTACATATATATATATATATATATATATACATTCATACATACTTACTTACTTACATACATACAGTGCCGGCCCTGGGCAGGTGCGGGCTGTGCACCTGCCCAGGGTCCCTAATCTAAAGGGGCAAAGCCGCCCAAGGTGCAATGGCTAGTTTTTTTTCTTTTAATTTTAATTTATTTCAAACGGCTTGTTTTTAACACTCCATTCCAAAACAAAATCCACACTAAACCAATATCTCCTCCTCTCTCCCTCTTTTTATCTCTATAAATATTTTTTGTTATTAGGTTGTCGAATGTGTTGGCTCTCAGCTATTCTAGCATTCTACTGCTTGGTTCTTTTCAAGGTGCTTTTGTTCTTTTTTCTTATATAATTTTGTTATATTTTTTTTCTCAAAAAAATATTTTCTCAAAAACATTTGTCTGGGAGTGAAAAAAGAAAAA
>JAYEPQ010000015.1:11583422-11893422 GCA_036321105.1 Dracaena cambodiana
ACAATGAAATCCATATCAAACATCGGAGGAAGTACATCTTCTTAATAACTCTTAACTTTATTTTTCTTAACCCTTTTCATTGAATTTTGAGCTCAAAAATCAACAAAATCTGAATCTACCTTTCTTTTCCACAAAGAAGTTAAAGGAGTACTTGAGCCACCACTTATTAACTGACTTGATTCATCCATTATCACGGTTTTTTGTTCGACGAAGCTCTCATATTCACGATAAATTTTCTTAAGAAGAGTGATAATTTCTTCACATTTTATTTTGCTCTCCATCTCACCAAGTGCCAATGCATAAATATACTCAATGTATGCTAATTTTGATCTAGGATCCAAAACTGATGACAACATTATGTTTGGTTCTTCCCAGTACTTACTAAATTTTTTTGCATTTCCAATGCTAGAGATTTAACAATATCATCACCAAAAGTAGATAATTCTTGTAACACATGCCAAATGGTCCTAACTTTTCTGAAGTACAAGTTAGATGTAGGATACTTTCAACCCAAAAATGCTTGAGTTGTATCAATAAAAGTATGTAGGAAATTAATTACCAATTCAGTTTTTCTCCAATCATCAAGTAATGGAGCAACATTACAATGCAATTGTGCATATCTTATAAAGGCGTTTTTATATGACAGAGCATTGGTAAGCATTTGATAAGTAGAATTCTATTTTGCAGGCATATCCAAAACCAAACCTTGTCGGTAACTTGAATAATTGTGCAATTCTATTAAAAATTTGCATTCTAGATGGACTACTAACCTCATGCGTAATGAGATTTCGAATTTATTTAATAGAATCAATCATCACATTTATTCCATCTTTGCACCATTATATTTAAAATATATTCACAACAGCTCATGTGAATGTGTTCACCATTAAACAGTAACTTTTTACTAAAATCTCTTTTGAAATTTTTACCAAATCATCATTTGTGGTAGAATTATCAAGTGTAAGAGCAAATATATTTTCATCCAAATCCCATTCAGTAAGGCAACTTCCAAATATATCATTGAAAGTATAGTTAGTGTGAGGATATGGAATTTTCTTAAAGTTCAAAATCGACTTTTTCAAAACAAAATCATCATCAATAGTGAGCAGTCAGCACTAAGTTTCCAACCTTTTGATTAGAAGTCCATAAGTCTGAAGTAAAACTCAAGACAATTTAAATTCATTTTTTTTTTGAAGCTTTATCTTCTCTTCTTGATATAAAGCTATGCAGTCATTTCTAATAGTATGATGACCAACCATAATAAATAAAGGCTGTAAGCTCTTCACAAAGTTAATGAATACAAGATGTTTTACAATTCTAAATGGATTGCACAAATCACTGATTTTGCTAAGCATTTTCTACTTACTTTTGGATCAAAAGTAAAAATACACCATCAGATCTAGGAGATTTACCAAAAATCATATGTTCCATGTCTTTATGAGATTTTTTTTGCAATTAAATTTGATATGACGATTTAAATGGGTTGTCCCTGAATTTTTCTTGCAAACAAATGATTTTTTACAATACAAGCATATTGCTTTGTATTTACCATCTGGTCGTGTTTCAATTACAGAATGATTCCAAACTTCAAACCATTTGTTTTTCATATATGAAGATTTTTCAACTTATCTATTTTCAGTTTCAGTATCTTCATATATCTGTAATAAGAAAATTATATAAATACATACTCTTTTTTATAAGTATACCATTCATTCAAGTCTATTTCAGAAAACAAAAAAATATATAAAAAACAAAGAAGAAATTAGCTCTTTGGAAGCATAAGTAAAAGGTGTATTAGAGCTTGTCTAAGAACTTTTTGTCATGATATAATATTCTGTATTTTGTAATTATTGAACTAGAAAAACCTTCAAGTTCAATTATCCTTGACCTTCATGAAACCTATAATGGAAATTAATAAGATGTCAGTGAACCTAAACCTTGCATTTCGCATGAATCTTTAGTGATTATATGATTGGCTACTGTGAGTATCTCAATATCAAACTAAAATTGGAACAATTCTAATTGCCAAAATTAGCTAAATACACCAAAATTTGCTACTGTTCTAAATGCCAGAACCCATATTGGAATGGGGTTTTGTTAAATTTTTTTTTTGGATTTAATAATATTGGGGTGTTACACATTATGGCTCCATAACTTGGCCCTCAATATAATTAATCACTAGAGCACCTAGCCTTTCTTTGCTATATAGCATGCAATTACTGTCAAATACTTTGAATTGCAAGTAACAAATCAGTGAATTAAAAACAACTACATTTATTTAGAAATGTACCATGGCATCAACGACATCCAATCAAACCCATATTGAACTAGAAATAACTCCACCAACAAGGCCAAATCGCATTATATGTCGGGCCATCCAAAAATAAAAGATTGTTGAGAATCCAACTTTTAGGAATTATAGTTTGTGGGAAACAAATAATGAAGGGTTCTGGCAATTAGAACAGTAACTAATTTTGATGTATTTAGCTAATTTTGGCAATTAGAACTGTTCCAATTTTAGTTGGATATTGAGGTCCTCACGGTAGTAAATCATATAATCACTAAAGTGTCTAACAGAACAATAGCTAATTCTTGTAAGAAACATGTGATTGAAGAGAATAATGCAAGGTTTAGGTTCACTGACATCTCATTAATTTATATTATAGGTTTCAAGAAGGTCAATGATAGTTGAACTTGAAGGGTTTTCTAGTTCAATAATTGCAAAATACTCATCTAATTTGGGAATATTATATCATGACAAAAAGTTTTCAGACAAGCTCTAATACACTTTTTACTTATGCTTCTATAGAGATAATTTATTCTTTGATTTTTATATGATTTTTTTTATTTTCTGAAATTGACTTAAACAAATGGTATACTAATAAAATTTATATAATTTTCTTATTACAGATGTATGAAGATACTGAAACTGAAAGTAGAGATATTGAAAAATCTTCATATATGAAAAACAAACGGTTTGAAGTTTGTAATAATTTTGTAATCGAAACACGACCAGGTGGTAAATACAAAGCAGTATGCTTGTATTGTGAATATTTGTTTGCAAGAAAAATTCAGAGACAACCCATTTAAATTGTCATATCAAACTTACTTGAAAAAAAATCCTAATAAAGATAGGGAACATATAATTTTTGGTAAATCTTCTAGATCTGATGGTGTAATTTTTACTTTTAATCTAGAAGTAAGTAGAAAATACTTAGCAAAGTTAGTGATTTATGCAAAACTTCCATTTAAAATTATGAAACATCCAGTATTTATTAATTTTGTGAAGAGTTTACAACATTTATTTATTGTGGTTGGTCGTTATACTATTAGAAATGACTGCATAGTTTTATATCAAGAAGAGAAGATAAAGCTTTAAGAGAAAAATGAAGAATTTAAATTGTCGTGTAAGTTTTACTTCTAACTCATGCACTTCTAATCAAAAGCTTGGATACTTAGTGCTGACTGCTCACTATATTGATGATTTTATTTTGAATAAGTTGATTTTGAACTTTAAGAAAGTTCTATATTTTCACACTAGCTATACTCTCATATACTTGGAAGTTACCTTACTGAATGGGATTTAGATGAAAATGTGTTTGCTCTTACACTTGATAATTCTACCACAAATGATGCTTTGGTAAGAAAGTTCAAAAGAGATTTCAGTGAAAAGTTACTGTTTAATGGTGAACACATTCACATGAGGTGTTGTGAATATATTTTAAATATAATAGTGCAAAGATGGAATAAAGGTGATGGATGATTCTATTAAATAAATTCAAAATCTTATTATGGATGTGGTTAGTAGTCTATCTTGAATGCAAACTGTTAATGAAATTGCACAATTATTCAAGTTACCTACTAGAAAAAGTTTGGTTTTGGATGTGCCTACAAGATGAAATTCTACTTATCAAATGCTTGCCAATATTTGTCATACAAGGACACCTTTATAAGATATGTATAATTGCATTGTAATGTTGCTCAATCTCTTGATGATTGAAGAAAAGCCGAATTGGTAACTAATTTTCTACATATTTTTATTGATACAACTCAAGAATTTTTTGGTGGAAAGTATCCTACATCTAACTTGTACTTCAGAAAAATTTGGACCATTCGGCATGTGTTACAAGAAGTATCAACTTTTAGTGATGATATTATTGAATCTTTGGTATTGGAAATACAAAAAAAATTTAATAAGTACTGGAAGAACCAAACATAATGTCGTCAATTGTATCAGTTTTGAATTTTAGATCAAAATTAGCATATATTGAGTATATTTATGCATTAGTACTTGGGGAAATAGAGACCAAAATGAAATATGAAGAAATTATCACTCTTCTTAAGAAAATTTATGGTGAATATGAGAGTATTGTCAAAAGAAAACTGTGATGACGGATGAATCAAGTCAGTTAATAAGTGGCTGCTTAAGTATTCATTTAACTTCTTTGGAGAAAAAAAAGGTAGATTTAGATTTTGCTGATTTTTGGGCTCAAAGTTCAATGAAAAGGGTTAAGAAAAATAAAGTTGACAGTTATTTAAAAGAGATACTTCCTCCGATGTTTAATGTGGATTTTAGTATTTTGGAGTGGTGGAAGAAAAAATGTTAAAGTTTATCCCGTACTCAAAAATAGCTCGAGATATTTTAGTTATACCAGTTACTACCGTTTCATCAGATCGACTTTCAGTATTAGTGGTAGAATTGTAGATCAGCACTGAAGTCGATTGAGTCCCTCGACCATAGATACTTTAATATACATACAAGATTGGCTTCGAAAGGATTATTATATAGGTGTACTTATATTGAATTTGTGTTTGTCATCATCTAGTCTTTTATGTATTTATCGAATCACTAATTTATTGCTTAATTTTATGCCATACAGATGAAGGTGTATATTTTTCAAGTTCATCCAGTTTAATGAGTGATGAAGAGTTAATTGTAGAATGTTTAAGGAAATGAAGGTCGAAAATAGTATATAATGTTTAGTTCTTTTGTTCACCAATATGATGCCAGCTGGAGTTTAAGCTAGATATATAACATTTTCTTAGCAAATTTAAAGTTTCATTGTAAACTTTTGCTGTTTTGCCAAATCAGCAAATGGGTTTTGTTGATTTTGTCTTGCTTGCTTTGAATTTGTGAAAAAGATCCAATCTTGATGATTTTCTTATATCTATATTTGTTTCTCATGTATAAAGGTCAAACATGATGGGGGTGAATCATTGAGAATTTTTTTAAATTTTTTTAATTTTTTTCAGAATAGGGACTAAAATTTTTTGGACAATAAAAATGCAATTTGTAATCTTGACAAGATACGTATGCTATTGGAACACTTTTCATATTTCCACCAAATTCTTAACTTATTGTTATGATCAAAGTAAGCGATTGTAAACTATTTATGCGAATGTTTCTATTTTGTTATTTTCTCAAGTCAACTAATCCTTTATTCGGTGCAGATGTCAATTTGTAAGGCAAACAAGTCACAAATCTATGAAAGTACAAGTGTTGATCGCAATACAAACTTGAGGCCATGGCTGATCTTCTACTTGAATTGGTCAACTTGATCGCATCAAAGCTTCCCTTAGCAGACCGCATCTGATTCCCTGCAGCATGCAAGAGTTGAAGCCTTACAACTACCTCTCTCTCTCTAATGCGAAGTGTTGGGCATGGCTCATGTACATACCTAACGACCATAATGACTCTTACAATTTTTGCTTTTCGTGTTAAGAGACCTTGATTTGATTAATAATATTTTTACAACATATTATTTACAGGAGGACTCTCCAAACTTAAGGAATTTTGCTGCATTTAGGAATTTTGCTGCATTTCTTTTTTGATATTATATTATGAATGATTTTTATAGTGATTATGAAGTTTTTTATGTAATGGTTTCTTTTATGGTCATCGCATCATTTTTTGGTTTTGAGTTTTGATATGGGCATATCCAAAAAGCCCATGGACTGTCCGAAGTCCATTGGGCCGAGTTGGATTTTTTTTTTTTAGAATGGCCCATTTGGTATTTGGATCAATCCAAACTCTAAAATTTTAGATTGAACACTGAATGGATCCGGCACAGCCTGATCTGGCCCTACCCGTTCTCATCCCTAATAGGAATCAATGTGATTGGTATTTATCATGAAACAGTGAGGAAAGTGTTTGGTTATCTCTCCTTTGAATTTCTGTGGATCCAATTATATACATATTGTCTTTAATTAACATTTTAAAGTCTGGATTATGAAAAAACAATTGGAATTTTGATATTATTGCCCCTTTGATGAGCTTGTAAACATCCCTATTTATTTCCATATCTCCATATGAAATTTAGGTAATATCCAAATATTGGGCGTCAGCAATTAACAAAATAATTTCGATACTTCTAAAAAGAATTACATACTAAAGTTTACTTGAAAAGGTGACTTGGTTATGTTTACTTATTCATGAGATTGAATATACAAATTTACACTTATGGAATTCTTTAGTGCCATGAATTGGCAGAAATAAATATTCATGTGCACATGAAAGTAAAGAAAAATAGAAAAGAAAATTTTGGTATTAAATAATATGGCGAGTTTACATAATATGTCCTTTAAAGGAAGGAAATATATATACTGGCCAAACTTGTCTGATTTTTATTTTCTGACAATTGGGAAGACAAGTCTCTTATGACATTTCATCGAAATTTCCTAGTCAATTATTAGATTGTGTGCGAGTCATACTCAATATCAACTCATCTCCTAAATCAAAATTATTAAGATTTAAAAGTCTGATTGTTTGAATAGGGGTTTAGGAAGATGGTCAATGACTCTGGGCATAAATATCAATTACGTAATGATGCTGTCCAACACATTTCGTACAAATTAAGAAACTATAAACTAATGTCAACATGAGATATGAAGACAGTTTCTTTGATATCAAGGAGAAGAAAATGCAGTGTTTCAAATGAACTGTAGGAGATAAATAAATAAATATATATAGACATATAGAAGAGGGTTTGAAAATCACCTTGAAACCATATATATTTAGTGGGAATAGACCCATGTATACCAATTCTAGTATAACAAAGTTAATTTGCAAATGAGGAAATAGTGTGTAAATATAAATCTATTTGTAGTATATATATCTTTAATTATTAGACAGGAATGATTATGAAACTGAACTATATGATATGTGTCCACAAAGCCCAATTGTTTGTAATTGGAGGATAGCCTTACAAGGGTATGCCATATTAAAATTTGTCATGAAATATTCATGTTTAGGAATATATGAAAAGTAAAGAGAACTAATATTTAAACATGAGTCTTGTGCATGTGACGTGTCATGATATTATACTTGGATTGTGCAATAGGAGGGGAACAATAGCATGAAACCTCAGGCTTCATCGACAAAATGAGTGGGAGTGTGGAATATGTGTACATGCCCACAGTGATGCCTGTGCATATATCCATTATTACTAAAGTTGATATAGATAAAGAGAGAAATAAATATAGCAATCTATTTGTGGATTTAAACATTTAACCAAATGCAAATAAAGCAGCAACAACAACAACAACTAAGCCTTTTATCCCAAGTATTTGGGGTAGGCTATATGAACCAAAAAAAGAATCACGCAAGATCGATCACTTTGATATTCTTTCTTCATTCATTTCTATCAAGTAATATCTCCTTATTTAAATCTCTAGACTTTATATCTTTGCATATCACCCAATATTCAAGAATGCGTTTTCAGTATGCATGCGGTCCAGGACCGCATGACGCATAATCAGATTACGCGCCGATTATGCGGATTACGCGGAATTATGCGGAATATTAATATTTTAATATATATTAATATAATAATTATAAAAAAATAGATATATTAATGCTATAAAACTCTAAAAAATTAATTCAACTTAATTCAACTTATATTCTACTACAATAAACTTATACAATTAACAAATCGCCAACTTATATTCAAATAAACTTAATTCAACTCAGTGATCAGTTAATTCTGCAGCAATTCTGCAAAATCCAACACAATTCTGTTTATGGCCATCCTCCTCCATCATTACTTCAATATGTACCTAAAACAGTTAAGGTACAAGCTGTAGAAAATTTTCTTCTGGGGCGTGATCACATATTAAAACTTCTTAAAGATCAATTTTTGAAGGCTTAGAACTGAATGAAGAATTTTGCAGATAGAAGAACTAAGAGGCATTTTGAAGTGGTGATAATGTCCTTTTGAAATTACAACCTTATAAACAGTCATCCATAAAAGGGTCTACTCCACACAAACTTGCAGCCAAATACCATGGACCCTATAAAATTCTTGAGAGGATAGGGAAAGGTTCTTACAAGCTATTACTGTTGTCGACTGCAAAGATTCACCATACATTCCATGTATCTCAATTGAAGAAATATCATGGACAAACTAAGAATGTATCGATTGAAGTGCCATCCTATTAGGAATCTCAGGAGAAGAAGCCATTGAAGATTCTTCAGAGGAGAATGGTTCGGAGAAATAATAAGGCTGCACCCAACTCTTGATTCAGTGGGAAGATAGTGAACCATCGGAGGCTACTTGGGAAGATTTCTTTACCCTCTCTGCCAAATTCCCAAACTTTAGCTTTGAGGATGAAGCTTTGTTTGCAAGAAGGGAGGATTTGTCAGGGGCCTGGTCCTGAGCTGCTATGGGTTGCTACAATAGAATCCGGAGAGGGAGAAGAGGTGAAGGAAGATAAGAAACGAGTTTAAGTGCGGGTTGTGGATTCGGATTGCCAACCATACCCGCTAACCTATTTTGTACCCAGTAACAGTCAGTTAGTTATAACTGACGAGGTCCAGTAGCAGCGAAGCAGTTCCAGAGAAGGAGTCTTACAGGAGGAAAGAAAAGAAGAAAGGAAAGAGAGAAAAAAAGAAAAATGGAGGAAGAGAAGGTGGAGGGAGAGAGAAGGGCGGTGCCGGGCTACTGCCGGCCATCACTAGAGTGGCGCCGGAGCGGCAGCTAGTAGCGATGACTCAGTAACAACACTTACTACAGCAGTGATAGGAAAGAAGGAGATTGGGGGTAATTAGGGTTTTTGGGTGGAGGATTTGTTGTCAATTAAATCAATTAAGGTAAGATTATATGTAACCAATTTTTATCCCAAATTTCTTTGATTCAATCTCTTAATAAATTATAAAAGAAAAAAAAATAATGTGTTCAAATATTTAGGATTTGTTTATTGAAGGGGGATGGATGGAATAGGAATCGATGTGATTGGTATTTATCATGAAACTCTGAGTAGAGTGTTTGGTTATCTTTCCTTTGAATTTCTATGGTTCCAATTGTATACATGTTAAATTGTCTTTGACTAACATCTTAAAGCCTGGATTATGAAAAAAATGGAATTTTGATGTTATTGCCCCTTTGATGAGCTTGTAGACATCCCTATTTATTTCCATATCTCCATATGAAATTTAGGTAGTATCCCAAATATATTGGGTGTCAACAATTAACAAAATAATTTTGATATCCATAAAAAGAATTACATACTATATATAGTTTATTTGAAAAGGTGACTTGGTTATGTTTGCTTCTTCATGAGATTAAATATGCAAATTTACACTTTTGGAATTCTTTAGCTGCAGAAATAAATATTCATGTGCACATGAAAGTTAAGAAAAATAGAAAAGAAAAATTTGGTATTAAATGATATGGCGAGTTTACATAATATGTCCTTTAAAGGAAGGAAGTATACACTGGCCTAACTTGTCTGATATTTATTTTCTGACAATTGGGAAGACAAATCTCCTATGATTTCAAAGAAATTTACCTAGTCAAGTATTAGATTGTGTGCGAGTCATACTTAATATCACCTCATCTCCTAAATCAAAATTATTAAGATTTAAAAGTCTGATTGTTTGAAGAGGGGTTTAGGAAGATGGTCAATGACTCTTGGCATAAATATCAATTACGTAATTAAATGATGCTGTCCAAAACATTTCGTACAAATTAAGAAGCTATAAAACTAACATTAACATGAGATATGAGGACAGTTTTTATGATATCAAGGAGAGGAAAATGCAGTGCTTCAAATGAATTGTAGGAGATAAATAAATAAATATATATAGACGTATAGAAGAGGTGTTGAAAATCACCTTGAAACCATATATATTTAGTGGGACTAGACACATGTATACCAATTCTAGTATAACAAAGTTAAATTGCAAATGGGAAATAGTGTGTAAAGTATAAATCTTTGTGTATTATATATATTTTTAATAATTTGAAAGGAATGATTATGAAACCGAAGTATAAGATATGCATCCACAAGGCCCAATTGATTGCAATTGGAGGATAGCCTTGCAAGGGTATGTCATATTAAAATTTTGTCATGAAATATTCATGTTTCGGAATATATGAAAAGTAAAGAGAACTAAAATTTAAACATGAGTCTTGTGCATATGACAATGTCATGATATTATATTTGGATTGTGCAATAGGAGGGGAACAATAGTATGAAACCTCAGGCTTCATGGACAAAATGAGTGGGAGTGTGGAATATGTGCACATGCCCACAGAGATGCTTGTGCATATATCCATTATTACTAAAGTTGAATATAGATAAAGAGAGGAATAAATATAGCAATCTATTTGTGGATT
The DNA here is from genome assembly GCA_036321105.1 of Dracaena cambodiana. NCBI lineage: Eukaryota > Viridiplantae > Streptophyta > Magnoliopsida > Asparagales > Asparagaceae > Dracaena > Dracaena cambodiana. The sequence continues at coordinate 11,594,039 of JAYEPQ010000015.1, forward strand.
TAAACATTTAACCAAATGCAAATAAAGCAAGTTATGCAAATAAGAAATAGATAATGGTATGTGCATGTGTTTGATAGATATGATGTATGAATTCTATGTGTGCTTGAAGAGTGTTGCATTCATGCACTTTATGCATATAACATGGAGGAATGTGGTGGATGGAGGAAGCAAGGATACTTAGTTACGCATATATATGTGTGTTTATTGGAGGAAGGTTGCGGCCGGAATGACCACTTGACCGAGTGACTCAGTCATAGAAGGTGGGGGAGTAGGGGAAGTTAGCGCCCGTAAAGGCTAAAGTGCCGGGCATAGTTATCAGAAATAATAAAATATGATTATATGGTGAAGGAAGACTGCACCCGCAATAGCATGTGGCGAAGTATGCCAGGTGCAGAAGGTTGGGGGAGGAGGGACTATTATATAGTTGCGTCTTAGTAATTTATTCTGGAGGAAGGTCATGGGGGTAGGAGTTGGTTGCTTTCATGCCCATGTATGCTGCATACTGCATATTGCACAATTGGCTTGGCTAATTAAATATATGAAAATAAGCACTTAAACATATATAAGGAATCAACAAGTATTGGATAAAGAAGGTATAGAAAGGAATATGTGTACATATATGCATGTTGATCCTGCATATGTCAGGCTAAGTTATATGACGTGTGTGTGTGTATGTGTGTGTTCACGTAATGACATATTGATACTACAGTCTCAGATGTGATATACTAATACTACAATCGCAGATGTGATACTGACATTGTAACGATAATTGGAATTGATATATGTATATATTAGAAGTACGATAAGCAGATATTGTTGCCAGTAGATTGCAACACATGTAAGCATTAATCATACTAGCCACGGAGTGTGTTGTATATTTCAGGCTATACATGTGGTCAGGATTAGTTCATGTAAATCGGTATGTTTGTGAAATTTTTATAGAAAAATGTATACTAGGAGACTTGAAACTTATAAAAATAAATTAATTAAACCCATAAAACCGACATAAGCATTTTTCCTCTTGTATCTCGTTCTATCATGATCATGTTCTTAGTATACCAACTTCATTTTATACTTCCATGACTTCTATTTTTCATATTATTACTTATATAATACTGATCCATTGGCCTTAATTTCTTGCTTTACTCACTGGGCTGTCAAGCTCACACTTTTAAAATTTTCAGGTAGCAGCAAAGGAAAACCTAGCTCTGATTTTTTAGAGGCAATTCCTTGGTGACAAATGGTATATGCTGCTTTGTTTCTTTTGTATTAAAAAAAAAATGTATATGTACGTGTATGTGTATGTGTAAACTTTAGTTGGATGCACATGTGGTGGTATTGTAGCTTAGACAGAAGCTTGGACTGGGTAAAATAGTAAGTTTGAGACTGAACTTTAGACATGCAACTATATTGCTGGTTGAGAGAAGTAAATTTGTAGCTATGATATATTATTGATTGATGATTGAGATATGATCCTTTGTATATTATGTAAGTAAGCCAGTTGTGGCTGAAATTTAAATTGTTGTATTTGGCAGATCAGTAAATACGAAGGATGTATTGCCAAATTTTTAAAAAAAAATCTGAATATTGAGGATTTATTAATTGGGACCATTATAGATGTCAACGAGTAGGTATCAACTCTTGCCTAGGAATGAGCTGCTTAATGAATTAATTCCTTGTTGGGCTCCCCAATGAACTAACTGAGGTTTCCTGATCCTCAGCTGTTTCCCATTTCTAGGAAGGGACCATAAATACAAAGAGCTCCTTAGTCTCTTAGGCATCAACTATTGCCTTGGAGACTTTAGAGGACCCGCATATTTCAAGTGCTTTAAATGAATAATGGTGATATGAAGGGAAAGGACTTTAGATCCGTGTTCTCGTGTGTGTTAATGTGTGTGTTAATCTACTTCGGTTGAAAGATCATGTTTAGAGAACAACTTTCATTTGATTAGGACAGCCAAGTTTTTTTTTTTTTTTTTTTTTTTTGTTTTAAGTAGGAGTAATTATACTTATTTTTGAATTATGATTAACATTACCTTGTAGAATGAATGAAAAGTCTGCCTTTGTCGCTTTGTTGTAGTTTTTTTTTGCCTTTTATGAATAGAGTAGTTGGCTTATATTTCTATCTCTAAACAACTAGCTTGCACAATTCTTCTCTGCACTTCCATCGGCAACTCGCCAAGAACATCTGAGGGTATATTGTCAAATATTTTGTGGTTGTAGGACTGAAATATTAAGTTCGAGTCCAAAACCAAGACAATCTATAGGCACAAAGCCAAGAATAGCAGGAGCACAAAGCCGAGTTCAGTACAAAGCTGAGTTGGGTATTCACTGATTGCTTGTTGGGCACAAAACTAAGGTCTAGATTGAGCATGGAACCACGTACGGGATGGAGACGAGTTCAGTGGAGAGTCAAGTTGTGTTACGTATTCTCCAAAGTACTGATTATAGCGTAGAGCCAAGTTGTTCCTCCAAAGTTTTTCACTTTTTGGACCTGTCCAGTCACTTCAACTATTTTGATGCCATTTGGGGATGCCGAGCAAAGGGAGCCCCGAGAGAAGAGGGCCCCCGAGTGAGGCTTTGAATCTTCAATGGGCTGTGAGTATACTCATGGCACATAGGCTAGTCGGATGATGGATTCCTTTTGTATTCGGTTAGTAGATTCAAGGTTTTGGTGAACTTGCATTGTAGATGTATTGATTAACTTGTGCCATTTGGGTTCCATTCGCGTTGTAGAGTCCACTTACTTACACCTTTAAGAGTGTGAGTATTCATTGAATATATGGGTGTTTTTACCAAGTAAGTAGACATTTTTTTTTGGAGTAAGTGGGCGTTTCACCGAATAGGGGGACATTTTTCGCCGAACAAGTGGGCATTTATTGAATAAGTTGGTGTTTCGCCAAATAGGAGAATATTCATCGAATAAATAGGCATTTTGTCAAGCAAGTGGGTGTCCACTGAATAAATAATACTTTATCGAGTATGTGGACATTTGTCAAATAAATGTGCTTTCGTTGAATAGATGAGCATTTGCCGAATGAATGGGTATTTGGCTAAGTAAGTGGGCGTTCATTGAACAAGTAGACATTTCACCGGATATGTGGGCATTTCACTGAATAGGTTGTTATTTTGCTGAATAAATAGGTATTTGTTGAGTAGGTGGACATTTGTAGAATAAATGGGCATTTTGCCCAATAGTTTGCCAAGCAGAGCAATGTAATAATAGCGAAGTGTTCAGAATAGTCATCGAACGTGAAGGTTAAAAAAAAAAAAAAGAAAAAAAAAAAAAGGCTTTATTAGATAAGCTGAGTATGTATTGGACTTAGAGTCGTGTCTTCATAGGATATAATGCCAAGTATTTTATTGGGCATATTTCAAAGTAATCTAGTAGCTTCATTATCCTTCTTGAATCTTGTATTTACAATATAATATTTCCGACTGATAAATCATCCAATCGACTAAGAATTTTGAGGGAGGGCTATCTGACTGCCTCTTCACCTTTTCTATTTTGACGAAGTCCTTCATGTATCCTCGTCAGATGAAGTCCTTAATGCCTCTCTTCAATTGATAGTAGTTTTTGGTGTTATGTCCTGTTGGATTTGTATCTCGCATTCGTTGAGTATCCAAATATGATCAAGAATCACAAGGAGTCTCAGTTGGACTTGGCTTAGAAAACCAAACATTTAATTGGATTAGAACACCAATTAGATGGTGATAGTTCTATTGTAATAGGATTATGATAGAAACACTATGTATATCTCTTGTATATGATACGAGAGAGGTGAACAATTTGATGAGAGGGATGCTTTTCTTATTATGAGAGATGTGAGTGATAGAGAGATATTTGGATCTCTTCTTGTAACCTATTTTTCTCATAGTTGATATTTTTCTCGTTGTTCTTGTGGACGTAGGTCGAAATTGGTCGGCCGAACTATGTTAATTCTTGTGTTTTTTTTTGTGTTGTATTGTTTTCTTCCTCTCTACAATTTCAATTGGTGATTCGATCCCAACAATGCCCAATCCTAGTGATATTAACGAAATTGTTGGAAGCCCCTTTTATCCACATATATTCTGATCTGTAGTTGCGGATGAGGGTGAACCCCTCCTAAATTTAGTTTATAATTTGAGCCCGAGGTGTATTTACGGGAGTATATTCACCGGCTTGGGTATTCTTCTAATGAGAGTCACTATAATATTTTGGAGGAATCCACTTGTATGTTTTAGACTTCTTGTAGATTGACTCTTATGCTCTCTGAGAATCTCTAGTTTTAAAAGCTTGATCAAACTCCTCTAATCTGATACATTTATTGAACCGTTCGATGCATTTGGATAGCAATATGGACTTTCTATTTCTAGTGGAATATCTTAAACTGGTGTCTCTCACTCCACTGATCAGTGTGGCAAGAGTTATGTTGGAGGAATATTCCTCTACGTGAATCTTCTCTTTATTGAATTACTTCAAAAGGTTGAAAAACGATTCATGAGGTGCTTGTTTCACTCTGAGAAGAGAAGCTTATGCTCTTACTTGTGGCAAATTCTAGGCAAACTCGTGATGCAATTGATAGAAGGACCAGGATAATTAGCACGATAATTGGCGATATGGTCGAATGGTTCCGATATACCATCATGCCTCTGACCAAGATTCAGGAGTTTGAACATAAATTCTTTTGCAGTTTGTTTCCATATAGGGCTTATGTGTTAGGGATCAAATCCCTCATCGAGATCTTAGAGACGAAGAAAATAATACAACACAACAAAAACACAAGAATTAACGTGGTTCGACCAACCAAGTTCGATCTACGTCCACAGAAACAACGAGAGAAATATTCACTGTGAGAAAAATATGTTACAAGAAGAGATCTAAGTATCTCTCTACCTCTCGTATCTCTCATCAATAATAGAATTATATTTCTCAGCCAATTGCTCACCTCTTTCGTATCACATACAAGAGATATATATATAGTGTTTCTATCCTAATCCTATTAGAATAGCACTATTACAATCTCATTAGTGTTCCAATCCAATTATAACTCTGGTATTCTAACCCAAATCCAACTGGGACTCTTTGTGATCCTTGATCACATCTAAATACTCAACGGATGTGAAACACAAACCCAACAATCTCCACCTTGGCTCGTATCTGATGAGCCATGCATATTAGAGAAACTCCGTTATTCTCGCCATCCATTTTGTAGATATCCACCGCACGATCACCAATACTCCACCGACCGGGAATAACTTGTATAATCATCACCGTCTCTATACTTGAGCACTTATGATCACTAAATTATGCTCTCATCCGAGCACTCATGATTACTAAACCGTACTCCCTTGAACACTCATGATTACTACACCACGCTCTTCACTAAGTGCTCATAATTGCTACACCGTGCTCCACCTTGGTCAAAACACCTGGACCTTCTGAGTACTCACAATCACTTATCATGTTGTGTATCACAAAAAAGTGATCGATACACCGTACTCCACCTTGATTTAAAAACTATGACCAACTCTAGAGACAAATGATTATATATTATCATATTTTTTATCATATCATAAAGTAACCGTATCCATCAACATGAAGTATCACGCCATACTTCATCATTGTATGATCAACCAACTATCGACCATCGATCATCTCTGTCAATATCGATCCCTCGATCATCGTCGATTACTACTGGTTTGCACAAAATCTGCTCTAAGCAGAGGATTTTGCCCAATCCGCATTCACCACTATATCCGGATTGTTGAAAAATATATGATTCGATTCCTGGATCACCTTAATCGGACACCGATTCTTCGATCCACACCCCAATTAATCATAGTCGTCGATCTGTTCCTCAGAATCCATCTCAGTTATCAGCCACTCATTTTGGTGCACATTGCTAGAGCCTCCGGTTTTGCACATCACCGGTTGTATCCGACTGTATTTTTCTTCTTCTTATTATTATATTTTGCCTTGATTGCTCCGCCAACCTCCTTGTCGACTTGACATCAGATCCACCATCTCACGATCTCAACTTCGGATCCATAACCATAACTTTGATACCACTTGTTGGAGATCGAATCCCCAATCGAGATCGTAGAGACGAAAAAAATAATACAACACAAGAACAATACAAGAATTAACGTGGTTCGGCCGACCAAATTTGACCTACATCCACAGGAGCAACGAGAGAAATATTCACTTTGAGAAAAATATGTTACAATAAGAGATCCAAGTATCTCTTTACCTCTCGCATCTCTCATCAATAATAGAATCATATCTCTTAGCCAATTGCTCATCTCTCTCGTATCACATACAAGATATATATATATACATACATACATACATACATATATATATATATATATATATATATATATATATATATACATACATACATACATACATACATACATACATACATACATACATATATATATATATATATATATATATATATATATATATATAGTGTTTCTATCCTAATCCTATTACAATAGCACTATTACCATCTAATTGGTATTCCAATCTAATTAGAACTCTGATCTTGTAACCCAAATCTAACTAGAACTCCTTGTGATCCTTGATTACATCTGAATACTCAACGGATACGAGACACAAACCAAACAATTTCCACCTTGGTTTGTATCCAATGAGCCATGCATATTGGAGAAACTCCGTTGTTCTCGCCATCCACTTCACAGATATCCACCGCACGATCACCATGCTCTACCGATCAGGAACAACTTGTATAATCATCACCATCTCTATACTTGAGCACTTATGATCACTAAACCATGTTCTCCTCTGAGCACTCATGATCACTAAACCGTACACTTTTGAACACTCACGATTAGTACACTATACTCTTCACCAAGCGCTCATAATTGCTACACCGTACTCCACCTTGGTCAAAACACCTGGACCTTCTAAGTACTCAAGAAGAACACAAGAATTAACGGGGTTCGGCCGACCAAATTCGACCTACGTCCACGGGAGCAACGAGGGCAATATCCACTATGAGAAAAATATGTTATAAGAAGAGATCCAAGTATCTCTCTACCTCTTGTATCTCTCATCAATAATAGAATCAATCTCTCAGCCAATTGCTCACCTCTTTCATATCACATACAAGAGATATATATAGTGTTTTTATTCTAATCCTATTAGAATAGCACTATCACAATCTCATTGGTATTCCAATCCAATTAGAACTCTGGTATTCTAACCCAAATCCAACTGGGACTCCTTATGATCCTTGATCATATCTGAATATTCAACAGATGTGAGATACAAACCCAACAATCTCCACCTTGGCTCGTATTCGATGAGCCATGCATATTAGAGAAACTTCGTTATTCTTGCTATCCACTTCGCAGACATCCACCGCACGATCACCATGCTCCACCGATCGGGAACAACTTGTATAATCATCATCGTCTCTATACTTGAGCACTTATGATAACTAAACTTTGCTCTCCTCCGAACACTCATGATCACTAAACCGTACTCCCTTGAACACTCACGATTACTACACCACACTCTTCACCAAACGCTCATAATTGCTACACCGTGCTTCACCTCGATAAAAACACCTGAACCTTTTGAGTACTCACAATCACTTATCATGTTGTGCATCACAAAAAAGTGATTGATACACCGTACTCCACCTTGATCTAAAAACTATGACCAACTCTAAAGACAGATGATTATATATTATCAAATTCTTTATCATATCATGAAATAACCGTATCCATCAATATGAAGTAGCACGCCGTACTTCATCATCGTACGATCAACTAACCATCGACCATCGATCATCTCAGTCAATATCGATCCCTTGATCATTGTCGATCACTGCTGGTCTGCACAAAATCTGCTCTAAACAATGGATTTTGTCCAATCCGCATCCACTATTATATCCGGAATGCTGAAAAACATAAGATTCGACTTCTAGATCACCTTAATCAGACACCGATTCTTCGATCCACACTTCAATCAACCATAGTCGTTGATCTGTGCCTCAGAATCCATCTCAGTTATCAGCCACTTCTTTTGGTGAACATTGCTAGAGCCTCCGGTTGTGCACATTACCAATTGTATCCAGCTATTTTTTCTTCTTCTTCTTATTGTATTTTGCCTTGATGCCTCCGCCAATTTCCTTGTCGACTTGACATCAAATCCACCATCTTGCAATCTCAATTCTTGATCTATAACCATAACTCTGATACCACTTGTTGAGTATCGAATCTCCCATCGAGATCGCAGAGACGAATAAAACAATACAATACAAGAAGAATACAAGAATTAACGTGGTTCGGCCGACCAAATTCGACCTACGTCCACAGGAGTAACAAGAGAAATATCCACTATGAGAAAAATAAGTTACATGAAGAGATCCAAGTATCTCCATACCTCTTGCATCTCTCATCAATAATAGAATCATATCTCTCAGCCAATTACTCATCTCTCTCGTATCACATACAAGATATATATAATGTTTCTATCCTAATCCTATTAGAATAGCACTATCACTATCTAATTGGTGTTCCAATCCAATTAGAACTTTAATCTTTTAACCCAAGTCCAACTGGAACTCTTTGTGATTCTTTATCACATCTGGATATTTAACGGATGCGAGATACAAATCCAACATTATGGTCTTCAAGTCCGAATCTTCATAAGCTCTCTTATAGAAGGCGGAGACTGATTCATCGTCTCTATTGCTTAATTGACTTGAGTGGTAGCTTGGTCCCTTCTGGTATTGGCAAGTCACCTTGGTCATCTCGGCCCCATGATGTTTAGCTAGCACTCCTATACGTGGTGATTTAGTACTTTTTCCTCATCGACTTGTGTTGTTGGGGCTTTCGCTAGTAGTTTTGGTGAGAGCATCGATCTGCTATGCAATTTCGAAAAACTCGGCATGATGATAGGGGCATTCATGTTTTCACCTTCGTGCGACGTGCTTCCAATCACCTGTCTACCACACGGATGGCCCTTTGACAATGTGTTCGACTTGGTTGATTGATAATACTTGATTGGATTTCCACATATGATGCTAACAGTTTGTGCAAAAATCAATTTGACTAGATTGCTCGGATTATATTCGAGAGAAATCTAGTGTTTTGTTAGACTAGAATGAAAGAAATCGAAGAAGGAGAGAGATAAGTCCTAACAAGGTTCAATCGATATTATCTTTGACCTCCGACCTTAGAATGAATGGCTGTTCAGTGAGCTCTTTATTAGAGTAAAAAAAAAAAAAAGAAAAAAAAAGAAAAAAGAATACTATCTTTTAGGATCACTCTCTCTGCAAGCTTGTCTAATTCCCTTGATTATTGAAGAATTCATCCCTCTTCCCAGAGGTATTTATAATGGTGAATCCCATAGAGCATTGGATTGTGAATGATTTCGAATTTATTATTTTTTTTGTTAAAATACAAAGTAATTTCTCTCAATTCTCACCATAATTTCGGAGTTTTAGTGCAATAGAAGAAACTTTCAACATGATATCTGTTAAAATACAAAATAATTTCTCTTAACTCTCACCACAATTTCGGAGTTTTAGTGCAGTGGCAGGGACCTTCAACATCTTGTATAGATAAATTCGGTTTAGTGGGCTGGAATTTCTCATTTTTGCTTATTTGATAATTATTTGTTCCTATCTTGGATTGTGTTGCTCGCTAGATAAAACCACAAATTTATATGTTTTGTCAATTTATGAGCCTCAAACTTTATGTGAAGACTCGGTATCATAGCTAATTAGTTCAAGCCTTATTTGTGGTGGTTGTATGATGCTGTGTACCTCTCTGTAAAACGATCTAATCGACTTGAGGGATTGAGTAGAAGTAAGGGCCTGCCTGACAAGTAGAAGCAAAAACATAAAAAAGGACTTGGGGGATGTATCCAAATTTTGTTTCTTCCTTACTTGGCAAGTTGAATAAGAAAAAAATTGAATAAGAGTTTGGGCTCTCTCATTTTAAACTCCAGATTTTGTTTCCACCTCAAGAGTGGATACAGATTGAAATAAATGATTAAAATAAGAAATAAATAGTCCTCCGTACTAATTATGTTTCCAATTCCATTTTTTATTTCCAATCTCCCAATTCATATTTTAAGAGGAAGTCAAGAGGATGACATCTTTTTCCCTAATAAAAGTTTGAAATAGTATAGAGTGACAAATATATATATATATATATACGAGGGAAAGGCAGAGCCAAGTAAACACTCGCCATTGGAAATCGTATTATTTCTTTCAATCTAGATATACCTAAGCACCAAAGCAAGGGATGTGATGAATGGATGTGGCATTAGTCTAGGTATCGAACTTCTAAGCATTCATATATTTTTATTTCAATAAATTCTATTTCATTATCATTAGGCAAAGAGACATATTGTATGGATCAGGTGGATCCATCAATATAACGGCTTTTACATCCGGCACAATATCCATCAATAAACAAGTAATTAAGGTCATGATTGGAGTTATGCGTGCCGTAGGAAGTAGCTAGGCGTCCCACGTCATAATGATGAATATGCTAACGAGGGGAACGACTGCGAGCAGTTGCAGCAAGCGACACCACTCGCAGGCGCTTTAGCTCTCTTCGCATCAAAGAGCAACATCTAGGGAAGTAGATAAGCTATGAGAGAATTTACCTAGCGTCATCCATTAGAAATGTGTATTCCTTCACTCTTGCAGCGATAAATAGATAAGCAAATATCAGCGAAAAAGTAGCCTAATGGGGCGATAGAGTTATCCTTTGAGACCGTTGCACAAAATTTTACTGTCAACAACAAGAATAGCAGTTAGCATAATTGAAACGCATGACTCCTGCTTTGTTAGAATAAACTTTTACACCACAAGCACATGGAGTTTATAGTAAAACAAAACGCATACAGAGCTAACAGTACACTCGTTTCAAGATTAATGTCATATAAAGATGGAACATCACAAACAAAGCAGCCATTGGCAATCTCATTGTCTGTATTTAATTAGGCATTAGTTATGAAGCAAGGGTGGCAAATGCAACTCCAGCTATAATAACTTAGATACAGTCTTGCTTGTATTCAAGACCGCATCCACGAAAGACCATGGCCGAGGCGAGAACAGCCACTACTGCAGCCATTACGGCAAAACCTTCACCCTTTAATGAGCAACAGCATTAGTACCCAGAGCAGATATATTGGACAAGCAAATGAACTCTCTACCTTTCATCGCGAAATCATGGAACTCTATAAGAGGGAGAAGATATATTGGTGATAGAGAGCTCGATTGAGATGGCTAAGGGGATGCGAACACTTCAATTTTTCACAGGGCCGTTTATATGAGGAAAAGGGTGAATAACATAACAGGTAACCTTAAAAGATATGGATAACTAGTATTAGAATATCTCATTAATTTAGGATATCTTCCTAAATTAGTATATTTGACAAATCCTCTAATTTATTAGTATATCTCAGGATATCTTCATAAATTAGTATAATTGTCAAATATTTCTAATTAAGTTGATTATGCTAATTTAAAATTATATGCAATTAGAATCACATTATATATTCTCTTATTTTTACCTTTTATAGTCGCCTCCTTTATCTATAAAAGGATGACCATTGTAACGTTTAATATATACTTCAGAATACAAAATTATTCTTCGTTCTCTCTGTCAGTTCTTAATTTCATCATGGTATCAGAGCCAAGTTGAGATGTGATGGTGCTTGCATTGCTCGCTGGCGCTGGCGTTGCCTCTACCGCGGGCACAGCCCTTACTCTGCCTCTGCGTGCCAACTTCACCGCCTCGCCGTTGCCGGCTTTAACTCCTAAGTTTATGGTGGGTCATCTTCAAGCGTCACCTTTGACGTCTCCGTCTCGTGCTCCATCTGTTGCTCCATCGCCGAAATCTAGTATGTCATCTTCGGCTCCTGCTCCTTTGTCACCGCTATATTCAAAGATGCAGCCTTTATTATCTCTGTCTCCTCTTTCGGTGACTTTGTCTGTTGCTTCGTCTCTGTCTCCTGTACCAGAGATCCTGTTTGCTGCTCTGTCACCGAAATCTAGTATGTCATTTTCGGTTCCTGTTCCGTCGCCACTATCATCTTCAAAAATGCAGCTTTTGCCATCTCTGTCTGCTCCTTCGGTGACTCCGTCTGTTACTTTGTCACCGTATCTTGTGCTAGAGATCATGTCTGCTACTCATCCACATTGTTGTCATTATAATCTTATTTTTAAACTCAAGTTGGTGTCTTCCAAACCATCTTGAGTTTGTGGGGATATTAGAATATCTCACTAATTTAGAATATCTTCCTAAATTAGTATATTTGACAAATTCTTTAATTTATTAGTATATCTCAGAATATCTTCCTAAATTAGTATATTTGTCAGATATATCTAATTAGGCTGATTATGCTAATTTATAATTATATGCAATTAGAATCAAATTATATATTCTCTTGTTTTTACTTTTTATAGTCGCCTCCTTCATCTTAAGAGGATGACCATTGTAACGTTTAATATATACCTCAGAATATAAAGTTATTTTTCGTTCTCTCTGTTAGTTCTTAATTTCATCACTTAGAGGCACATATATATGGTCACTTCAGGAAGTTTTCAGAGAATGGAAACATATCAGAATCCGTATGAAGCACACGGAGTGGGAAGAGATAGAGGATCCATGTGCACTTGAACGGCCTTTCATGGAGGAAGAAATTAAGATGGCGGTATGGGACTTGGGTGCGGAAATGGCACCGGGACCGGATGGATTCCCGATGTTCTTCTTTCCTTATTTTTAGAAAGTGGTCAAGGGTGACCTCATACGTATCTTGGAGGAATTGTACGAGGGGACTATCAAACTGGAAAGGATCAATTACTCGCAGGTGGTCTTGATCCCTAAATGGGATTCGACATCGAAAATCGAGGATTACAGACCGATAGCCCTTCTGAATAGCCCGTTCAAGAAAATTTCCAAATGTCTGGCTAATAGGCTGGCTCGGCAGCTAGGGACATTGGTGAAAGATTACCAGTTAGGTTTCATTAAGGACAGAAATATATTTGAGGGTGTGGTTCTGACGAAAGAAGTTATACACCACTGCACAAAGAAAGACAAAATGGGTATAATTTGAAATTAGACTTTCAAAAGACATATGATATGCTAGATTAGGAGTGCCTTAAGGAGGTGTTGAGATACATAGGCTTTGGTCAGCGATGGCTACGTTGGGTTGATTTATGGTTGAAATTGGCCAATGTGCTGATCCTACTAAAGGAGTGCCTGGGAAAGAAATAACATGTAATAGAGGACTGAGACAGGGGGGATCCATTATCACCTCTCATGTTTGTGCTAGCTGTGAAAAGCATTAACAAGATGTTTGAGAGAACCAGAGCAGCTGACTGGACCAAGGGTCTGCCAGGGTGTAATACAATTTCAATCACAAAGTTACAATATGCAGATGACACGTTGTTGTTTGGGAATTATGACTTGAGAGAAGAAATTGTTATGAAATGCATTTTGGTATACTTTGAGGCATGGTCAGGTCTCCAGATAAACTACCATAACAGTTCCATGATCAATCTAGGGAAAAGAAATATTAATTTGATGCTCATTCAAAGCATCTTTGGATATAAGGAAGTATCTTAACCCATAACATACCTTGGGATCCCCATAAGAAAAAACGAACTCCTAAGAAATGATTGGTATGATCTATTGGATAAGATTTAGAAACGATTGGAAGGTTGGAAAGCCAGATCATTGTCTTTGGGGAGCGTTTGACTCTTGTCAATACGGTCTTCACAGCGATGCCTATGTAGTATATGTCACTCTTTATCTTACAGAAGTGGGTCAGGACAAAGATTGATAGAATACGAAAGCACTTCCTATGGGTCGAAGGAGTAGACAATACAGGGGCCGCTATAACTTGGTTCCCTAGGGTAGGTGTGTAGACTAAAGCAAGAAGGTGGGTTGGGGGTCATTGATATAAGAGCCTTTAACCTAGCACTGATGACTAAATGGTGATGGAAAGTCATCGCAAATCTGGAGGGCACATTGCAGTTGGTAATAAATGCAAAATATGGACCGACTCGAGGATCTTGGAGATTGAAGCCACGTAACTCCTCACAAGTTTTAGCAATTTGGAAGGATGTACGATCAATGCTTGATATCACTGCTATGAGTATCAATTTCGTGGTGGGACACAACTCGTAGGTGTCCTTTTGGTTGGATAGATGGTGCTCAAGCATTCCCTTGGCGAAAGAGTTCCCGAACCTGTTTGAATTGGTCTCGAATAAGGGGGCAAGTGTAGAGGATTCTTTGCATTGAGGAAGATGGAGTTTAACGATAGAGTGCAGACTCTCTGCTGAAAACAGAAGGCACATTCAATAATTGAAGTCCACTTTATTAGATCTAAGGCTGAGGGAGGAAGAAAGAGATCAACCTCTTTGGAGATGGTCCAACTTAGGATTATTCTTAGTTAGGTTTACTTACTCCATGCTGATAGATGGGGCTTGCCGAATGCCATATGCGAAGATAATATGGCAAATCAAATGCCCCTCAAAATCAGAATTTTTCTCTGGCTTGTAGCAAAGGACGCTATCTTAATTTGGACCACTCCAAAAAAGGGGATGGAAAGGACCAAGTATCTGTATCCTATGTAAATCCAATGAGGAGGACACAACACAGCTATTGTTGGGGTGTACTTACTCCGCGTCGGTTTGGGACATGTGTGCTCATCGACCGAAGTTCGTGTCAAAAACGAATGAGAGAGAACATGTGTGGTATAAGATTCACTCGGGTAAGGCCAGGAAGCACCTACACGCCATCACCACAGCGGCGATGTGCTGGAATATTTGGAGAGAGAGGAATAGTAGAATTTTTGTTTAGTTGTCAATACCGTTAGATGTGTGTGTATGACATACTTATACGGATATTCTGTTTTGGACAGGACTACTTTTTGACGAGGAGAGATTGCACTTGTCGGAGGATTTCTCACATGATGATGCCATGATAGAGCATCCGTTGGAGGGGAAGGAGGAGTACTGTCAGAAGTCCATAGTTATCTTCTTATTTGCTTATGTTCTCAGAGAAGTTGTCTGTATGTTAGTATTTGTGTTGTATTAGGATGTACACTTTTGCATTTCTTTGTACTATACTTTTTTTTTTTTTTTTACTTTTATTCTCTTTTATACTTTGACTGTTTTATAATGACTCATTAATGGAACAAGGAGGGTGTTTCATCCACCATTTTAAGTCAAATAAAAAAATTAAAAAAAAAAAAAAAAAAAAAAAAAAAAAACAGCAATAGTACTGACTAGTAAGGACAGTATCGGCGTCCATGGGTTTTATCTAGACCCCGGCCCACACCATCGCTTGAGCAACCACCACGATCACTTCTTCGGAAAGGTGGCAGAGGCAGTGGAGGAGCCTATGCACCTGGCTGCTGTCTGCACAGCACAGGAAAGAATAGAATAAGAAATCTCTTCCAGAATGTACATGCACTTGCTGCACAAATTACCAAAGTTCAAGCCCTGTTTCTTACAGAACATAACCAATGCGACCATCAGGCAGAACCATTGGCACCATTCTTATCCCTTGAGGCATCGACCCTCTACCGTATATGACAGGCTGCAGAGTTTCTCAGCCACCAGATTTTCAGTAAGAGTAGCAATGCACAGTAATTTATTTTTTAAAAAAAGAATTGAAGGTTATAGATGGCAGGCTATTTAATTCTGAAGTATGCGAGGAAAAAACCAGGCCAACTCCTGCCGTAAGCCCGATATGGGTCTCCTCCATAGCCATAAGAAGGGTGTGGAGGGTAATGCAACTGTTGTACAGCTTTATACGAATTGGAGGCATGATCAGATTTTTTTGTCAGTCTGAGGTTTAGCAAGAACAACCTCGATTGCTTGTCCTGTGATTCAAAGAACAAAAACCATCCTCATTAACATATACCAGAAAGTCAGAATGGTTTATCAGATGTGGGTTATTACATGAATTCTGACAACGATAACATCTTTTAATCTTCATTAAATTTTTTTTATATTTGTGCTTAACTTAGAAAATTACAACATTCTGAAGCATTTCTAGAAAAGGATATTAGTTTACCATGTAGTAAAGAAAATGTTCTACTTGCTATCCAAAGGTTTCTAATTTAAAAGAATGCACTATACAAAGCAGAGCAGGACATAATATTTGTCAGTATATTCACCATAAACTTGAGATATTATAATTACAAGCAACCATCAGATGAAGACAACAGACGGTTTTTAGCATTTTAGAATTCACTAACTGAACCAAGCAGTTGTCTGCATTGGCAATGCAAAAGGACAAAAATATTACTGTCATATAGAGATGAAATTAGTTATTTAGTTAGATCTGATTTGATTTGATTAGGAATTTAGTTAGATCTTGAATTTTTAGAGATTTGTTATTATCTTGTTGTTTTAGAATTTTCTATATATATGGTCTGTAAAACTCTAATTTGAAAATAAAGAGTGAAATATAATTTCTCTTAAGAGAATGTGATTTGTTTTATCAAATCTTTTTTCGAGTGATTCGTGAAAAAGTGGGCATGTGATTCGACTGGGCGTGAGTTCCAAACCCTAATTTATCCCCAAAACCCTAAATTCTTCCCCAATTTCTCCACCACAAACCCTAAATCACTTCCGTCCTGCGTCAAATTGGTATCATAGCTCAAGATCCACATTTTCAGGTATGAGAATTCAAATCCATCTCCATCTTCTTCTTCTTTTTTTAACTTTCTATTTTAGTTCTTTCATTAAAAAAAAAAGGAGAATATATTAAAAAAAAACTGAGCGTTCAGATCTGTGAGAGAGGAAAAAAAAAAAAAAAAATCCAGATTCCCCTTCTTTCCCAAGCATCCACCATGGCTCCCCTACTCTTCTTCCCCATTTTCTTTCTTCTTTTCTTTTATTTTGGTTTAAAAAAAAATCAGCAACTTTCCCAGTTTCCCATTCTCTTCTCCCCCATTGAAGAGTCACCCCTTCCCTTCCACTCCAACCCGAGCCCAGCGGAAACCACTAAAAAAAAACTCAAAAATCCCACGACCCAAACTCCTCCTCCACATCATCTTCTTCTCTCTCATCACCTTCTCCAGATCCTCCCGGCCCCACAATAAGCAGCAGCAGCAGCAACAACAACAACAACAATAGGCGGCAGCAGCAGCGGCAATAAGCGACAACAGCAGTAACAACAACAAAAGCAAAAACAACAGCCGCAACAACAACCCACGAGTCGAGTGGGTTATTTTGTTGCAGCTAACAGTTCATCCTCTTTGTTTGATTTGGGTTGGAGTTGATTTGGATCCAACTTAATAAACTCACATCTAATAGAAGAGAAAGTACCAAAATTGATTTGGTTTGGACTAGCAGATCTACAACTTGCAGACCTAACCCGATCCACTTGAGTTTAAAGTGGGTTCAGTTCAAAGGTAGACCCGTTAGAAGAGAAATAGACCTATTAAGTTTTTTTGGGTGATTTTGAAGCCTTTTGAAGCCCGATTTGTAACGGATTCAAGCTACATTACAATTCTTTGGTATTTTCTGAATCTTGAGCTAGAAATTTTGGAGTTAATTATTATGGTATTTATATTCTGTGGAAAATACATAAACACTTATGCTGATTTCAAGCAAGAAGTGTATGATATATACGATGCAGTCCTATATTTTCGTGATTATGATGACCCGAATGGTTATGAAAACTGAGAGAAATATCTGGAGTATTTTTTTTTACTTTCCTTTGACTTCAGAGAAAGAATACAATTATGGTAGATTAAAATTGGTTGAAAAAGTTTCTTATTGGTACAACAATAACTATAATTCTCGTCCAACTTGGGATTGGTTGAAATTTTATTTTCGAATACGGTATGCTCCACATCTTATTTTTAATTGTTCACCAAATTTTTTTGTGGCCAAACAGTGCTTTAATTGTGAAGGATACGGACACTTAGCTCATCAGTGTCTTTTCATCAAATATTCGGCATATGAAGAATTTTGGCATTATGAATATTGCCCTTCGAAGAGTACAGATATCGACACATTAGCTTCCGAGAATTTAGGTGATTATATTATAGTTGAGACCGAAATCATCATAGAGCCCGTCACAGGTCCAAAAGTTATTGATCCATTTTTTCTGCCAGAGCCAACTACAGAAACATTCATTTGCCCTGTTCATGAGGATCGTGTTTTTAGTAACTTTCCAGCTTACATTCCAAATTCTTTATTTTCTACAGAAGCGACAGATTTTGACTTCTTTCCAGACCTTTCACAATTGTTATTGTCGCCACCATTTGAATGTAAGGCAACATACATTTGGCTTCCGATTTGTTCGATTTTCTTATATTTAGTTTGGTGGAAAACTTTGCCAGATCTTAGAAAAATTGACCAATTTCAGGTGACCGTACTTAACTTCTTCTTACCGCCATTCACCAGCTGGTGAATATTTCCAAGCGCGGGAGAATTAATAGAGATGTGATTAGTTATTTAGTTGGATATGATTTGATTTGATTAGAAATTTAGTTAGATCTTATATTTTTAGAGATTTTTTATTATGTTGTTGTTTATAATTTTCTATTTATGGTCTGTTAAACCCTAATTTGGAAATAAAGAGTGAAATATGTTTTTTTTTTAGAGCATGTGATTTGCTTTATCAAATCTTTCTTCGAGTGATTCATGAGAGAGTGGGCGTATGATTCGCCTAGTGACAAAGATGAATAGATTATCAATGAAAACATAAAGTTAGTGTATGAGCTCACTGTTGCTACTAATTCGGAACCTTCTTGCACTACCACGAAGGCTGATGGCCTGTACGAACTTCAAGTTTTGGCGGCATATCATTTTCCAATCAGATCATCTCTTCTTTCTCGGTTCAAAATAATTAGCGGCCAAAATAATATCTTCGAAGTACCTTCTCGACAGACGCATCAAAAGCCTATTGTGTTTGGCAAAGTGGTGATGCCACTTACTAAAAAACAAAGTAGTGAGAGTGACGAGCAGACATCACCTCACTTCCATCATTATGAACAGAAATCCCAATAAATGATGAAAAGAATGGGTTATAACTTAGCCCAAAAACCGGGGTTAAATTTTGGAAAGTGAGGGCGAAATCTTCTACCTTCCTTTAGGCCAAAGGGTAAAAGCCCTAATTACTACCATAAGACTCGAAGAGAGTTAGGATACGTATCCACCCCTTCCACATCATCAAACGAACTCGAAGGGACGTCTTCGATCAACAGTGATGTTTATCCGCCGGACCATGATTCCGATCTAAGTACCGGTGCTTTATTCTAATCTTTAGCAGCAAATATGGTTTCAGCCGTGCCCGAAAACGACGAAGAACTAATTGATATTCAAGATGAATCCTGGGCTAAACACATGGATACCCTCTGGGATGTCCGTTTTGAACAACGTAACCCCCCACAGAAGATAAAATAGCACAAATCAATACGGGGACTTAGGAGGATCCAAAACCCATTTTTATAAGTGAATCACTAACTCCCGCAGAAAAAGAAAAGCTTATAGCCCTCATTAGGGAATACATAGACGTATTCACATGGAGTTATGAAGATATGCCCGGGCTGGACCCCAGGTTGCTGTGCATCGCTTGAATATCAAAGAAGATGGGAAACCAGTCAAGCAGTAGTAAAGGCACTTCCGACCAGAGTTAATGGAAGCCATAGAAGCTGAAATTAACAAATTAATAACTTCGGGATTTGTTAGAGAAGAACAGTATCCTGATTGGGTGGCTAACATAGTCCTAGTTCACAAAAAGAATGGCAAGATTCGAATATGCATTGATTTTCGAGATTTAAATGCCGCATGTCCTAAGGATGAGATCCCTTTGCCGATCACTGACGTGATGATCGATAGTACCTAGGGCTATGAGAAGATGTCCTTTATGGATGGCTTCTCTCGTTACAACCAGATTAAGATGTACCAAGATGATGAAAAGTATACGGCTTTCACAACACCGCTGGGGGTTTACTATTATACGGTGATGCCCTTCGAACTTAAGACTGCCGGAGCCACTTATCAGCGCACAATGAGCATCATATTCAAAGAGCACCTGCACAAAACCGTGGAGTGTTACGTGGACGATCTTGCTGTCAAAAGCAAGAATAAAGAAGATCATCTTCTGGACCTAAGAACGGTCTTCAATCTCAAGAGAAGACGTCACCTAAAGTTGAACCCTGCTAAATCTTTTTTGGGGATATCCAGTGGCAAGTTCTTTGGATTCGTAATTACCTCGAAAGGGATTTTCCTTGATCCCGACAAAGTGAAAGCGATTAAAGAAATACCGCCACCCCGAAATATTAAAGAACTGAGGGGATTACAAGGTAAGTTGGTCTATACCCGTCGCTTCATCTCTAACTTATTAAGGCAATGTTAGCCGTTCTCTAGGCTCATGAAAAAGGGGGTTTCCTTTATATGGGATGAGGCATGCCAACAAGCATTGAATGACTTCAAGGAGTATCTTACAAAACCTTATGTCCTCATGGCCCCTATATAGGGAAGACCAATCCTCATATACATGAGGGCTATGGATCACACGTTAGGTGCGTTGCTTGCTCAACATAATGAGCACGGTCATGAGCATGCTCTTTATTATTTGAGCCGAACAATGATGGGAGCAGAGCATCAGTATACTCCGATCGAAAAGGAGTGTCTAGCCCTAGTGTTTGCTATTCAAAAGATGCGACACTACCTCTCCGGCCAGAGAATCCACGTCATATCCCGAGTTAACCCACTAAAGATCCTGATGACCAAACCGGATTTCTTAAACGACAAATTAGCAAAATGGACATTGTTACTATCCCCATCGACATCCACTTCGTACTTCCTAGACTATTCAGCGGAAGTCAATGCAGTTAATAAAGAACAATTCTGGCAATTGTTCTTTGTTGGAGCCGCAAGACGATTTGCCGTAGGAGTGGGGGTGGTACTTATATCTCCACACAAACATATAATTCCTAATGGTTATTTGCTCACAGAGCCATGTACAAATAACGTGGCCGAATACAATGCTCTCGTTATTGGCCTGAAAATGGCTTTGCAACTGGGGGTAAACTATTTAGAGGCTTATGGAGACTCCAAGCTCATCGTCAACCAAATGACTGGTGAGTACGAAGTCAGATATGAAACCCTCATCCCCCATCATCAATTGGCCATTGAATTGGCAAATTGTTTCAAACAGTTCTACATCGATCATATACCTCGACATGAGAACATCTTTGCAAATGCTCTCACGGCCTTAGCTGCGACGTTGGCACTTCCAGCAGGTTCCACTAAGAGTGTCACTATTGAAAGCAGAGAACTTCTCCATCTTGATTTGGTCCTACAGGAAAAGGAAGTATGTCAAGTAGGCATAACGCTCAAACCACGAGACTGGCAATTCCCATTCGTGGACTACGCCTTGCATAGAATACTTCCTGAAGATCCTAAAGAAGCTGCTTTGATCAAGAAGAAAGCTCAAAAGTTCTATTGTGATGCTGCACTTCAAACTTTGTAGAGAAAGTCACGTGACGGTCTCTTGCTACAATGTGTTTCAAAAGAGGAGGCTAGTGAAGTGCTTAAAGAAACACACAATGGGACATGCAGAGCACACCAACCTGGTCCAAAACTCGGAGATCGTATAAGAAGGTTGGGGTATTATTGGCTAAGAATGATTACCGAGGCAGTAGCATATGCGAAGCGTTGCCATGAGTGCCAGGTGAACGCCAACTTCATACATCAACCTCCTGAATATCTGCATGCTACAGTTGCCAGCTGGCCCTTTGAAGCTTGGGGAATGGACATAATAGGGCCAATTACTCCACCATTATCCAGAGGACATCGGTTTATACTTGCAATAACTGATTATTTCTCAAAATAGGCTAAAGTTGTACCCATGAGAGAGATAAAAACCACCGACATGATCAAGTTTATCAAACATCATGTGATCTATCGCTTCGGTGTCCCTCGAAAGATTATCCATGATAACGGGCCACAATTTATTAGCCAGGGTTTTTCACGATTCTGTGATAAATTCAAGATCAAAGATATCGCATCAACGCCATAAAACCCTGCAGCTAATGGTTTAGCCGAAGCTTTCAATAAAATAATTATTAAGCTTCTTTGAAAGTTCATCTCTTCCAATCAGCGAGACTGGAATGAGAAGCGTCTCCAAGCTCAACAACAAATTGAGTTGTACCAAGCGCAAATCTCACGGGTGTTCAACAAGAAGGTCAAACAGAGAACCTTCAAATAAGGAAATTTGGTTCTAACCGTCAGAAGGCCAATGATCATGACCCATAAAACCAAGGAAAAATTTGAGCCTAAATGGAAATGACCGTTTGTCATGAAAATGGTATATTTAAATGGAGCCTACCGCCTAATGAATTAAGATGGCGATAGGATGATGATGCCTATTAATGACAAATTTATGAAGAATTACTATATGTAAAAAAAAAATCTGTTATGTTAAGTTCTTACCTCTGACAGTGAGATTTGAATTATTATTAAATATGTCATGTTAAACTCTTACCTCTGACAGTGAGATTTGAATTATTATTAAACCTGTCATATTAAACTCTTATTTCTGACAGTAAAATTTAGATTGTTACCATTTCTGTTCAAGATACGCGCAAGAGAACTTAAACCATCTCCGCCAAAATTCCAAGCATTTGCAATTAGGTGCCACTGCCAAAAGACGATGATCCTGACCTGAACATTTTGGCGTATGCAATTAAACGGCTCCGCCAAACTATAGGCATGTGCAATTAGACACCTCTACTGAAACCGATGATCCTGAACCAATCATCTTGGCATGTGCAGTTTAAGTTATGCGAGAGAGCACTTGAACTACCTTCGCCAAAATTCTAGACCGAGCGCATCATCACTTGTTGCTCGAAATAATATTGGAATTGAAGAATAAAAGAATCAAAGAATTTTCTTTATTCATAAATTGAAATAATGAAGATTTAACAGTTAAAAAAAGCTAAAAAGAGTTCAAATAAAATTGAACCTCTTCATTTATTACAACAAACAAAAAGCAAAAAAAAGGGGTACAAGGAGGTTAAAATTCTCCCAGGAGCTTCAGCTTATCCTCTGTTTGGTTAATGACCTGGCGACGGGTCTCTTCCATAGAATGTAAAGCCCGGCAATGCAAATCATCATCATTTATGGCAAGCTGCTGGTTGAGCCATTAATGGGATTCCTTAATTGCCTGGCTCCTTACTATGCCCTCTTGTTCGAGTTGTCCATACTCTTGTTCGAGTTGTCCTTGCTTAGGATCAACTGCTCTCTTCTCTTTGATGACTCCTCTAGTCTAGACTCATTGGCCTCTAAAATGGCCTGAGCTTTGGCAATAGTCTCCCGAGCTCTAAGGATCGCTGCCTGGCTCCCTTAAATTTCAAAATCGGCCTTTTCCAACCCTCGCAGAACTTTCTTCCTGCTGGCTCGAAGTTCGGCTAATTCCTGAGACCATTTCTCCTCTTGGCACCTTAGTTAATCCTAACGAGCCATTAAATCCACTCGAAGCTGCGCCACCTCAATTTCAGCAATCGCTTCCACATCTGCTTAGTGGAGAGTGTCTAGCGTATGTACTTGCTCTTCTAAGGCCTCTAGGCGGGCTCGATAAGGGGCTGCTCGCTCACGACCTTCAATCCTCTCAATGTTGTCCAGATAGCGGACCAACATTGGGCGTCCAAGATCGAGGAAGTCTCTCCCATCCAAGATCATGCCAATACATCTCCTCAGCAGCCGCATAAAGTCATTGACACTGTGATTAAAAAAATTCTTTAAGTAGATCGACAGTGTCTAAGTTGAGGGCAGGCAATACTGAGAAAAAAGTTGCAGCAGTGGGTGTAACTTTTACAGGAGTTGAGGAGGAAGGAGCTCATGTTTGCACCAAGTTCATTATATGCGGGGCCAGTAATGCCAACAATGAACTAGCTGAACTGGGAACCCGAGGAGAAGACTTGCCAGCATTGAACGTTTGAGCGATTGGGCTGATAGGAGAAGATTTCAAAGGAGCGACGCCACCCAAAGCTTTCCCAGCTATGGAAGTGGTTTTGAACGAAAACTTCAGAGAATCATCTCCGCTAACTAGTAAACTGGCCGGTGCAGGTGGAGGAGCAGTTGAAGTATTAACAGCCATAATCGTCGAAGGCATTGCTATAGTAAGCTGGGAGGTTAATGGCATGCTAATGACGGTCGGGAAGCTATCTTCGGAACAAACAGCCGGTGTTGGAGACGGCAAGCTTCGCTCAGGAGAATTGGGCACTTCTTGGGCTTCAGAAGCAACAAGCTATGTCCTATCATCACTCCCCAATTCGTCAGTTGGAAGAGTTGAAGCATGAGCAGAACACGGGATTGGTGTGAAGTAGTATGCATCGAACTCCTCTGCAGAGCTACCCAGTCTGCCCACTGACCCAGTGGTGCCAGAATAATCCACCAACTCCTCTGATTCTATTCTGGTAGTTGAGTGCATTGGCGAATGAAGATGACTACATGGATCTTAATAGCAAACAAAGATGTCAAATATACATATGAGAAAGATAAGACATAAAAAGAAATGATTAGAATCATACTAGTAGAAACGAGCCCTGTAGTCGGACTGGATGGGGGAGCTGTAGAAGTCTCTAACAGAGCACCAGTCTCGCTACCTTGAGGTTGCGTTGTAGTGCGCTCTAGAGAACTAAGAATGGGCAGATCTCCCAAGACGTTTGCAACACTTGCATGTTCTGCTGGGACATCTTCTTCAGCTGGTGCTGTTGGCAGAGTTGAGGCCAAAAGATCAGTTGCAAACTGAACCGCCGCTTCTTCAGGAATAACCATCATTGGCAAGGTCTATTCGGCTGGCTTCTTCTTTTTTCGAATTGGCTAGCCTCTTGATATCTGACGACGTTTAAGGGATGGACTTCGGACACGAGTATTATCATCTCTAACGATTGGGGGATCATATCCAGCACCAGTGGCATCATCACCATCGTTGTCATCGTTATCAGAATCGCCGCCATATGAAGGCTCATCCTCCACATCTAAAAATTCATCCATCTCTTTGACCCAAACTCTCTTGGCTCCCTTTCGCTTAGAAAGAAGGCTTCTATCTCCTTGCAATAATGTTGCATTGGCAACGCTGTACCATATAGAAACTGAGAGTCATGCTAAGGACTGAAGATTTCTGTGCTAGCATAAACTCAACTCCAATTCCCTCAGCGACGAAGTGGAACCAGCCTCGAGCTCCTTCATATAAATATGCCAGCTGCTTATTGGGGTTCCCCACATATAATTGTGCATAGCCAAACTAGCGAGTGAAGCGACTTGGGGTGTACAGGTCAATATAACACATGGTGTCTTGCCGATACACCAAATACCCGGACAAATGTTTAATAACCACCAAAAAGCTCCCGATGATAGAGTGGAATAGTTGTCTGGGCTCGGGGTGTCCTTGAATTTCGACCCGTACTCTCCACTTGGAAAATCTAGAAAGCAACGGAAGATTTCATAATTCTGGTGATGAAGGAGCGTCTTCCAGATTATTGACATATAGTAGCTCTTCCAAGTGGAACGTTCATACCTCTCCATAAAGAATGGCTTGTCAATCGTGCAATAATCAACAACACTCATTAAAGAGGGACAGTGCATGACAAGCCAGACCATCAGATATGTGTAGGGCATCTCTACCCTAGGGTCCGGTGTTTTCACCGTAGCAACTTCTTGTACTACTTTCTCTTTTGTAGCTTTCCCCTTTGCGTCCTTGCCTTTGTTTGCAGGGATGAAACCATTGCAGAGTGCACAGAGTTTGCTCTTAAGGTTACTCACCATGGCAAGGAGGAGTCCAGATGGTCGTCCATAAACTAGTAGCACCGCTAGGTAAACTACGTTTATCGCTATGGCATCCTTTGGGAGCGACTGGATGACACACCTCTTCAGCCACAGCATCAAAAACCCAGCAATTAAACCTTTGTTAGGTATGGGAAACTAAGCCTGGTAGTGGAAGTTTTGGAGAACTGTGCTAGGATTAAACCCTCCTTCATTTGATTCTGTAGTGTATGACGTGGCTCCCATTTATGTGATACACCGTTGATTTCTTCAATACCAACAGGCTTGAGTCCGTAGACTAAAGGCAGGGTCTCCTTTAGATTCAAGAAGAGGCAATCTGCCCACTTCTTGTGGTCGATTCCTTGATTCCTTACTCTAGCTAGGTCGGCACAAATACGGTAATGGCACATCATCTCCCAATATGTCTCGTAAATGCGCTCATCCTTTACCTTTAGCATATTCAACTCCTCGACTATAGGAATGTATTCTTCATAGGAAACTTCACCCATTGACAAGCCTAAGATCTCGTACATCTCATGGAGAGCGAGTCCTAACTCACCCACTAGTGTGAAGAAGGTGCCAATCTCAGCGTTGTACATTTTCAGTAGGCTGAATAGATGATAAGAGTTTTGGGGTAGGTCGTACTGGACATTTTTAATGGCTTTATACAAGCCAATCTCCTTTATGATCTATTCGTGAGAGTCCACCATGTATTTCACGAGGCGGGCCCACCACATATTGCCTGAGGAATGGACCCAGCTAGGTATCCTGAAGTCAGGGACTGGGTATTGTCCACCCTTTGATACAAACTCGCCAAGAAAAGTCTTTGCACGAGTAGGAATCTCCCCCATTGTATGCTCCTTGGTAATTCTGCCTGGAAGGAGTCCAGTGACGCACCTAGTAGGACCATCTTGATAGGCCCCATGTGCGCAAAATTTTCCTATGGCAACTCCGTCGTACTCTCGGGTGAGCTCCCACTCCAACTTGCGAGGAGCTGATAACCTCTGAGGAAGTACCAGAAGGTAGCTTCGCTCCATATCAGGCAAAAACATCAGTAGATCGCTGGTTTGGTAGAGCCACTTGTTTTCTTTTTCAAATAAAATTTCATCAGAGTTCTTCACTGCATCACCTAATAGGAAAGCGGGTTTCTCTAGGGCTTCCCAATTCATAGCTTCAAAAGGAGTATCAGTAATGATCTTCCTTGCAGTGGCGGGGCTGTATCTCAGCATCTTCTCCCAACGTTTCCGAACACCTGCTTGTACGTGGGGAGTTCGGTTGTGAATCGGAATTGGATTACTCGGTCTGAGCCCCCAACGAATCCGAAGTGATGCCTGCGGGAGAGAGGATCCACTGAATAACCAACTGCAAAAGAAAGAATCAAAGTTAGGAAAAATTTTGAGACAGTTGAAAAATGTTAAGTATTGAAATGCGGATCTAATGATAGCTTCACGCAAAGTTAATCAGTAACTTTGCATGGAATCAAAACATGAAGCTAAAAGAATAACCCGCATTTGATGAAAATACACAAAGCTAATAAATATCTTTGCATCGGAATCAAAACGCGAAGCTAATCTATAACTTCGCGCAGGAAATGTGACAGTCAGGAATAACCTTGCACAATAAAGCATTTGACGCGGAGCTAACAAAATAAATTCGCGTAGAAAAAGACCATAGGTCTCTTCTTCTCCAAGTCATCACTGACCGGAGTATGGCGATGGTTTCGCAAGTGAAGACGGCGATTGACCGGTTAAAACCGAGTCGAATCACTTTTAAACTACTTCAAAAAGTCCAAAGAAAGAAAGTCTTACCCCCAATCGGCGCGGCGAAGATCTGATCACCACTGCGGCCGCTGTCATGGCCACTGCCACCGCTGCTCGTGCCGGCCGGCGATGAGGCTTGACCTCATGAGGAAATGGTCCTCTTGGGTGCCATTGATTTTGAAATCACGAAGAAAATGGGCCAAAATGGAGGAAGATCAGGTCGGTTGCAAGGATTTTTGAAC
The DNA here is from genome assembly GCA_036321105.1 of Dracaena cambodiana. Classification (NCBI taxonomy): domain Eukaryota; kingdom Viridiplantae; phylum Streptophyta; class Magnoliopsida; order Asparagales; family Asparagaceae; genus Dracaena; species Dracaena cambodiana. Next base: position 11,621,825 of record JAYEPQ010000015.1, read on the forward strand.
TCTTGAATCTTGAAAATTCTTGAAAGAGTGAGGAAGAAGAAGAAGAGACTCTATTTAAATGAGAAAGCCCGCCCCTTGGTATTCGGCGCGGAGATCGGATCCATTATGGCAATGCGATGTGAGGCTATTAGCTTCGCGTATTGAAGTGTAAATGCGAAGATAAGGCGTGGGCTAATTTCGCATTCAGATGCACTAGACCGGAGATCCAAAGTATTTCAAAATTTGCCAAGTAATAAGCCATTTTGAAAACTTTGGAGGGGGTCCTGTTGGTGGTAGAAATTTCTGAATAAAGGAGATGACAAATATCTCGCAGAATGCGAAGCTAACTCTGTAGCTCCGCGCCTGACCAGAGGGCTAACTTCGCGTTGGAATAAAACGCGGAGCTAAGTCCATAGCTGCGTGTCCAAATTACTTAACTTCGCGTGAGCATATTCTCTAAATCATAAATTAATTGTGATTGAGATTTGGGCTTATCTAATACCCGAATTGAGTCCAATCAGAATTCAAATTCAAGAGATTTTAATTAAGACTAAGATATTTGATTATAATTCTTGACAAATACAAACACCTTCTATTCCTATCCCTATGGAAACTCTCATAACCAACTAAAGATTATAAATATCCTCTTGGAGGAGACTTTAGAGAGATTTTTGGATCTTTTAGAGTTCAAGTTACGCGCGAGAGCCTTGAATTCACAGAGATCACCAGAGAGAGAGAAGCTAGGACCAACCATCATCTTCTTCAAAAGAGATCTTCATATCGAATCGTCAATATGAACTACTAGATAGATCCCCATCGCCATACTAGAACCCACTTTCATTGTAAAAGAGAGCAATAAAAATATAAATCATCTCGTTTGTTATTCTATTGTTCCTCTTTTGTTGTAATCAAAGTAATCAATGGAAGAAAGCAAGATTTTTGCAGAGAATAGTTATATGGAAATGGTACGCAGGTATCATGTGTCCAAGTGACCTAAAACGTTCAGTTCGACAACCTGTAACATGAGGACATAGGGACACAGTTAGTCTATACATGATCATATTATCGACCCCATACCTAGAGGGGCAACAAGCTCTGTTCAGTACTATGCGTTCACAATATTAGTATATCTCATGATATATGACAAAATTATCTGATATTTGATAAATTCTCTAATTTATTAGAGGATCTCATGATATCTTCCTAATTTAGTATATTTGACTAATCTATCTAATTCGGAAGATTATGTGACTGAGAATTTTATATAATTAGCATCAATTTGTATATTCTTTTATTTTTTACTTTTTATGTTTGCCACTTTCACCTACAAAAGGATGACTATTGTATAGTTTATCGATACCTCAGAATACAAAGTTATTCTTTATTCTCTCTTAGCTCATCGTTTTATCATGATATCAGAGCCTCTTTGAGGTCTGACTTCTTTTTATTTGAGTTCTCTGACCTGCGCCTTGATTCATCGACCTCCTCATGACGTCTTGTTCTGCGACCTGTCAATTTGCGCAACATCCATTCTACCCGTGTCTTCTGTTACTCTTATTTTGTTAGTATCATCATTTTTCTTTGACTTCTTCTAATGAAATTACTCGCCCTGTAAAGATTATTTTAGATGACACCAATTACAATGCATGGACTCAGCAAATGTCAATTTTTCATATTGGTTGTCACTTATGGAGGTTTGTTAATGGGTCAAAACCAACACCCACCAAGACTGACTCTGAAAGTGAGAAAAGTTTGACAAGCGGTTTGAGGAATGGGAAGGTACTCACTGTAAGATCTTATCTTGGTTTATTAATATCTCAGTTTGTTCTATTTAGTGTTTGTTGCCAAAGGTTTGAAATGTCAAACTTGTATGGGATTTTTTGGCGAATTGATACAACTGCTCTAGTGATGCTGCTATTCAGTTTCAATTGGAATCTAAGTTATATCAAATGCATCAAGAGCCAGGCCAGTCTATTGCTGAGTTTCATTCTCAGGTTAGTAGCATATGGGATCAGCTCTCTCAGACTGATCCAGCTTTTTCAAATGAAAATTCTAGCCAACGTTTTATAAATTACTAAGATCGCCATCAGTTCATCCACTTCATGATGCATATTCGCAATGATTTTGAAAGTACTAGAGCTTTGCTGCTTCATCGATCTCCTCTTCCTACGCTCGAGACTACTCTCACAAAGCTTATTTCAGAGGAGACACGATAGAAGACTCATCGTGTTTTATTCTACTGATTTGGTCATGGCTACTGCAAGTCCTAACTCCTCTAACTTAGCCTCTCTAGTTGGGGTTGCTGCTTCCACTAAACCACGCCGCTTCAATGGTCGTTGTTATTATTGCAAAGAAGAGGGTCACCACATATCTGATTGTTTTAAGAGAAAGGTTAAAGAAGTAAAAGATACGTTAAAAGCTCAAATGCTCAAAACTGTTGCTGCTACTTCTACCAATTCATCCTCTTCGGACAATCTATCTGCTTCTTCTCTCTCTGCAGCTGACCTTGAAGCTATTGTCAATCAGGTTCTATTCCGTACTTTTACTGCCTTCTTAGTCTCCTAAGGTAAATTATCTCCTTGGCTTTTTGACATTGCTTGTTGCAATCACATGACTTCCAATTCTTCTCTCGTATCTAATAAAAAAATCTATAGAACCTCCCCCTGTCATTTTTACTGTTGATGGTTTGCATATGTCTGTTAGTCATATTGGTCTTGTATCTACTTGTACTCTCTCTATGCCTGATACATATGTTGTCTCTGATTTAGTTTTAAATCTTCTCTCTGTTGGACAACTTGTTGAACTTGACCTTATTTTAACTTTTTCTAATAAAGGGTGTGATGTGCAGGATCAACAGACGGGCCAATTAATTGGGACCGGACGTAAAGTTGGCCGCCTTTTTGAGCTTTGCTCTTTGCATCTTCTAAGTTCTGTTTTTGCTCAACCATCTGTCTCCTCGTGCATTTGGCACTCTTGCCTTGGTCGTACTTCCTTGCCATGTATTTAATCTTTAGCATCAAGTGGTTACTTAGGAAAAGTCAATTTTGAATCATTTGATTGTCTTTCATGTCAATTGGGAAAACAGACAACTTTACCTTTTAATAAAAGTAATTTTTGTCTTCTATATCTTTTGATCTAATTCATTCTGATATCTGGGGCCCTGCTCCTATTTTTACTAATGGAGAATCTCATTATTTTGTTATATTTGTTGATGATTATTTACGTTACACCTGGCTTTATCTCTTACATGATCGTTTTGAGTTACTTAGTATTTTTTGTAAATTTAAACAGATGATAAAAACTCAATTTGATTAGACCATTAAAATCTTTCGGTCTGATAATGCCATGGAGTATACATCTGCTTCCTTTCTTGCCGAACTCACACAAGAAGGCACTTTACCTTATCGTTTATGCCCTTACACTTCGCAACAGAATGGTCGTGCTGAGTGTAAGCATCATCACATCCTTGATACTATCCGCTCTTTGCTTATTTTTATCTCGCTTCCCGAGTCTTTTTGGAGTGAAACTGCTCTCACAGCCATTTACACAATTAATCAGGTCCCATCTCCTACTCTCTCAAATCACTCTCCATATGAGCTCCTCTACGGAAAGGTATCCGACTACTCTCTTCTTAAAGTTTTTGGCTGTGCTTATTTTGTCTTACTCCCACCTCATGAGCGTACTAAACTTGAGCTACATTCTCGTCTCTATTGTTTTCTTGGTTATGACATTGAACATAAGGGTTATCGGTGTTATGATCCTGTTATCAAACATCTTCCTATCTCCCATCATGTTCAGTTTTACGAATACAAAACTTTCACCAGTATCTCCCATATCTCCTCTGGACCTTCGTTCACTAGCCCTATTTTCACTAACTCTGCACTTGATCTTTTTCTAGACTCTCCTTCTGATGCAGGTACTGAAAGCTCATAAGGTAGTCACTCAACGTCAGTTTCTGATGCTTCTAGATTGTCTGTTGACCCTATTATTGCATCTGACTCTTCTCAGTCTACTTCATCTGTTGGTCCATCCACTACATTTGATACCCTTGAGTCATCTACTAATTTGGATGTTCGTCATTCCTCGAGGGTAAGAGATCTCCCTACTCGTCTCACTGATTATTTTTTTATAGTCTTGCCACTCTTAACGAGCCTCGCACTTATCGCGAGGTTAGTTCTAACCCTCTTTGGCAGCAAACTATGTCCGAAGAATTGGTTTCTCTTCACAAGACTCATAAATGGGATTTGTTTGATCAACCTCCTAGCAAGACTATTATTAGCAATAAATGGGTCTACAAGATTAAAACCAATTCTGATGGATCTCTAGTGCGGTATAAAGTTCATCTTGTGGCCAAGGGCTATACTCAGGAGTATGGTATTGATTTTGAGGAGATATTTGCTCCAGTTGCTCGCATTATATCTATCTGTTCTCTCCTAGCTGTGGTCTCTGCTTGCCAGTGGCCATTGTTTCAGATGGACGTGAAGAATGTCTTCCTGCATGATGATCTAGCTGAAGAGGTCTATATGCAGCCCCCTCAAGGGTATCTTCATCCTCCTGGTAAGGTTAGCCATCTTAAGCGTGCCTTGTATGGGCTCAAGCAAGCTCCGCACGCCTGCTTTGCCAAGTTCAGTTCCACTATTGGCCAACTTAGTTTTGCCTCCAGTCCACACGACTCTGCTTTGTTTACTTGTCATACTGATACTGGTATCACAATTTTGCTTCTTTATATTGAGGATATAATCACTACAAGTAATGATACTTCTGGTATTCTTGAGCTTAAACAGTTTTTATGTCAGCATTTTGAGATGAAGGATCTTGGCTCTCTTAGATATTATCTAGGCTTAGAAGTTACTTCTACATCTGATGGCTACTATTTAACTCAGGCCAAGTATTCCTCTGACCTTCTTTCTTGTTCTTTCTTGACTAATTGTAAGACGGCTGATAGCTTTCTTGAGTCTAACGTTAAATTTCATGCTACTGATGGCGAGCTCTTTTTCGATGCTACCCTCTATCGATAACTTATTGGGAGTCTTATCTACTGTACTATTACTTGGCCAGATATTGCCTTCGCCGTGCATCTTGTTAGCCAGTTTATGGCTGCCCCACACTCTATTCATTATGCTGCAATTCTTCGCATCCTGCGCTATGTGAATGTCACTTTATTCCATGGGCTCTATTTTTCATATTGCTCATCATTGCAATTGCAGGTTTACTCTGATGTTGACTGGGCAGGTAACCCTACCGATCGACGATCCACCACCGAATTTCTATTTTTATGGGTGAATCTCTTATTTTCTGGCGGAGTAAGAAGCAAACTGTTATTGCTCGCTCTAGTACCAAAGCTGAATATCGCGCTCTTGCTGACACTACTTCTGAGCTTTTTTGGATTTGTTGGCTTCTCCAGAATATGGGCGTGTCTCAGAACTCCAGTACTCCTATTTATTATGACAATCATAATGCAATTCAGATTGCTCAAATGATATCTTTCATGAGCGCACCTAGCACATTGAGATCGATTGCCTATTTATGCGTCATCACCTACAAGCAGGTACTCTTCGTCTTCTCTCAGTTTCGTCGACTGAGCAGCTCGCCAACATCTTTACCAAGGCCCATCCACCTAGTCGTCATCATGATCTCGTTTCCAAACTAAAGATGGTGTCTTCCAAACCATCTTGAGTTTGAGGAGAGATATTAGCATATCTCATGATATATGATAAAATTCTCTGATATTTAATAAATCCTCTAATTTATTAGAGGATCTCATGATATCTTCCTAACTTAGTATATTTAACTAATCTCTCTAATTAGACAAATTATGTAATTGAGGATTTTATGTAATTAGCATCAATTTGTATATTATTTTATTTTTTACCTTTTATGTTTGCTATCTTCACCTATAAAAGGATGGCCATTATATAGTTTATTGATACCGTAAAATACAAAATTATTCTTCATTCTCTCTTAGCTCATATTTTTATCACACAAATTTTAAGACATTGACAAACACATGAAAAACATGATAAGTGCTTTGACGACTTTGGGGAATTACACTTATTAACACATTTTCTTTCTATTCTTCCCTAATAGGTGAATTAATTTCTGTTTCTTTCACCAGACGATCGAGATGTGTGAGTTCCACTATTTAGATACAGTGTAGTGTCGTGTTGTGTCACAATGTCCAACACAACAAAATTTGGTAAAAATGGAGTGTCATGGTAACATTAGTTATTAATTGTAGAGAAAATAAAATCTAGCAATTAGATATTATCTCATATTCAGATATTATGAGTTGTTAGTATTTCAGTTGTTAGGATTATATATATTTTATTAGTTTGAGTTGTTGAGAGTTATTGTTGAGAGAATTTTTCTAACTAAATATTATTTGATCTTATCCTTATGGATATGGATGTTATTGTAACTATTGATATATATAAGTTGAATGAATGAATGACACTAAAATTTCCAATCCAAATTTTCATTATGGTATCAAAACGATCAACCTTTTAGGGGTCATCAACAAAACCACCTGTTGGCGTTGGGCCGCCTCTGTGCGTGTCTAGTAAGTCATCTTCCTTTGCTGTTATTTCATCGTAAAAGAAATTCCAAAATACTCATCTCATATAGTCTCGCTACAATCGATCACCTCCATCTCGGTTCGATCTGGATCTACAATTTTTAGTATCGATTCTGACTCGAACACGCCTTTCTTCAAAAGTCATTTTTGAAGCAATTATCTCATGGTGTTCTCTGGTAAAATTCTAAGCTTCCAGTGCCATCTTAAATCTGGTTTCTATCCAGATCTCTTCATATACAATCAATTAGATCGTCCATTCTGGTATGGTTTTTTCCATATCTTTGTCAACTGGTTTCATTATTCAGTACTTGTGATCCGCATTCTATTGCATCACAAAATTTCAAATTATTATCTTTTTCAATAGTATTATATCTCCCGTTGATATCTTACCAATTTTCTGGCAATCAATATTTTGCAAATTATTCTCTCTTTTTTTATTTCAAAAAAATATTTTCCTTGCGTTGTTATTCTTTTTGTGATCATGTTGTCCTTCTTATGGCGCAATCATTCTTAATTAACACATATGTGAAATGATTCTTGGCTTTCGGTCATCTCTGAGCATGACACTTTTTCTATGATCAAATCCTCATTCACTTTCTATAATCGACACATACGTCGATTCTTATTCATTGCACATAATCATTCATAGTGCAAATTATTTTACTTATGCATCATTATTTGAATAGTGCATCTCTATTCTTCGTGTCATTGTTTTGATTTCATACATAGGTGACTTCTTTATTTTTGCTTCTCTATCAATAAGAACAATTTGTTCTTCATTTGTCAGAAGTTTATCCATAAGAAATAAACTTTCAGCACAACTATTTCAGAAGCTTGTCTGCAAATTAGTTTGTTCCATCAACTCTCTAACTTGAGGGGGATTGTAGAGAAAATAAAACATAGTAAATCAGATATTATCATATATTCAGATATTATGAGTTATTAATATTTCAGTTGTTAGGATTGTATTTATTTTATTAGTTTGAGTTGTTGAGAGTTATTGTTGATAGATTTATTATACCTAAATGTTATTTAATAATTTCCTTATGGATATCATTGTAACTATTTATATACTCAAATTGAATGAATGAATAATACTAAAATTTTTAATCCAAAATTTCATCATTAATGAACCACAGAGAAGGGAAAGAGCCAAAGCCGTAAAACGTACACCACAGCTACTGTAACCTTCCCTCAACATTTGCACAATAATGAAATAAAAGTCAGAAAATAGATATCATGTAATATAGCACGTGTGGCAGTCACTAGATTTTTCAATCCCTCTATCTCTCACACCTACCCCCCAAGAAAAAAAGAGGAAAAAAAAAAAAGAATCCCTCTTCTCCTTTCATCTAAAAAGTGGCTTAGTGAAGTCCTAAGCTGCAAAGCATATATTCCTATCAATTCAAAAGCTTATTCAGCTGATGATCATTAAAGCTAAAGACACAGAAAAGATGCATCTAATTCGAGAGGCAAGCTCTGCAAGAATTCCTTCACAGTAGCTATTAAACGGAAATGACATACAAAAAGTGTTGTGCCAATATATCTCCACATTCCACCATGGATATGGCTTCCAAGTACAATCATACAACAGAGACTCATGTATCAAGGAAATTGATTTACCCCATTTGAATTGGTCTATATGATAAACTGCAGAACTAAAAGCCCTTCACTAAAGATCAGAGGTTGAACAAATTACATCAACTATGTAGTCACCATAACCAAATTAAGCACATTAACCAAGTAGACATAGCTAGATATACAAGGGTATCTTTGCGATCATTGTGTTAACTGAATGTGGAGTATTCACATCGACCGTAGCTTCTAAATCACTCTCTCACACATCAACCATAGCTTCTAAATCTCTCTCCCTCCCTCCTCTCTCTCTCTCTCTCTCTCTCTGTATGAGAAAAAGAGAGTTACTAACTTTTCTTCTTTTTCGGCCATAAAGTGGCTGGTCCACAGAAGAGTTGATTTCCACAGAGGAGTTCTTCCTCTAGCTCAGTGGGTAGGAATGGGGGAACTTGAACTGACAAAAGAGTTTGCTAGCACGAAGGAAACAGAAGCAAAACCAGTTTTCTACTGTCAAAACTTCCCATCAGTTGCTGAATGTTTTAAGGTTTTTCAATCAAGCTCAGTTCAAATGACTCCAATATTTTTTTGACAGTTAGCAATTTACTAAACTCAGGCACCAGTTGAATTTTACATTGTGTCTGTTTTCAAAAACCATAAAGAAACTAAGATGCAAGGTTTTGAACTGCAGCAAGACATGAGAAATGAAAATAAATGCAGATGCAGGCATTGCTATCAATAAGGCTAGTGAAGGTGCTATTGGATGACATCATGAAGGCACAGTCATCAAAGTTTCTGCACTTAAAATCTGCTCTATTCATGTGGAAGAAGTCGAAGCTAGTAGCCATCAAAATGGCAGCGAACTTTAGGGGAAAAGACTTATATACTGTAGCAGCATCGCCAACGAAATGGTTGGGTACATCATAACCGCTTCTCGCCACGTGGGCACTCACACACATATTAAAGGACTGCAGGAAATCCTCAAAGAACGCCGTAACGTCAGCCTGGGGTTTAAGTGCAGAAGCATGAATGGAGCAGCTAATATTCTTGCAAAAGTCAGTGTATCAAATACTGTATTTGGCAGTATTTGGCAAATGGTTGTACCCTGAATTACCTTCAGACATTAAAGACGCACTGGGAATTTCGCTATGTAACTGGTGTTTTATTTTAAAGTTATCAAATCGGGATACATATAGTGTATTGTTATCCCTATGTATCGTATCGCAGATCGTATTGCATTTCATATGTTAAGATATATTAATCAATGTATAATAGGTAAATAATAAGCACATAAAATATATAAAGTAACAACTATATAAGCAAATTTAAATTATGAATAACCAAACAACCAAAGACAAATAGTAAAGCCTATAATATGTTAAATATAAGTCAATATTAACTATATATAAATAGATAACTAATGTTCAAAGTGCTATAATCATGAAACCATTAATTAAAATTATACTACATTCGTAAATATATAGCTAAATTCGCTTGAAGTTAAAGACATTCATTTCTTCATCTGTCTTTTTTGCTCCACCTAAACTCCTTTAGTATACTCCTGTTTTCCTTTCTTTTTTCTCATTTATTATTTACAATTATAATCAAGTTAAGAGGTGCTACTTATAATTATAAAATGATTTATTAGAGACTAAAATTAGGAATAATAACTAATCGATAATTTTTTTACCCTTACATCTTCTCTGAATTTTCTTTTTAGTAGATCCATTATTTCCGAGTAATATCTTTCACTATGCGAAATTCTTATTTATCATCAATCCATTGATAATATAATTTTATATCCATCAGTCAAATTATGCCTTATGTTTCCAATCTCTTCCCTTTTTTGTTGCCTAAGTTTCGGCTATATGTTATTTTTATAAAAACCATAATATTGACCATAAGTTCATAAACCTAAAAAGCAAAGCAAGTAAATTTAATATCATTTAATCATCCTTATAGATATATCAATATCATCATCCTTAAAAACTTTTATATTAATTTCTTCATCTTCATCTCAAATTTATACAAATTCTTCCATTTATCTAGATTTTAGTATATAATAAATAAGCTCATTAAATACTTTAATTTAAAATTAGTAGTTAAGCAACTTATATTGACTATAAATAATAATGTATCTCTTTTGATTATTTGTTAATTTTATTAATAAGTATCTTGAGTTTTGAAGATCTCTGTTATTAAATGATTATACTCATTTGGAATTTGTATTGCATATTTAACTCCAAAGGTTCATTTGAATGAGTTTGAAATCCATTTATAAACCAAGTTAGCGTATTATTATGAATCGCTTTTCGTAAAATATGTATTGCATATTGTAGGATACACTTACCATATCATAAGATATATAACCCACCCTATAGTATTGTATATAAGATACGTATTGATTTTCTTGCATCTTATCGTATCGTATCGTATGATACATATCATATATCGTAGAATATTTACAACTATGCTTTATTTATTGTAAGCTAAGGGCTTTATTCCTCAAGACATAAAAATAAATTGTATAGGTACTATGATGTCAAAGACCATCACCATTATGTTCTACACTTTTTAGAACCCTTCCATTAGCTGCTATATCTATTTCCCCATCAAAATCACGTTAACATTTATAGACATAGTGGAGAGCTTATCCGTTGTGTGAGTTAAAGGATATGACTTGGAGTTTGGCAAGTCATACTAAGTATTATGCCCACCTAACATTCTAAATATCGGATATTTCACATTTTTTTTTGTTAAAGCTGGCTTCTTCACATATTGCTTCATGCCATGAAGATCTCAAGGTGAGCCCCTGCGTACAATTCAATGGTCTATGGCCTCAGATGCAAGTTGGTTCACTTTTAGGCATGCTTCATCTACATTGCTCTTCTTTTTTCGGACACGTTTGGCTTAGTGCTAGAACCTTGTTCAGAGATATTTTTACTAATATTGATCCAAATTTAGATACTCAGATGGAGAGTTTTCATATCGGATAGTAGAATATTGGACTATATACTAGAAAAATGAGAAGATATTGGACTACCATAGCATTCTGCTAGTGCTTCTAAATAATACATCAGCTGATATATCGTTCATAGCAACCTATATTTAGAACAATGTACCCACCTTCAAGTTAATGCACACCATAGAGAGAAACTAGTGAAGACAATTAAATGCCATTATTTGATTAGAATATTATTATAATTAGATTTTGATTTATTTGATCATGTTATGCACATAGTTAGTTTTTTATAAGGCACGTAACCCTTTTTTTTTTTTTTAGATGAATGGTATAATATTGAACTTTTGAGGAAGTATATTGATTTGCTATTTTCTTTGAAATCTTTTTCATGGCCCATATAGATAGGGTATGGATTCGCTTGGATGTCAGACCTGAACCCTTTGTTCCCCAAAATTCCCAGTTTTCACCATCATATCCTAAATTTCTCACCATCAACCCTAACTCGATTCCATGCTATCAAATTGGTATTGGAATTTAAAGTACCAGTTTTTCGTCACTTTTAAAACCCTATATCCCTTTATCCATTTTTCATTGTTTGTTTGATTTTTAGTTTTTGAAAATAGTTAGATCAAAGGCTTAGTAGTTGAAAAAGGTCATATCTTAAAAAAAAAATCAGATTGTCACTAACATCCGCGAGCATCTTTACCTTCATTTTAGTTCATCAACTACAAAGATTCCCGATCTTCCTCCCTCATTAGCAATAAGGACGAGCCCACATTTGCCACCTCCCCTTGTCAATACCATATTTGCAACAAAACAAGACCAATCATTACAGAAGAAGAAGCTAGATCTGCCGCTACCGTAGCCTCCTCATCAACTCCCTGGAGGTCATCAGCTTAAATCTCATCTTGATCAAAACTGCCAAAGCAACTGATCAGCGGAAATCCTTGTTGTGTTGCCCTAGTTAGCCGCCATGATTCTTTATGATCAATAGATCATTGCTCCAACTTCGTCTCCTTGGCCTGATCGATTCTCCCACTCGCTAAAAAAGCCCAGACTGTGGAGCAGTACCTTGAGCGCTTGACAGTCTGGGCTTCTTTAGCGAGTGGGAGAATCGATCAGGTCAAGGAGTCGAAATTGATCTATTGATTTGCTGTCATTGATAAAACAATAAAAGATACCCATTGGTCCTCGACTTCGCAGTTCACCACCACCTTATCACCACTTTCCACATTCCAAAATTCACCATCTTTGTGACTCTCGCCTTCATCTCGAAGCCATGAAGATGAAGTCGATTTGAATCCAACTGCACATAAAACCCACTATCATTGAGTGCCAATCAGATCCGACAGCTTTAACTTAGGATTCAGATCCGCAAGCTCTAAATCCAACCCGAATGCTCAAAGATAGCTCATTTCACTTCGGAGAATCATCTTGAATTCAAATTCAAACTCGAATAGAAGTGTTGGCAGAGAAAATTGGTTCTTATTGGGTCTATTCACTATAAGTCCTACCAGTTATGCAGAAACACACTTCTTAAAAAACAATTTGTGAATTTTGAGCCTGTCCTAAGCCACATTCGAGTCAGAGTCGAGGTGTTGTCTTTCTTGGATTATTCCCACAAACTTATAATTGAAGAATCTTCCTCAATATTAGTGCATGCTTATATGCAATGGTAAATGGTATCCTCAATCCAATTGAAATAGAAGTGAGGTTTCAATTAATAAATGATGAGTTTTGCAAACTCAATTTATAGTTCACCAGGATCAAAGAAAAGAACTAAAATATTTCGTAGAAATCATAGCAAGAGAAGGATGAAAGAAGCTAAAAGGACGATGATAATGACATCACCCATAAGATCAAGGTAGATGTTCTCACTTTTGTTGGCGTATATGAAACCACACCCCCCCCCCCCCCCCCCTCCCAAAAAAAAAAAACAACTAAACTGAATGCAGTTCATGATGAGCCACGATCATTGCTAGAAGAAACTTCCTTTCTCCCATTAAAATTGATGAGACAATTGTTGAGATTTCTGGAGATCTTTAGTTGAGCCAACTATAAAGTTAAACCGAGTACAGATGCACTTGCTAATCACGCTTGATGAGACCTACATTGGTACTTAATTTTCTAAACAAAAGGCCTATAAACTGTAGCATCACTTGCACATCTCTTGAAAAATTTTGTGAGAATATTCATCGACAAATATGTGTTTACCGATGATATTTATATATCTGTTGCATATGAACATGCAAGAATTTTCAATTCAACTCTTATGATTTCAGACTTATCATCTTTTGCAGAAACAAATAAACACTTCTTCAAGTTCCTTCACTACTCTCACTAGAGCCCATGAAGTCATTAGATAGAGAAGATAAAATATAATAGGATGAAATGCTTACAATAGCTGCATAAAACTATCAACGATATTTGGTTTTTTGAAAGGATGTCCTAATTTGGAAACATGCTTGGCAGTTCGTCCTGCCTTTCAAAATTCACATTCTATTTTAACCGTTTATTGGTGTAAGTCGGTTCCTTCTCCACTACCTTAGTTCAAAGTAGAACACGTATCAGTTCCATAGCCACCACCATGGCCCCTTGAGATATTTTGGCCAAAATATTGATCAGTTCAACCCATTATTGAAGGTTAGTTGTATTCATCAGCGATGAATATTTTGAGTCAGGATAAATTTTGGAGGCAATTAAAGGCCAAGATTTGATTAGAGAAATTATTATATATGATTAGGATCTTAGCTTTATTACTATTAGATTTTGGTTTATTTACATATGTTGTGCACGTAGTTGATTTTCAATAAATAAGGCATGTAAACCATTTTTTTCCAATGAACAGTAAGATATTGAACTTTTAAGAAACCCTAGGATGTTGATTTATTATTATTTTTTTAATCTTTTTTATAGATTCATTGAAAGTGGCCTGGGCATGAATCTGCTTGGGTGCCAAGGCAAGGACCTTTTTGTTATTCCCAAAAATTCCAATTTTCACCATCACACCCTAATATTCCCAACATCAAATCCTAATTTGCTTTCGTGTTGCGTCGGAAATATTATGCCAAATTAAGTATCAAAGCTACCTACAAACTTTACCGGTATCGACAAGCCAGGAGGGCTATGATGCATAGAAGTGTGTTACAGTCATGCAAAACGTAAAATATAGTAAAATACGATATTAACTCAAAAAGATATTGCAAAGAATTAGAAAAGAATGTAGCCAGGACACATCTATGGTGTGTATTGGTGCACGAGGACATGCATTGGTTTGCTAGTCATTTTAATGTATAACATTAGAACTAAAATAAAATGGTTAAACAAAAGACAATTCAGATATTATAAACTAATTGCATGTTACATAAAATCAATCGTTGCTCAAACAATCATAACGTATTACTAATCATGTTTGCAATTTATATAAATGCAAGTGTAAATCAACTGAATCCAAATCCAGCATTCACGCACTAATGTTTAGCGGATTCAAATTCATCTTCAATATACCTATGATTGATTATAAATTTTAGGCCATATCAAAAGGAACAAACATAGATATGGTAAGTAACTATAACATCAAGTTTTGCGATTTATATTTGTATACCAATATCGCACATCCATAAAAGTATATTTGCTTCATAACAGTCAAGGTTCTAAATATTGTGATTGTTTGATGGGTTTTTTTCATATATTGATAACAGATATCAAACGATTCGGTGGAGATATGAGCAGGCGTTGACACAAGCATAACAAGTAAGGGCGAAGTTATTTGGAGTTGAGCTTTCTAAATAGCTTATCAGGAGTACATGAGCGCAAAGCACCCCTGCCAAGAGTGTGAAGGTGGAGTCCCTAGACTAGAAGAATTATCATGTTTACTTTCTATAATTTCTGTATAAACTTATGACAATAAAGCATTACTATAGATGTCTATTTCGTATGATAAACAACAACTAAGTCTTCTATCCCAAGTATTTGTGGTAGGCTACATGAACTAAAGAGAATTACATGGGATCAATCACATGGATGATCCTTTTTCTCTCATTCCTATCGAGCAATTTTAATTTCATTTAAGTCTTTAGTATACATATCTTTCTGTATCTCTTCCATCCATATTTTCTTAGCTTGTCCATTCACTTTTTAAGCTTGTCCTCTATTTTTAAGGTCCACTTGCAGAAGTGATGCATGTATAGATATACATCGCACATAACCAAACCATCGTAAGCAGTTTTCTTGTATCTTCTCTTCTATATTGACACTACCTAGCTCAGTAAGAACATCCTCATTCTCATTTTATCTCAGTTTTACTACACATCCAACAAAGCATGCACATTTATGCTATACTTATCTTTTGTGAATGATATCTCTTTATAACTCATCATTTCATACCATATAGCAAAGTTGGCCTTCTAGCAGTCATATTAAGTTTTTTCTTTCAACCTTAATGGAACGCTACGATCGCATAAAACTCTCATTACGCTCCTCCAATAAAACCATTAAGCTTAGTCCTATGGTTGATATTACTATCAATATTCCTGCCCATTTGAATAATAAAATTCAAACACCTAAACAAAATGCTAGGTATCTCTTGTACGTACAGTGTTATAACACTAAAGCCCTGGGTCCTTCGTTTACTTAATTTGCACTTTACATACTCCATTTTGGACTTATTTAATCTAAAACTTCAAGATTATAAAGTTTACCTCCATAACTTTTATTTGACATTTACCCTACTCTCATCTCATAAAAAAGACCATAACATTAGTAAATAGTATATACCAAGGTATTTTATTCTGAATAGTTATAGTACGCTCATATTTCATTATGACAAACAACAATGGTCTCGCTACATATCCTTAATGTAGTTTTATGTGATATATGAGTGTAATAAAATAGTCATTTTTTAAGATTTTTTTATATAATCTAAGAATGCTGAAATAAGTAAAGTCGGTGTCTTCACCGGCGTTGCTTAGGTAGATTGTAGATTTCAAAAAAGATCAACACCCTGAAATTGAGTTTTGCCACCGTTTTTTGGAGTTTTAATAAGAAAAAAATCTTTTATTCAGCCAAAAAAAAAAATGAGATATCATTATTAGACAATCACTAAGCTATTCGTCTCTCATAATCATAATTTTCATGCTCAAAAATTGAAAATATAAGGGGACAATGTTACAGATTTGTGGATTAAGAGGGGACGGCCTTGAAAATTGATCAAAAGTAGAAGATATTATTTTTTAAAAAACAATTAGGGGGAGTAGATGCCCACCATCGACTCTAGGTGGGTCTGTCCCTGATACTAGCTCATATCGGGTATTCATATCAAATATTATATAAACACGTCAAACATGTAAATTTGATACTTTAGAGATGGTAATAATTCATCTATCTAAGTACTATGACATAACTTATATATATAAAGGTATTTAAGGGCATGTCCATACGTACAAGTATAACAAAATAAAGTAAACCATAGAACATATTCACACTGGATCTAAAGTTCAAAAGATAGATTACAGAAATAATTGAAATTCAAGCATGAAAGGATGATACTTGAAGAAGATTGGGAACAATAATGCTAATGGCAAGAACGACAATTGTAGTACCAATAAGCAATAAACGTAAAGAGAGAAGAAGAGGAATAAAAAGAGAATCTTAAAGAATATTTTAAATCTTTAGTAATTACGAAATAAGCTTCGCAATATAGACCTCTATCCTTTATTAACTCTTGGCATGTTAAAGAGATTTTGTCTCTCAAATTTTCATGACAATAATTTAAAATTCTGATACATTCAAGCATATGTTAAAGATTTTGGATTATTCCTTGTACATGGAAATTATATTGGGTGTGAATACCAAACCTATTCTACATTAAAAACTTGAGTAAAAGAACGAAATATTGTTCCGTTTGACCCTAGAAATGATATATCAGGCGGATACATCGATGGTATTAGGATAGAACAATGACAGCAGTAGGATAAAAACTGTTTGCTATTGTCAATAATGACAAAAAAAGTGATTCAACAAATTTTTAAACTATATTCTTCAAGGAAAACATGATATCTAATGAATTATATATAACGATACAAGTCATTAATTTTGCTAGGTATGTGGTGTTTTAAGAATCTAGATATTGAACCATGGAACAACATTCAACATATAAGGATGAAAATAACATTGTAATAGAATAATATACCCCAAAACTTAATAGAAAATGCAGTTCAAAAGCTTCATTAGTGCAATATATCCAAATTCCCTACTTACCAAGTAGAAGATGAAACAATATAATTTGAAGACTTTAAAGATGGCGGATCCAATCATATTGAAGGTTTAAAAGTTGTTAAATCTGAATACATATATTATATTATTATCTCTATATATCGTATCATATATTGTATTACATATCGTATCATAAGATACATAAAACAATGTATAATAAAAAAAATCAAGCACATAACAATATATAATATAGCATTCATATAAGCAAATTCAAAATATAAGTAAATAAATAACCAAATACAAATGCCAAAAGTCAGTAATATGTTAATAGAACTCAGTAACTATATATAAATAGTTATCTAAAAAAACTATATATAAATAGATAATTAATATTCGAAGTGTGATTACAGTGAGGTTATAAATCAAAATTATACTACATTAATAAATGAGGAAACGGGAAATACATCGGCGGTGAAGGGAGTTCCTTCACCGCCGCTTAGGTGGCCCAATAAAATTATAACATGGGGAGTCATTCAAGATAACAAATAAATGAATTCTCTTAAATGACACCACGTGTAATAATTTTATTGGGCCACCTAAGCGGTGGTGAAGGAAATTTCCTTCACCGCCGGTGTATTTCCCGTTTTCTCTTAATAAATACATTGCTAAATTCACTTGAAATTCAAAATGATATTTATTTTCTTTATCTTTGTCCCTTCTGCTCCACAAGCTCCTCCTTTAATATACTTTTAGTTTTCTTTCTTTTTTCTTATTTATTGTTTGCATTTGCATTCCAGTTAAAGAGGTCCTCTTAATAATTATATAAGAATCTATTAGATACTAAATTTTAAAAATAAACAATAGATAAAATTTTTACCCTCATGTCTTCTCTTTCTTTTCTTTTTATTAGATCCATTGTTCCTCTTTCAACTTAAATACACTTTGAAATCTATTTAAGCAATACCATTCACTATGTGAAGTTCTTATTTCTCATCAATCCACTTAAAATTGAATTTTATATCTAATAATCAAATTAGATATATTTCTCCAATCTCTTTCATTTTATATCGCCTCAGTTTCGGTTGTATGTTATTTTCACAAAAACCAAAGCATTAAGCATAAGTTCGTTATCTATCAAAAAAAATATGAAACATGTAACATAAATAAATCATTCCTTCACTATCATCATCCCGAAGAACTTCTACTTTAATTTCTTTATCTTCATCTTCTCAAATAATTTATATTTACAATAAATTAATAATAAACCTTTTCTAATGATTTGTTTAAATATTTTTATCATTTAAAATAAGTATCTTGAATTTTGATATTTTTTATTATTAAATAACTATACTTGTTCAGAAGTTGTATTCTGCATATAACTCAAAAAAATTAATTTGCATGAGTTTGAGATCCACTTATAATAAGCTTAGTCAACATATCATAACGTATCACATATCGTAAGATAATATCGCATATCATACGATACATTAAGTATAGCATATCATAGGATACACTTACCATATTGTAAGATATATAATCTAATATATAGTATCGCAATTAAGATAGGTATTTGTTTTTTTTTTTTTTTTTTTTTTTGTGTTCGTATTGTATCACAAGATACATATGCATATCGTAAAATATTGACAACTATGGAAGGTTTCTTCTAACATTTAACATGCAATAACAATGGTGAATCCAATCATATAAGGTTTTCTTAATGTTTAACATGATTAGATCTTCACCGTTTTAGCCTTGTATATTGTAACACCCTAAACAATAACTTAATTTGGATTGAGCCATTTGATGAAGGCTAATTTTCTCTTCACTACCATTTCTACCGGTCCTTGCTAAAGGAAGTTGGGAAAGTTCCAAATTAGGAAGCATGAACTGATGAACACGGCAGTTGGGACATGTGCGCATTAGACATGCCACAAACATAATAAAAACCGTTCGGACATGCGGTGTATCATGTCCACTGGAAAAAGAAAAAACAAGGACCTGATATGCTAGAGACACAGGTAGAACACATAGAGAAAGCAGATTCAGGTAATTTATTAAATTAAAGGTAATTTATTTCACGAATTCAAATAGCTTATTACATTTAAGTAAATATAACATACTAACATTTAATTTCTTCATGGATTTATGTTTTTTTTGTTATTTTGGTTGTTTGCGCTTTCATTTTGGATATTTGAGTACTAAAATTGATACGTTAATAATAAAAGAATATATATTTACATTTAAAACTTTTCCTATTCCATTACCGTATCCATATTCTCATTTTTCAAAAAATAAAGTGTCTCGTATATTTATCTATATCCATGTCCATGCCCATGTCCGTTTCTCTGCTTACAAGGTTCCAAAGACAGGTTCTTTCCAAAGTTTGCTTAGCTGGAAATTACATTTTTCTGGCACATCCTTAATTGCTAACTATTAGGCTCCAGAAGCTCTCTTCCTAGCTTTTTACTCTTTCAATCTCAACTCTTGAGCATGTATTTCCCATGTCTCCCCATGAACGAGATTTCTTACCATAAGGGAGTAAATAGGAATATTAACATGACAATCAATAACTCTTTTAAAACGTCTAAATGAAAAATGTCCAAAAGAAACGCAAGAAAAATACGAAAATTTGAGACTATTGCCACCTTGGAACTTACAACACATAAGAATGCATTCACACCTTATATCTTAGAATTGGTATCAGTTTAGTATTGAAAATCGGCAATATCAGACATATAATATGACAATATCAGAAATATTTATACCACTAAGTTCCGATATTGTAGGGTCTAAATCGTATCAAATGCCTTAAAATCTTATACAATATCCCCGATATGTATGCATAGGCTGAAATTTTGAATGGAACCTTGATTCCTTAGAAGACCTTTTTTATTTCTGTTTTCAACTCTACATTTTTAATAGGGTTCACAAACTTACTCTTTTCCTCATAGTTACTGGCCAGGAAATTTTTAATTTTTTTTTTATTATTCCAAAAGGCCAACAAACCATAAATATTTACTTCAGAATATATGGGGAAAAATTAAGCAACTTGCCAATCCTGTAAAACAACATATTAGCCTCTCTCATCCAATAAATGCTTCAATTCTTTCTTGACCACGTGTATCCCATGCTTTTTTGCATGAAATATTTCAAGAATTCTTACCAGAATGGTAGAGTTGTTAGGAATATTAAAAATCAGTAACTTTTTAAGAATATCTAAACAAAATATATCCTAAAGAAATGCAAAGAAAAGCGAATGACCCGAAGATTTGAAAGTATTTCCACCCATCATAGAAATTACAACATAAGAATGCACTCAGACAAACATTTTATATCATGCAACTGGTATCAGTATAATATCATAAATCAAAATTATCAAACATATCATGTCAGCAATATAAATTCCAATATTATACGGTTTTTATTGTATCGGATACCTCAAAATATGATATGATATTTGTGATATGTATTGTATCAGCTAATTATTCTCCGCAAAATTCTTCCTTTCTTCCATTGATTACTTTGATTATAACGAATGAGGAACAATAGAAAAACAAATGAGAGGATTTATATTTTATGGTTCTCTTTTATAGTAAAAGTGGGTTCTAATGTGGCGATGAGTTCTATCTACTAGTTCCTGTTGATGATCCGATATGAAGATCTTCTATTCGATGAAGATGATGGCTGGCCCTAACTTCTCTCTCTCTGCTGATCTTGATGAATTCAAGACTTTCACGCGTAACTTGAATTGTCAAAGACCAAAAAAATAGGATCCTCAAGTCTCCTCAAAGAGGGTATTTATAGACTTTACTTAGATATGAGAGTTTCCATAGGGATAGGAATAGAAAGTGTTTGTATTCATCAAGGATTCTAATCAAAAATTTGATTTTGATTTAAATCTCTTGAATTTAAATTCTGATTGGACTCAATTCGGGTATTAGATAAGCCCAAATCTCAATCACAATCAATTAAGGATTTTGAGATCTGTCCACGCGGAGTTAAGTACTCTAAACGCGGAGCTATGAATTTAGCTTTGTGTTTTACCTCTTCATGCGGAGTTAAGGTTTTGGCTAGACGCAGAGTTACGGATTTAGCTCTACATTTCTGCGAGCTATATGCTCTTCTTCTCTTTACTTAGAAATTTTTACCACTAATAGGTCCCCCTCCAAAGTTTTCAAAATGGGCCTATGATTTGGAAAATTTTAAAATACTTTGATTTCGAGTCTGATATACTTGAACGCGAAGTTAGGGAACACCTTATCTTCGTGTCTTCACTTCAATACGTGAAGTTAATAGCCTTGCGTTGTACTGCAATAACGGCTCTGATCTCCACGCTAAATACCAAGGGGCGGGTTTTCTCATTTAATTAGAGTCTCTTCTTCTTCTTCTTCTTCACTCTTTCAAGAAATTTCTGAATTCTTTAAGAACTCTAGAGCTCTCAGAGATCCTTGTGACCAGTTTCTACCAATTTTCACTCCCATTCTCGTCTTCTTCTCAGTCAATGGCATCAAAAAGATCACTACTTCATGAGGGCAAGCCTCGTCGCCGGCCGGCACAAGCAGCGGCGACAGCGGTCGTGTCAGCAGCCGCAGCGGCGATCACGTTTTCGCCGCGCCGATTGGGGTAAGACTTCTTTTCTTGGACTCTTAAATGATGTTTTAGGGTGATTTGGCTCGGTTTTAACCAACCAAATGTCGTCTTCACTGCAAAACCGTTGCCATACTCCAGTTAGATGACTTAGAGAAGAAGAGACCTCTGGTGTTCTTCTGTGCGAAGCTACTTCGTTAGTTTCACGTTAAACACTTATTGCGCGAGGTTATATCTGACTTTTGTGCTTCATGCGCAAATTTTTGGATTAGCTTCGCGTTTTAGCTTCTAATGCGAAGAAATTTATTAGCTTTGCGTATTTTCTTCAGATGCAGAGTTATTCTTTAGCTTCGCGTTTGAATGTACAAGAAGTTTTTGTTTAACTTCGCACATAGTTACAATTACCTCCATGTTTCAATACTTAGCATTTTCAACTGTTTCAGAATTTTTCTAATCTTTGATTCTTTTTTTTACAGTTGGCTATTCAGTTGACTATTCAGTGGATCCTCTCTCCCGTAAGCATCGCTTTGGGTTTGCTGGAGGCGCAGACCGAGCAACTCAATTTCGATTCACAACCGAAATTCCCGCGTACAAACCAGGTGTTCGGAAATGTCAGAAAAAGCTGTTGAGATATAGCCTCGCCATCGTAAGGGAGATCATTACTGACGCTCCCTTTGAAGCCATGAATCGGGATGCCTGGAGAAATCAGCTTTCCTCTTTGGCGATGAGGTGAAAAATTTCGATGTTTGAAAAAGAAAACAAGTGGCTCCAATAGACTGGAGACTTGATGATGTTCCTTCCAGACATGGAGCGAAGCTACTCTCTGGTATATCTTCAGAGGCAGTCGGCTCGTCGCGAGTTGGAGTGGGACCTGACTCGGGAATATGATGGAGTTGCCACGAGAAAGTTTGGCGCACATGGGGCCTATCAAGATGGTCCCACCAGGTGCGTCACTGGACTCCTTCAGGGTAGAATCACTAAGGAGCATCTAGTGAGGGAGATCCCTACTCGTGCGAAGACTTTTATAAGCGAGTTTGTAGCAAAAGGGTGGCCAATACCCAGCCTACAATTTTAGGATGTCTGGCTGGGTCCACTCTTCAAGCAACATGTGGTGGCCCAACCTCGTCAAGTACATGGTGGACTCTCATGAATAGATCTTGAAGGAGATTGGCTTGTATAAAGCCATTCGAAATGTCCAGTATGTCATACCCCAGAGCTCTTATCATCTATTCAGCTTACTGGAGATGTACAATCCCGAGACTGGCACTTTTTTTCATGCTAGTGGGTGAGCTTGGACTCGCTCTCCACGAGATGCTTGAAGTATCAAGCCTATCAATGGGTGAAGTCGCTTATGAAGAGTACATCCCTACTATCGAGGAGCTAAGTATGCTATGGACAAAGGATGAACGTGACTATGAGACGTATTGGAAGATAATGTACCACTACCGCATCTGCGCTGACTTGGCGGGTATACGAAACCAAGGTGTCGACCACAAGAAATGGGCCAATTTTCTCTTCCTAAATTTAAAGGAGAGTATGTCATGTGTCTGCGGACACAAGCCCGTCGATGTCAAGGAGATCAATCTTTGTGTTGCAAGGACGGGTGCAGTCTTCTACACAACCAAATCAAACGAGAGAGGATTCAACCCCGGTACCGTCTTCAAGAGCTTTCATTACCAAGCTCAGTTCCCAGTATCTGATAGGGGTTTGGTTGCTAGATTTCTATTGTTGTGGCTGAAGAGGTGTGTCATCCCTTCACTACCTAAATACGCCATCGCAATAAATGTGGTCTACTCGGCAGTTTTATTATCATACGAGCGACCACTTGGACTCCTTCCAGTAATGGTGAGTAACCTTCAGAGCGGGCTTCGTGCACTGTACAATGGTTTCCTCCCTGAAGACAAGGTGTAAGGCTGAAAAGGGGAATGCTGCCAAAGGGAAAGCAGTAAGAGAAACTACTGTAGTGATGACACCGAATCTTAGGGTGGAGATGCCTTATATATATATCTGATGGTTTGGCTTGTCATGCACTGCCCCTCATTAATGAGTGCTCCAGATTACTGCCCAGTTGACAAGCCATTATTTATGAAGATATATGAATGCTCCACTTGGAAGAGCCATTATATGTCAGTGATCCATAAGACGCTCCAGCATCACCAAAATTATGAGATCAACCGCTGCTCCCTGACTTTCCCAGCAGATAGTATGGGTCAAAATTCAAGGACACTCTGAGCCCAGACAATTATTCCACTTTATCTTCAGGAGCCTTTTGGTAGTTATTGAATATTCGTCCTGAGCATCTGGTGTATCGGCAGGACACTATGTGCTACATAGAGCCATATACACCAAGCCGTTTTGCTCGTCAATAAGAATATGCACAACTTTATGTGGGAAACCCGAATAAGAAGCTGGCTTATGAGAGTAATTTTTCTGAAGGTGCTTGAGGCTAGTTTCACTTCGTGGCCAGGGGAACTGGAGCTGAATTTACCTTGCCACAGATGTCTCCGGTACTCAGCATGGCACTCAGTTTCTCTATATGGTACAACATTGCCAACATAGCAGTACCCAATTTTTCTATCAACTATAGTTGGTGCAAAGAGATAGAAGCCTTCTACTTTCAGCGAAAGGGAGCCAAGGGAGTTCAGGTAAAATGAAGGGATGAATTCCTAGATGTGGAGGCCGAGCCTTCTGATGGCGATGATTCAGATGATGATGATGCTGGTGGCGATGATGACACTAGCATCGGAGATGCTCGCTCAATCACCAAAGATGATGATTCTCGTGTCTGAAGTCCATCTCTTAAGCGTCACCGGATGTTAGGAGGTGAGCCAACCCGAAAAAAGAAGAAGTTAGCTGAACAGACCTTGCCAACAATAATTATTCCTGAAGAAGCAGCGGTCTGATTTGCAGTTGATATTTTTGTGTTAACTTTTCCAACAACACCGGCTGAAAAAGATATTCTGGCTGAACCCTCAAGCGCTGGTGGTGTTCAAGATCTTCCTGCTCCTAGGTCTCCCGAACGCACTATGATGTAGCCCCTAGGTAGCAATACTGGTGCACTTTTGGAGACTTCTACAGCTCCTCCATCTAGTCCAACTACAGGGCTTGTTTCTACTGGTATGATTCTAATCATTTCATTTTATATCTTATTTTTATTATATCTAGATATATTTGACATCTTTCTTTGCTTTTGAGATTCAGGTAGCCATCTTCATTCGCCGATGCATTCAACTACTAGAGTAGAGTCAGTGGAGTTGGTGGATTATTCCAGTACCACTAGGTCAGTGGGTAGATTGGGTCTCTGCAGAAGAATTTGATGCGTACTACTTCATGCGTATCCCTAATCCCGTCCAAGTTTCAACTCCTCCTACTGACAAACTAGGGAGAGATGATAGGACAGAGGTTGCTGCTTCTAAAGCCCAAGAAGCTCCCAACTCTCCTGAGCCAAGCTTGCCGTCTCCAACACCGGTCGTTTGTTCCGAAGATAGTTTTCCGGTCATTGTTGGCATGCCATAAACTCCTTAGCCTGTTACAGCAATGCCTTCAATAATTGTGGCTACTATCGCTTCTACTGCTTTCCCTCCTGCACTGGCCAGTTTCCCTATTAGTGGAGAAGATTCTTTAAAATTTTCGTTCGAAGCCACTTCCATAGCTAGGGAAGGTTCAGGTGGCGTCGCTCCTTCAGAATCTTCTCCTATCTGCCCAATCGCTTAAATGACCAGTTCTGGTGAGACTTCTACTCGGGTTCCGAGTTTAGCCAGTTCATTATTGGAGTTACTGGCCCCACATATAATGAGCTTAGTGCAAGGATGAGCTTTTTCATCCTCAACTCCTGTGAAAGCTACACCCCCAACTGCAACTTCTTACTTAATACTATTTGCCCTCAATTTAGACACTATCGATCCACTTGAAATTTTTTTTAATCATAGTGTCAATGATTTCATGTGGCCGCTGAGGAGATGCATTGGCATGATCTTGGATGGGAGGGGCTTCCTCGAACTTGGATGTCCAATGCTGGTCAGCTATCTGGACAACATTGATAGGATTGGAGGTCATGAACGATCATCCCCTTATCGAGCCCGCTTAGAAGCCTTAGAAGAGCAAGTGCGTATGCTAGACACTTTCCGCCAAGCGGATGTGGAACTGATTGTTGAAATTGAGGTGGCGAGGCTTCGAGTAGACCTGATGGCTCGCCAGGAAGAACTAAGGCGTCAGGAAGAGAACTGGTCTCGGGAGTTAACCGAACTTCGAGCCAATCAAGAGACAGTTCTAAGGGGGTTGGATAAGGCCGATTTTGAGATCGAAGGGAGCCAAGTAGCGATTCTCCAATCTCGGGAGACTATCACCAAAGCTTAGGCCATTTTAGAGGCCAACCAGTCCATACTGGAGGAGTCATCGCAAAGACATGAAGAGTTGATCCTGCAACAAGAACAACACAAACAAGAGGGCATAGTGAGGAGCCGGGCAGTTGAAGAGGCCTATCAACGGTTGGCCCAGTAACTTGTTATCACTGACGATGATCTGCGTTGCTGGTCTTTACATTCTGTAGAAGAGACCAGTCACCAAGTCATTGACCAAACAGAGAATAAGCTGAAGTTTTTGGGAGAATTTTAACCTCCATGTATCTTTTTCCTTTTTCCCTTTTTGTTGTAATAAATGAAGAGGTTTAATTTGTTTGAACTCTTTTAGCTTTTTACTGCTTTATATTCATTCTTTTAATTTATGAATAAAGAAAATTCTTTGATTCTTTTATTCTTTAATTCATATATTACAAGTGATGATGTGTTTGGTTTGGAATTTTTGCGAAGGTAGTTTGTCGACAAAAAATTCTGGAGTCATTTCTCAAAAACAAAGCAGATCCACGAATTTAGGGTTTGAGATCCGTAACTCAGTAGATCCGAGAACCTAAAACTCGAGGTTCGTGACCCAGTTAAGACAAAACAGATCTGCAAATCTAAATATTGAGATTCGCGATGCTATCCATAGCTTCCATGAAGGGGTTTAATACAAAGTCACTCGACCCGAATAAGGAAAGTTGTCACCTCGGATAGTGGAGCCAACTACCGAATGAATATAGCGGCATTATTTCAATCGTGGAAGTAACTACCTAACAAATATGACGGCACTTCTCGAGTAGTGGGGCTAACGGTCGAACGAATGAGACGGGGACGTTGCTCTAAAAATCCCTATAATAAGCGAAAAAATAGAAAAAGAATGGATCGATCATCTTCTTCTAAAAATTACCCTTTGTGATCAAAAGTCCAGAGCCTTTCTGCCAATTGAAAGAGTTTGTGCGGAGTGTCAACGGAGAGCATGATCATCCTCCACAGCTACCTCAGAACCCAGCTTTAAACAAAGAGGAATTTGATTTTTTCTCATCTTCTATAAACGGAAAATCGTTGAAATTATAATCCTTTATTGAAATAGCTCAATAGAGAATCATTTATAATTTTATGACAAACAGTTGGCGACTCCGCTGGGGACTACCATCATCTCTGGTGATCTGGTAGTAGCTCAATCCGACACATTCCGGTTAGTAGCCTGGTCAACTCACTCACCATCCAGGTTGACCAAGAAAAGTATGAAGAATTTCTTTCTTCTGGCTCCAAGAGCCCTACTTCCGTACGAGAGTGCCGTAAGGTCTCCAAAGGATCAATCTCCAAGGAGACTTCAAGGGCAACAACTCAGGCGGAGGATTCAGTAGACCAAACTGGTCCGAAATCCTCCTCTTTACCAACATTGGGCTCTGAGCCAGTTTTGACTAAGACTCCTGATCTCCCTAACAAAATGGATCAGGATCCCCACATCAATAAGGGGAAACGACCATTACCTACTCTGCAAGATTATGACGTGAGGAAGGAGGTTCCTCTCACTCGTACAATGAGAAAGAACCTAAGAAGAAGCAAAGCTCGTGCCCTTTCCAGAATCACACAGCAATAGAAAACCGCCAGCTCATCATCGCGAAGGCCTACTGTATAGGTATGGAGGCCAAAATGCAAGATTACAGAGGATCAAGACGTGGAAGGGTTTACTCGCGTTTTCTATAGGAAACGGAGTAAATCCACCAAGGTTATCTATGATTACAAATGCGGAATCTACATTCGCGTCCCTCGAGTTTTGGGGGGAAGGATGATTGCGCAGTAGGAGGAGCGCGTGAACCTCAGACTCGCGGAGAGCGTACAATTGGCAAGGAGTCTATCTCAATGGCTAAAACTATCCCACCCACTATTACAGTTAGGGTGAGACTTACTTCGAGAGCCTTCGACGAAATAGGAATTTCGGTCCTAAGGCTATCTTTCAAAGATGATGCTGTTACCAAGAGTTCCAATCCAAGAGATATTCGGGAACTTCTAAACAGAAAGAGAGAAGAATCCCATGCATCTCACTGCTATTGCGAATGGCTGATCAATGCAGTGCTATTACACTGTCATTGTTCAACCCATACTAGGTAGTCGGTGTTCTATCGACTATCGACATCATCAACATCCTCATCCCAACCGTCAAAAAGGAGGCGACGAAACAAGCTCGAATTTTATGAGCCCGAATACCCTGATGTATCATCCAACATGATAAGTTTTGGGGAAAAGAAGAAGAAAAAGAAGACGAAGAAGGTCTTCGAGGGAATGCTTCCGACTCGGAGCACTCTTCAGCCCTGAAGAACGTGCTCAATGAAGAGCGAGGAGTTTTCCAAAATAGTCAACTCAAAAGTGGAGTGGCAATCCCGATGAATTATAGACAAATGGTTGGAGTCTCCTCCGACAAGGAAGACACGACCAAGTCTGTTATGGCCGAGTCACAAACTTCTGATTCGTTCCAGGAAGACTCCGTCTCCGCATACATGGCCCAGAATAGTACTCCAGAGGAATTCATGCGGAGGATGGACGAACAAGATAAGAGGATCCAACAGCAGCAGAATGCGATCAGCGAGATTAAAGACATACTGCATGTTTTGCTGGAATTGGAAAAACAAGATTGAAGAATGCATCTTTAGAGACACCACCCCATGACCCAAAAACTGACAAGGGAAAGGGGGCGGAAGAATAAGGCCATACTCTTCGCATGAATGAAGAAGAAGAAGAGCATCATGAGGATGATGACAATCGCTCCACATATCAGGAAGGGAATGCAAGTGTCATCTGGATAGAGTTTTCAAAATCAACCGAATGCCCTCATGCATAAGAGTGATTTGTAAGAGTTGGGCGTTGTAAGGCCATACCCGATAGAATGGGGAAGCATGTCATTTCCAGAAATCTACAAGCCATTGAAGCTCAAATTATTCGATGGTAAAGGGTCGCCGAATCAACACCTTTACTATTTCAAGTCGTAAATCAGGCATTTAGCTGGAAACGACCCCATCATTATACGACTATTTCTTAGTATTTTGACAGGACTAGCATTTGAATGGTTTCGAAGGTTAGAATCGAAAACCATCAATTCATGGAATGACATGGAAAAAGCCTTCCTGACCAGGTTTTATGAAGACGATATGGAAGTGTCAATGCCGACACTTCTGGTCACTAAACAGAAGAAGGGAGAGTCAGCCCGAGACTTTATTAAATGGTTTCAGAATGATTCTCTCAAATGTCCACATGAGATACTAGAGAAGACCTTAGTAGAAACCTATTGATATAATCTCTCGACTAAAGTTCTAGCCATGATGGGAGCTGTGAAGTCCTCGACCTGGAAGAATCTTGCTCTGCAAGCTGAAGAGGCTAAAGAAATAGAGCAAAGGCTTGAAGAAGAAGGAGGCGAGGAGAAATAGAGGCGAAATAATGACATCAACCATAGGCCTCGATCCCGAGGATTAAGGGAAAAGAGACAATGGTGGCTGATACTCCGCAGCCCGCAAAGTGTTCTCCAAAACTCCCTCCTCAGTTGCGTGTGCCTCAAAAGCAATATTCTTTCAGATACGAGCATATGAAAACTATCTTTAACCTCCTCATGATTAGGAAGATGCTGAAGCTGCCAGAGTCCGAGAGTCCTAAAGAAGCACCGAGAATTAATGATCCTAATTATTATGTCTACCATAGGATTATTAACCACCCTACTCAGAACTGTTACATTTTTAAGGATAAAATTCAAGCCTTAGTGGACGCCAATGTCATCAAGCTCTAAGAACACCAGAAAAAGGTGACAACGAACATGGTGACTTTCAAGCTTGGCAAAGCACCTGACTAGATAGAGTAAACAGTTCAAGATGGAGTGCAACCCATTCCTAGAGGCAAAATGCAGACGTGAATTTTGATCCGCATCAACAGCAGATGAAAGAATTATCCCCCTTCGAAATTGATAGAGGGGAGATAATGTGGGTGCATCCAGATCTTCTTAATGATGAATAATGGACTTCCAATTCATCTAGAAGGAAGCGAAAAGAGAAGATCCTTACTTCTAATGTTGTCTCCATAATTTTCGAAGATGACAAGAGCATTCCTACTCTAACGGATTCGGAAGGAGAAATCAGAGACTCTCTGGTGGTTGACGCGGATCTACCTCCCTCTAGAACTCATTCGGGAAAAGACTAATTGAAGAATTATGGGCAGGCCGTAGAATCTCGGCCACTTCCAGAAAAGATCAAACAAAAAGAGCTTAAGTTTGGCAAAGCTCTGAAGAAAAAAGGGAAAGAGCCTTCAGAAGATTTATAGAAGTCATTTCAATTCGACATCTTAGTGCAGTTAGCCAATATTCGTGCAATAATAACCTTGTATGAGCTCCTAAACCTTTCTAAATCAACTAGAGAAGTTTTGAGAGAAGCTCTGCAAGATTCAGATGTATTCCTAACGCAGATACTAGAAACGGTTGAGAAAGAAGAATCTTTTGACATGTCACCAGACCTCTAGATAAAAATATCCCTTGCATCACTTTCTCTTCGGAAGACATGCAAGTTAGAAGCAATAAGCATCATCGCCCTTTATATTACAAAGGATACATAGGGTCAGCGGAGATCGATCGCATTCAAGTTGATCCAGGCTCAACCTTAAGCATCATGCCACGGAGGATGCTATGGTACCTTGGAGTCCCAATGAATAGATTAGCAACAACCAGTACTACCATCTTTGGATTCAATGCCAATTATAGTAGGCCGTTAGGCAAGATAAAGCTTAAGTTCCAAATTGGTGATTTGAAGACGGAAGTCATGTGCTATGCGATATAGATGCTGACACGTCTTACAACCTGCTATCGGGGAAACCCTGGATCCATTACAACTTCATTGTGTCGTCCACACTACATCAATGCATGAAATATGCGGATAAAGATAGGAATGTAAAAATGCTGGTAGAGGAAAAGCAACTCTTTAAAGAGTCAAAAACTATTTTACCGATGCATTGCTATAACAAGATGCATTCGATGTCTCAGATCAGCCTGCTCCAGATGCCTCTGATAGCGGCGATGAAGCCGATACAGAATCAGGATCTGAAGATTCAGAATTCGAGGATATAATTTGGGATAGTGAGCCCATTGTGATAAGCCTTGAAGGCCTTGATGTAACACCGTTCACTCTGATGGTGAATGGGTGATAAAAGAAAGCTTAGAGTTTTCTTATTCTTCTAGTGTTAATTTTGAACCCTCAAGTACTAGTACTGACGCGTTCAGCGATTGTTTATATAAAATATGTTCTCTAGCTTCTTTCCAAGCACCTATCAGATCGTCCTTTAACGAACTGAGTGATGACGATGAAAATGCCAACAAGGCTGTTTTTGAGGTTCCTCCCAAGGACGGAACTTACAAATCCATAATATTTGGAAAGGCAAGTAACACAAGTAAAAAGAAATGCTTAGATTATAAAGAAAAACAGGAAAATCCCGAGTTCTTCCACTATGATGAAAATTCTCATAAACTAATAAAGAAAATGGGGTATAACCTAGCCAAAGGCAGGGGGTTGAACTTCGGAAGGGGAAGGAGAAAAATTCTCTGACCCTTTGTCCCAAAGGGA
Organism: Dracaena cambodiana; assembly: GCA_036321105.1. Lineage (NCBI taxonomy): Eukaryota > Viridiplantae > Streptophyta > Magnoliopsida > Asparagales > Asparagaceae > Dracaena > Dracaena cambodiana. Next base: position 11,653,643 of record JAYEPQ010000015.1, read on the forward strand.
AAAAATGCCAGATTATTATCAGAAAACCGGCAGGGGGTTGGGATATACCACACTACCGAAGGTTCCTCAAGTGAGGTAGCTGAAGAAGGGCAATTCGACCATTCGTCAGAATTGTCCTGCTGGAATTCAGATGTCAGTGTTGGCATGATCTTCTGCGAAGTGTCCGCGAACATGGCCTCTGCAATCTAAGAAAGCAAAGACCTAGATGAAGCCTCGCCGATAAAAGATGACCCCTGGACCAAACATCTTAATGCGAAGTGGGAAATTCAATTTGAACAGTGCGAGTATCCAACGAAGATAAAGTAATCCAAATAAATATAGGATATGAGAAGAATCCTAAACCCATATTTATAAGTGAGAACATATCCTCGGAAGAGAAAGAGAAATAGATATCCCTCATTCGTGAGTACATCGACATTTTCATCTGGAGTTATGAGGAGATGCCAGGATTAGACCCAAGTGTCGCGGTTCACAAACTGAACATCCGACCAAATGCTAAGCCAGTAAAGCAATAGCAACGAAGATTCCGTCCAGAGATCATGGAAGCTATTGAAGTTGAAATAAAAAAGTTGATCGAGTCAAAAGTTGATCGAGTCAGGCTTTATTTGCGAGGAACAACACCCTGATTGGGTCGCGAATATAGTTCCTGTAACCAAGTAGATGGAAAAGTCCGGATTTCTATTGATTTCAGGGATTTGAATGAGGCCTGCCCTAACGACGAATTTTCATTACCCATCAAAGATGTTATGATAGATCTACTTGTGGGTACGAACGTATGACATTCATGGATGGATTTTTTGGGTATAATCAAATCAAGATGTACTCTGATGATGAGAAACATACATCCTTCAGAACACCGCTCGGAGTATACTACTATACAGTCATGCCCTTCGGCCTAAAAAATTCAGGTGCCACATATCAACGTGCTATGAACGTAATATTCCAAGAGCATCTGCGAAAGACAATGGAATGTTACGTAGATGATATAACAATTAAAAGAAAGAATAAGAGTGATCACCTACAAGATTTGAAGATAGTGTTTGACCTCATGAGGAAACACCAAATCAAGATGAACTTGACTAAATCTTTTCTGGGAGTCTCTAGTGGAAAGTTCCTCGGCTTCGTGCTAACTTCCAAAGGAATTTATCTCAACCCGGACAAGATTAAGGCAATCCAAGATATGCCACCTCCCCACAACCTCAAAGAAGTAAGGGGACTGCAAGGTAGGCTGGCATACATTTGCAGATTCATCTCAAATTTGTCCGGTGAATGTCAGCCCTTTACTCGGTTAATGAGGAAAGGAGTGTCATTTGTTTGGGATGACGCATACCAAAAGGCTTTCGAAGAAGTCAAACAATACCTTACGAAACCACCAGTACTCGTAGCCCCAGTCTCTGAAATACCTTTCCTACGATATGTGAGGGCTATGGACCACTTCTTGGGAGCCTTGTTAGGGTAGAAAAATGAGTCGGGTCACGAACAAGCTATTTATTACCTTAGCAGAATGATGATCGGGGCGGAACACTAATACAACCCAGTGGAGAAGGAATGTTTAGTTTTAGTGTTTGAAGTGTAGAAAATGTGACACTATTTCGTTGGACAAACCATGCACGTTATATCGAGAGTTAACCCCCTGAGAATACTAATGACTAAACTCGGATCTTTGAATTCAAGGCTATCTAATTGGGCTATTTTGTTATCACAATATGATATACATTTTATCCTACAAAAATCTATTAAGGGACAGACATATTACCCGAAGATCCAAAAGAAGCCAGAGCAATTCAAAGAAGGGCTATTCGGTTCTATTATAATGCGAAGCTCCAGACATTATATAGAAAATCTTATGACGGAATCTTACTTCGCTGTCTCTCTAACCGAGAAGCTTGGAAAGTACTTGAAGAAGTTCATGCTGGCATTTGCAGAGCACACCAACTGATGAGTATCATATATTATATTTTTCCTCCCATACTTTATCTATTTTTATAAATAAATAAATGCTACTCGGGTATGTTTAGTGTCTTTTTCAAGTAATCCAATTCATACAAGGAGATGGTATGAAATCAGAGCCGGATTAGGAAATTAAGTCTAGAAAAGAGTTCAAAGAGAGTAAAGTTACAAGATTAAAATACTGCGGAGACTCAAAGTCAAATACAGTCAAGAAAATCAAGTGTACAAGACAAGAGATTCGTGTCGGAGAAAAACTAGAGGGATTGGACACCAAATGGCTCATTTGCTGCAAAAAAACGGCCCAAAGTGGACCCCACTATCCAAATTTTCTCCTATGGATTCATTGTAATTTTGTAGTTTCACAATTCTGTTAGAATTGGACTTGATTTTCCGAAGCTTATATATTGGCTGTATCCTTGTATTCTAAAAAAAATTCTGTAATTTGTACCCATTTTCTCATTAATAAAATTAGGGTTTTGCTGAAGGGTGACGGCCACAACACCGTACTCCAGAGGTAAGCTATTATTTTGAGATCTGTATTTACTTTCTATATAGAGTTAATTATTTTATACTTTAGGTTTTATTGCTTTCTAAATTAGGGTTGACCATATTCATGAATAAAAACTTGATTTTGCTTATTAAAAATATGAGTAGCTAATTTTCTTTAGCCCTACGATGTAGATGAAATTAGTTTAATAGATCTAACATGGATTTATCTCATCTTCTTTCTAAAAAGAAATAAAGTTATGATTTTTCTTTAAATAAATGAAAGATAGAGTTCACAAATCATAATTTTTTGATAGATTATGCTTAATTAATATTTTGATAATCTATGCTTAGATGAAGTTTGAATTCTTATTCTTTATTTAATTTTAGAATTATCAATAGAGATTTTCCTATAAATAAATTGAATTGAGTAAACTTGTAAATCTAATTTCTTTGATAGGTTATACTTAAGTTCAGCCTTTTGATAACCTATGCTTAGATTAGGGTTTGAAATTTACTTCTTTTTTTTGTTTATGAGATTTTCTACTTGATATGATTTGTTTTTAAGAAATTTGTTATCTTTGATGGTCTATACTTACACATCACTTGATAGGTCATACTTAGAGGCACTTGATTAAAATCAAATTAAAAAATCACCATTTTATTATGTTACTTAACCGTGCATAATTAAAAAGATATGAAGAAAGAGATATATTATTGTTAGGTTATTATTCTAATTGATTCGAAATCCTAGGCTAATCTCTAGAATTTAAAACTTATCTTATCTCAATCTAGAACTCATAGTTAGTCCCTTAGACTAAGGAAAGAGTAAGGAATACAAAAATACTTTAGATCCCTGTGGGACGACCTGTATTTACAACCGACACTGTGCGCTCGCAGTTAAATATCACATCAAGTTTTTGGCACCATTGCCGGAGATCAATAGTATTTTTCTTGCTTTTTCTAAAGTTTTACGAGTTAACAGTGTGTGTTGAGTGTGCAGGGACCAGATATTGTAGATATAATTAGAGAAAAAGAATTACGGAAGCTCTAGAACTGCGTAGCAGAAACTAGAGGTCACACTCTGGTTTTACCGCCAATTAGCAGCCCGAGCTGCTATTTAGCGGTCCTAGAGGTATCTTCGGAGCCAAACTTTTCTCCACTTCTGTAGTTTGATTATCTAGTTCTATAAAAAAATAAACAAAAAATTTAGGAACAGTAGGAATCACATTTTTATTTGATCATATCTATTCCACCGTTTTTATCTCCACCACACCCTACTTCTTGCATTAGCTTAGGAAATTCACACATACCCTCATGGTCGCTGGTTCATGCCCATTGGACCCGTGATCAATTTGGTCAACTTGTGAGAGTAGATTTGTTCATGGGAGACAAGATGGACCAGTCGATCCCGATCCTTCAGGATCAATGTTACCTGTTGCACACATCACTTCCATCATGCATAAAACTTCCACACGCAGTGGGTAATCACTATGAGTTGAAGCCGCAGTACATCAGTATGCTTCCTAAATTTACTGTTCTGATTTAGAGGATACATATCTCTTTATCATGGAATTTCAGGAAGTATGCGTGATGATAAAACTGCAACACTTATCGGAGGATACAATTAAGCTCCGCTTCATCCCCTTTGCAGTCAAGGATAATGCCAAAAAGTGGTTGTACAGTATGCCTACTGATTCAATCACTACTTGGGATGAATTCGTTGCAGTATTTCTCAAGAAGTATTATCCCACGTATAAGACGGTAAGGATTAGAAATCAAATCAATCAATTCCGTCAAGTGCTGGGAGAACCCTTCTGGAAATTCTTGGAATGGTTTAAGGATCTTTTAGCTCAGTGCCCCCACCATGCAATAGAAAAGTGGCAGTTGTGTCAAATCGTGTACGTAGGACTCGATTACACATCCAAAACTCTTCTTGAGTCCATGTGTCATGGGGAGTTTATGAGGAAAAACGAGGATGAAGCATCGGCCTTTCTCGTAGACATATCGTGGAAGACTATGCAGTGGGAGAGTTCCACTGAGAAGTCCAGGGAATCAACTTCTGCACATAAGGGTGGGATCCATAGCGTCGACAACTCTATAGCTGCCGAAGCTAAGATTGCAGCCTTTATGAGGAGAATTGAGGCATTGGAAACTACTCATGCTCCACAAGTAGGTCGAGTAAATCAAATTCAAGTTCCCACATGCTTTAATTATGGAACTCCGAATCATATTATGGAGGAGTGTCTATTATTAATGAATCACATGGGTCCCGCACTTGAGCAGGCTAACGCCTCGTATCAACAACCCATGAACAATTTTTATGCTCCGACATACAATCCTGGCTAGCGGAACCATCCAAGTCTATCATAGGGTCAAGGGTAATATCAGGAGGCCCCTAACCCTAACATGCAGGCTCCAGCCAATGATCAGTTCCCAAGACCAAATGTGGGTGCTTATCAACACCCAAATGCATCAAATTATGGGAACAACCAGAATAGACCACTTGCTTAAAACTACTTACAACCATAACAGGGGTCTAATAATGAATAAGAAAAGCGACTTCAGTCACTTGAGAAGCACGTTGAAAATCTTCTCAAGTCTCATTCCAAGTTTGACACGCATATGTCAAACCTTGACACACATATGAAAAATCTTATGAAAGTGTCAACTGATTTTATTCAAAGTACAGATCAGCAACTGCTCGTGAACTCTTAATATATTAAGAATGTAGAGCAGCAGGTTGGACAATTATCGAGTCAAATGAGTGAACGTGGTTAGGGTACCTTTCCAAGTCAACCCATAATGAATCCCAATGTCAGTTTCTCAAACTCCAATCAGTCGCATGTTTACCAATGCAATGCCATTCACACGCTTAGATCTGGTAAGCAAGTGGACAATAATGTAGCCATGCCCCCTGATCCCTCTCCTACGATCTTGCAGGCTACATCATCTTTTCCGTCCCTTTCTCCACGACCATCTCCATCACCTCCATTATCATCACATGATCATTTGGAAGAACCTGTTCCTGAGCCAAAAGCACCATATCCCAATCGGCTTAGGAAGCCCTCACTGCAAGTAGAAAAGATTCTTGAAACATTTCAGCAGGTAAAGGTTAATATTCCACTCCTTGACATTATACAATAGGTTCCTACTTATGGTAAGTTTCTTAAGGATTTGTGTACTAAGAAATGAGCAAGAAACGTTCCTGAGAAAGTTTTTCTTACTGCAAATATATCGCAAAATCTCTCTAACTCCTTGCCTATAAAGTACAAAGATCCAGGTTCCCCCTACAAACTCATGCACTATTGAGAACACTACATTTGATAGGGCGTTGCTTGATTAACGGGCCAGTGTCAACTTGCTTCCTTACACTGTTTATCAGCAATTGAGGCTAGAAAAACTTCAACCTACCAAGGTCACATTACAGTTAGCTGATCGTTCGATCAAGAGAACATTTGGTATGGTTGAAGATGTGCTCATTAAAGTCGGCGAGTTTATCTTTCCTGTAGACTTCATCGTCTTAGAAACTAAGCCGATCTCCAATCTACGGAATCAAATTCCCGTTATCTTGGGTAGACCATTCTTTGCAACATCAAATGAATTAATTGATTGCAGGAGTGGCCTAATGAAGTTATCATTTGGGAATATGACGTGACATTGAACATATTTAATATGGATGAGCACACAACGAGCTCCCTCATTGAGCTCAACATGATTCATAGTTTGCACTCTCATTTAACCTCTTGCACTGATGATAAAATCCTTATTTGAGCAAATTTTTAAAGATGAGCTCATATTATTAAATGAATTAGCACATACTGATTCTATGTATGATGATACTTGTGCAAGTGTGCCATTGATTTATGAGCAAATATTTGAGGATTTGTTTGCAGAGGTGCTTGCATTACTTCGTGAGTTAGAAGAGCCACCACCATATTCACTTGATCATATAGCACTCTTCTCACCTCATGATATTTCTACATGTATGTTTGTTACTAATAATGATTGGCAGGTTTATAATGAAGAATTTTTAACCCATTTATTAATGCTTACATGTGGACAAAGAAAAAGCGAGGACGACATAAGAAGCAGACAGGTAATTTCGTTACTTGTAGAGGCTGATGAGATATAATAATGCACCCACTTCACGTTTAAAACGCACACACTATGAAAGTGGAAAGTGATTGAGAGGTCGTAACCGCTTTCCATGCGTTAATAGAGTGATGATATTGAGATTGTAACTTTTACAACTCTCATTATTTAGTATTTGTATAATAGTTTTTATACTTATTTTACCACACTTGGTTTGTGTATGAGGGTATACACGAGTTTAGGTGTGGGGGAGAGGGTTAAGATATTTTTTTTTTTTCTAAGATTATAGTTTTTTTTTTGAGTTTTTATTTTATTTTGGGATTCTTTATTTTACACTTTGGGTAGTTTTTAGGGTAACTAACTGAAAAAAAAAATTAGAAAAACTGAAAAAAATAAATAAAAAAATTTAACAACAAATTTATGTATTTTTATCAATAGATCAATCTAATTACAGATAAAGGAATAAATTTAGATTTGAAATTGAATAGGAGAGTAAATTGGATGATACACTTTAAATTTTATGAAAAAGATCAAAATCCAAAAAATAAATGCCGCTAACAGTAGTTTTGAGGTAAGTATACATATATTTTTCACTTCACAATGGTTTATTAGGTTAAGAATAAAGATAATAACAATTGAGTAAGTCTTCTCTCTCTAAACAAAAAAAAAGAAAAGTGAGAATAAAATAATGGGGTGAGCCTGGTATTAAGGCAATAGCCTCGAGAGTGATAAAATAATGGGGTATGCCTGGTATTAAGGCAATAATCTCAAGACTGAAAAAAGAGTATGATCCAAGTAATCTGCTATTTTGCGCCTAAGTAAGCTTGAATATTCGCATGAAAGGTGAAATATTCTAAAAAAGAAAAAGAAAATGAAAAGAGTATGAATCGAGTAATCGGATATGTTGTGCCTAAGCAAGCGTGAATATTCTCATGAAAGGTGAAATATTATTAAAAAAAGAAAAAAAAGAAAAAAAAGAAAAAAAGAAAAAAAGAAAAAAAATGTTATGAGAGAGGGGATGAATCATGAGTTAGAGTTGGAGTCTAAAGCCGAAATAGACTATCATACGTGCATGCAGATGTATAAGAGCCAATGGATTATCTATTAGTGGGTATTGTAAGATAAGATTTAAATTTTTGATTAAAATAATAAGTGTATTTGATATGACGCTCGATTTGAAAATTGATAATCTAAATGCGTTCTTGAGTTTGTATAATAGTGAGATTAATTGATGAAAATATTATAAAAAAAGATTTTTCTTTCATTTGTATAAAATTTTTATTTGTCCTTAATTTTTGGTTATCCTTATTTTTTTCTTTATTTTTTAATCTATTTTCTTCATGAATTTTGTTGGTATATTCACTGCAAACCCTCACGAGACAACACTCATCTACTAGGTAATCTAGGGGTTTAAAAGCTTGTTGCATGTGCTAAGTGCAATTGCAATTCTTATGAAAGTGAGTTAGGATTTTTCTTTTTCTTTTAAGGTTTAGGTTTTGCTCGAGGACTAGCAAAAGATAGGTGTGGGGGTGTGACGAGTATCATATATTGTATTTTTCCTCTCATACTTTATCTATTTTTGTAAATAAATAAATACTACTCGGGTATTTTTAGTGTCTTTTCAGGTAATCTAATTCATACAAGGAGATGGTATGAAATCAGAGCCAGATTAGGAAATTAATTCCAGAAAAGAGTTCCAAGAGAGTAAAGCTACACGATAAAAATACTGCAGATACTCAAAGTCAAATACAGTCAAGAAAATCAAGTGTTCAGGACAAGAGACTCGTGCCGGAGAAAAACTAGAGGGATTGGACATACTTGAGCTGCCAAATAGCGGCATTTGCTGCCAAATAGAGGCCCAAAGTGGGCCCCACTATCCGATTTTTCTCCCGTGGCTTCGTTATAATTTTTTAGTTTCACAATTGTATTAGAATTGGGTTTGGTTTTCCGAAGCCTATATATTGGCCAATCCTTCTAAAAAACAATCCTGTAATTTGTACCCGTTTTCTAATTTATAAAATTTGGAATTTGCTAAAGGGTGATGGCCACAATATCGTGCTCCAGAGGTAAGCCATTATTTTTAGATCTTTACTTGCTTTCTAATTAATTGCTTTCTAGTTTAGGTTTTATTGCTTTCTAGATTAGGATTGACCATAATCATGAATAAAAACTTGATTTTGTTTATTAAAAATATGAGTAGCTAATTTTCTTTAGCCCTAGGACGTAGATAAAGTTAGTTTAATAGATCTAACATGGATTTATCTCATCTTCTTTCTAAAATGAAATAAAGTTATGATTTTTCTATAAATAAATGAAAGATAAAGTTCACAAATCATAATTCTTTGATAGATTATGCTTAATTAATATTTTGATAATCTATGTTTAGATGAAGTTTGGAATTCTTATTCTTTATTTAATTTTAGAATTATCAATAGAGATTTTCTATATAAATTGAATTGAGTAAACTTGTAAATCTAAATTCTTTGATAGGTTATACTTAAGTTCGGTTTTTTGATAGCCTATGCTTAGATTAGGATTTGAAGTTTACTTCTTTTCTTTTGTTTATGTGATTTTCTACTTGATATGATTTGTTTTTAAGAAAGGTGTTATTTTTGATGGTATATACTTGCACATAACTTGATAGGTCATACTTAGAAGCACTTGATTAAAATCAAATTAAAAGATCACCTTTTTAATATGTTACTTAACTGTGCATAATTAAAAAGATAGGAAGAAAGAGATAATTTATTGTTAAGCTATTATTTTAATAGATTCGAAATCCTAGGCTAATCTCTAAAATTTAAAACTTATCTTTTCTCAATCTAGAAACTCATAGTTAGTCTGTTAGACTAAGGAAACAGTAAGAAATACAAAAACACCTTAGTTCCCTGTGGGACGACCTGTATAGCGCTATAACCGATACTGTGCGCTTGTAGTTAAATATCACATCACCAACTAGGACCGAAACTCTGGGATAGAATCCAAAGAATAGGTTATTACTGGCCTAAGATGATGACAGAAGCGGTTAACTACACCAAGAAGTGTAAAGCCTGCCAAATACATGTAGACTTCATACATCAAGCTGTAGAATATCTCCACCCAACGGCTACATCGTGGCCGTTTGAGCAATGGGGAATGGATATTGTAGAGCTGATTTCTCCGCCATCAACGAGAGGGCATCGGTTCATTCTAGCTATAACAAATTACTTTTTGAAATGGACTGAAGTCATTTCGCTAATCGAGGTAAAGTCATCGGATGTGATCAAGTTCATTAAACACCATGTGCTCTATTGCTTTGGAGTGCCCAAGAGAATCATTCATGATAATGGTCCTCAGTTCGTAGGCCAAGTATTTTCCATATTCTGCAACAAATACAGGATCAAAGACGTAGCTTCCTCACTATATTACCCTGCAGCCAATGGTCTAGCAGAAGCTTTCAACAATACCATAGTAAAACTCCTCAAAAAGTTTGTGTCATCCAATCAAAGGGACTGGGATGAGCTCGGAGAATGTCTGTGGGCATATCGCACTATAGTCCGAACCCCCACCAATGCCACACCCTTTTCTTTAGTGTACGGGTCAGAAACGGTCTTACCTTTAGAAATTCAAATTCCATCATTGCGAGTCGCACTAATGACTAGGATGACGCAAGAAGAACGACATCAACAAAGGCTCAAACAATTAGAAGCCTTAGATAATAAGTGGTTGGAAGCTCAACAGAGTATTGAACCATACCGGCACGAATCTCCATGACTTTTAACAAAAAGGCCAAGCGAAGAACTTTCAAAAAGGGCGATTTGGTCCTTTCAGTAAGAAGACCGATCATAATTAGCCAAAATCCTAAAGGAAAGTTCCAGCCAAAATGGGAGGGGCCTTTTGTCATTGATACAGTTTACTCCAATGGCACATATCAGTTGGCAAAACCAAATGGTGATAAGATCATGATGTCAATTAACGGCAAGTTTTTGAAGAAATATTATTCTTAGTGAAACTGCAGAACACCAGCTGTAATATAATCGGGGTAGTTCAATGCAAATGGCGAATAAAACTTTATCTGTAATCAGGGGTTCATTAACAAAGATTCGCAGTTCCAGACTAAAGATTTTTGAGTCGTGAATCAAAATTTCTTTCTTTCAAATTTACTAAGTTAAAAAATACCTCTGGAGAACCAAAATTCCTTTCCTCCAAATTTGCCAAGTTAAAAAATACCTCTGGCAAATCAAAAGTCGTTATACTGGAAGTCACTAAACAGTGCGAGTTTCAACCTGATCAGGGAAGTTAATGATTACTTCTATCCTTATTCAAGAAGTTCTCTCATTCGCAGCAACTTTGAGTGGTTGAAATATTTTGGGCGATTTAAGGATTATCAAGTTAACGGTTATCTCTGATAATCAATATCAAAATTATTCATCAATCACTTCTGGTTATGAAAAAAGAAAGAACCCCTTTATTCATTATCAAATCAAGGTTACAAAGAGTTCCTTAGCACTATACAATCAACAAGAATGAATACAAATCACTGATATGAGAAAAAGTAAAAGTTTGCTTATGTAGCCTCCTCTTCCAATGTGGCTTAAAGGCAAAAATTTTGCTCCTGTAGCCTCCTCTTCTAGGATAGCGAACTTGCTTCTGTGGCTTCCTCTTTCAAAATGACAAATTTGCTTTTGTAGCCTCCCTCCAAGGACGGCTTAAAGGTAAAACGTTTGCTCTTGTAGTCTTTTCCTACCAACAGTTAAGGCCTCCGAGTTGGTTTGCTCATTCACGATCAATGTCACCAAATGACATGATTAATGCAAAAGTGGGCATACCAAATGCATATTCCCAAACATACAATGTGAGCGATTGTTGAAATTGAGTGCCGCTTTAGCCATTTAGCACTCCAAACTTGTGGGATGCTACGCAAGAAATAGACAATGCCACAGACCTGAAATCTTTTCTCTCATGAAAAATACATGAGGCCTTCCAATACTCTAGAGGTATTGGAAACAATTACGCGCCCATTGGATTTGGGCCATTGTTAAGGAGAATGACTACGGTTATCTCCTGCAGCCAATTCAAACTCTTGTTAAAAAAAAAAAGAAGAAGAGGGAGGATGATATTGATCAGAAGAAGTTTACCTTAATTAAGGAAAACGACTACGGTTATAAGAACTTTTTCGGTGGGATATCCCTCTGGATTGATGCAGTCTGGAGGTCTTGTAACATGCCAATTTCCATCCATCACTTCTATTGGAGAAGAAAAAAATAAGGCTGCACGGATAAATCAACTACAAAAAAAAGGAGGAGAAGACAAGGGGGAAAAAAAACTTTTCTCACATCAGAATAATTCTTCATGGAAGAGGTCATGCGTCTTATATAGACGGTCCTATGGTTATGATCTTCGGTTGGGAGAAGATACGACCAAATCTTCGGTTGGGATTCTCAATTCGAATCCCCAAAGAATTATTACTGTTGCATGGAACGCTTGGGATTTTGCAACCGAAGGATCTCACCATTAATAAGAGCGTATGACGCTTGGGATTTCGCACTGGTTAATCAGATAAAGGGTTATGCCATGACTTCACGGAAACCACTGCAAATCCTTAAAGAAGAATTTTTTTATCTCGCGAACTTTAGAATGAAATGACTCGAACTTGATGAAAGCTCATGAAGTTTGCGTACATTTGACAAAGGAAAGAATCTTGCTAATATAAAGTCCCAGTCTTGAGATATAAAATCATGCCTGATACACAGATACCATGGATCCTATGCAAATTCGCGGACTTCAAAACACAAGATAGGAAGTTTGACACAAGTCTCTGAAGCCAAACGCCAAGTAGCAATTCTGAAGTGCAAAATCATGTTTACTATACGAAGGATAAAACATGTCATGAAAAGTAAAAGTTAGAGGAATTGTAAGAGAGATTACAAAAACTCAGACTAAAAAAAAGGATTTTCTTATACAGTTCGATGATTTAAGAGGGCCTTTATCTTCTCTTCAGCATCACTGATTTCCTACTGGATGATTTCATAAGGTTGAATAGTGGCTTGGCGACACAATTCCTCTTCACTAGCAATAGTACTTTGTGCTAAAGCGGCCTCCAGTGCCTCTAGTTCGGCTTGCATCACCTGAAGATCTTTTATCGCATTATCCCATTGCCTGGATAAGCTCGTAAGACTCTTCATTGACTCATCGCATTCTTAAGTAATCTTAGCTAAGAAAGCATGAGGTTTAGCGATGGACTTCTGGGTCCTAATAATGGCCTGGTCATGATTCTTGATAACCGAGGCAGCAAACTCTACTTGGAAAGCTAGAGATTGATTGTCTAATTGGCTCTTCTCGAAGGAAGCCCTGCAAGCATCAATTTTCTCTTTAAGCTCCTTCTGGAGCCCAAGTTGCTCCTCCATCAACTTTTGGAAGATAGCTTCAACTACTTTAGATTTGCCAGCACTCCGCGATCTTGACAAAGACTCAGCGTAGTCTTGAAATTGAACTATCATAAGCCTATAAGGAGCAGCTTTTTCATCCCCACCAATGCTGACTAAAGATGAAGAATATTGGCAAGAGAAGCAAAAGAAGCCCCTTTCATTATGTTCTCAATACAACGATCCAGAAAGTGGAGAAAGATTTCCATTGTATCCTTCAGCAGGTTAATTTCAAAAGCGTTAACCTCCGCATGGTAAGAATCAACAACAATTGGAGCTGGTGTATCCTGAACTGTACTCTACTGTAGAGAAGCAGTAGCACCAGTACTAGAAACAATAACTTCCACACACTTAGCAGAAGCAATGGTTGCAGCAACTATAGTCGGAACGATATGGGTGGCAGTTTCCATTGGAGGAACCACTACTTTGGAAGTATTAGCCGCAGAAACAGTGGTCTCAATCACCCCATAGCTACTTCAGTAAGGACTTCTGCAATGGTGCTATTCTGCGGAGTGTCGTCTACAGCCATATTCTCTGAAGGTGGAGTCGAAGCAAGAGCTGTTAAAAAGGAAGGAGTTGACGATTGAATGTTACAGTATCGTTAAATAATGGCAGAATTTCATAAAAAAAGATGGATAAAGTATAAAGGTGAACCTGAAGGATGAACACTGGATTCTCTAGGTTCGTACACCTCGACTCGAACATCTTCACTCAAGTAGACATATTTATTGTGATCTGACGGAGGAGTACTAGAACCAAGATCTTTACTGCTGACATCATCATCATCTCCCCACTCATCATCATCTGTTGGAAGAGATGCTACTTTGGAGGAATATGATGCGCGAACTTTCCCAATTATCTCCACCTCATCATCAACAACTTGATGAGTGAGAGTCGCAGAATCCCCTTGTGCAGTAGAAGAAGGGACAGCTACTTCATCCCCCAACAACAGTCTGGTGAGCAAGAGATGCAGACTCTTCTTATGCAGTAGCAGGCAGAGCGGCCACTTCATCACTAACAACAGTCTGGCGAGTGGGGGATGCAAAATCTTCTTGCGCAAGAAGAGCATAATAGGTAGGAGCAGTCACCAATGCAGAGTCATTGCAGAAGACAGGCCCTTGACTTCAATGTTTCTTGGAAGAACGAAGAATTAGAGCCGATTCATCTTCATCTTCTCCTGGTTCCTCCGCAACTATTTCCAGAGCTGAACCAGCTTCAGATGGTATGTCCTGCGGAGTGGTAGGCAAATCACTGAGATGCCTCAAATCTCTTCCATTTGTACAAAGGCTTCTTTGGAGGAGATTTCGGCTGAGGAGAAGTTTCCTTCGGCGTCGGAAGTGGAGAAACATCAAGGAAAACAGGTTGGGCAGATGGGATCACTGCACTATCACCTTCCTCCCCCTATTGGACTATTGGTTCCAAGTCTTCCAAACCACATTATGCTCTGAAGTCCTCCATTCCAGCCACCTTCATACTGCCTGCCTTCTTTTTCTGAGCATACCATGCTCTAATATCTTTCAAACAAGTAAGATTGGTGTTAAAATTCTGAGGGACGGAGTTAGCATCCGCATACCATTTGTAGAAACCGAAACTTATATACGAGTTCGGAGTCTTGAGTGGAAGATCGAATCTGGCTTGAGTACCACCCGCGATGAAGTGGAACCAAGCCCGAGCTCCTTCTAGCAAATTTCTGGCAAAACTTAATTCTTTATTGGGATTACCAACATAGAGCTGATCATACCCGAACTGTTGAGCAAAGCGATTCGGACAATAAGGCTCTATATAACAATGGTTTCCCAAACGGAGAACCAGATGCCCTAGATAGATATTTATTAACCACCAGAAGCATGCTGGGGACAAAACAATAAATTTGTCAACACCAGCAACGTGCGCAAATTCCTCCCCATATCCAATATTTGGAAAGTAAGGGAAACATTTGAACAGCTCAAAGTTTGCATGATAGCGAAGAGTCTTGCAAATTGCAGCCATATAGCCCCCTTTCCACTGCGATCTCTCATAATGTTGTACTTTGGGAGCACTCAAATCAACCTGCGAATTAGCAGGACTCATTAGGGTGGGGCAATTCAAGACCAACCATGCCATCAAATAAGTATAAGGAAGCTCCACGTGCGGATTGGAAGTCTTAGTAATCAACTCCCCTCTGCTGTTTTGCTCTCTTGACATTACAGAACTTATCTACTAGCTTCCTCTATTCACTTTGGATACTGCATACCATCGCGGGTAATAAGCTGAGCTGCTGACCAAATGCGGAGCATGACGGCTGGGACTATCACTCTGATAAGTATGGTATCCAGTGAACAAATCACATATTTCTTCAACCAAAGCATCAAATAACCTGCCAGGAAAGCTGGATCATATAAATGTTGAAGAGCTTGATAGTAAAAACTTTCAAGGATGTTCCAGCTTTGAAGACATCCTCGTCAGATTCGGCAACATAAGCATTTATCCCGAAGTTGGCAATCCTTCTCTTGACCTCCTTTTCAGAAACCGGAGGGAGACAGGTGAAATTGGATTTATTCTGTGAAAAATTCGGAAGAAGATATTGCAACCATTTCTTTTGCTTTACGTTGCAAGTGTCAGACATATGAGTACAAATGTGATAGTGGCAAAGCAATTCCCTATAAGTATCATAGACCATAGGGTCTCTAATTTTCAATGAATGAAGCTCTTCCCCAATAGGGATATACTCTTCATATGGGATATCTCTCATAGGTAGCCCTGAGATTTCATGCATCTCATGTAAGCAAAACCCAATTCGCTACGAGGAGAGAAGACTGTACAAGTATTAAGATTATACAACTCCAACAAAGAAAAGAAATGGAATCAACTAGCAGGAATGCCATGCTGAACCGCCCTAATGGCACAGTAAAGGTTTGCATGCTGGAGCTGATCTCTGAAAACTCTCAGAAAGAAGTCAGTCAAGATTGGCCACTCCCCTTTTGAAGAACAGTGAACCCATCCAGGAGAACGGAAGTCTTGGACTAGAAATTCTCCTTGCGCATTGATGAACTGGTGCAGGAAAGTCTGGGCAACTATGGGTGTTTCACCTATAGAAAAATCCTGTTTCAAAGACCCTGGAGACCATCCACAAAAATGCTTCCTAGTACAATGAGGGAAAGCACCTTATGAATTGAATGCTCCTAGCATGACACCATCTTACGATTTATTTAAATACCAATCCATTTGTCTAGGAATGGAAAGAGATTGCAAAAAATAGAAACGGGTAAGATCTCTCCATGTTGGAAAGAAACAAGTTACGACCGTTAACTTGGCGAAGCTATTTGTAATCTCTGTCATCCAGACCATCGTCGGGTGCTGAGAAGTGATCACCAAATAAGAAGGCAACTTGTTCAACAAAGTTTAGTTGTCCCCTTCGAAAGGAGCAGCGGTCATCAGTTCTCGCAATATTGAGCAAGTAGGATTGAGAATTTTGCTTTCCCTTTCTTAGCCACCTGAGGCGATGCAACTTAGAAAAGTTTGGCTGAACCTATACTCCTTCTTCCCATCATAGCCGCCAGAAAAACCAAAATAATGGTCTTTCGGCCAGGGATTTAAAGCGTAATCAACTACAAAGAAGATTTTGAGATCAAAACAAAAGAAAAAAAAGACTTTCCATAAAGAGAATTGTATTTTAATGTAAAGTAAGAGAATTACTTCCAACCAAGGGTTCCTACCGAACCACTATGGAACTAGAAGTGGTACGAGAGTCCCGATGACCGCTTGCAGACGCATAAGATGAGGAAGCTTTCTTCGGCATCATTTGCAGACTTAAAAAAAAACTTTCACGAGAAAAATTGGAGGTTAACGGAGGTCGAAGATGAAAAGCCTTGAAAACCTTGAAAATAAGCCTCGAGTTCAAATTTCTCAGAAAGAAGTTAGAAATGCCCTATTACACGAAATTGAGATTATATAACAAATGATTTGATGGCCGAGATCTTTGGGTGGACGTGATCTCTGGCCCGAATCTCGTGAGTACCTTTTCATTTAATGCGGCTCAGAGAACGTCTCAATTCCTACGCTGTATAAAATAACTGCCTTTCGGATTTTTCGCAACCAAATATGAAAGTTTGCAACCTTAATACAGAGTCGTTTTCTCCTTCTAAAGTGAAAGTTTACGACCCTAATACTGAGTCATTCTCTCCTTTAAAGGGAAGTTCGTGACCCTAATATAGAATCGTTTTATCCTTCAAAAATGAAAGTTTGCGATCCTAATATAGAGTCTTATTCCTTTCGAAATGAAAATTCGCGATCCTAATACAGAGCCGTATTTTCCTTCATGAGTTGAAAATCGTGGCACTAACACAGAGTCGTATTTTCCTTCAAAAGTAGCAAGTTCACGACGCTAATACAGAGTCATATTCCTTTTGAAATGGGAGTTCAAAATATTGAGATAGGATCATGCTGCCCTCAATTGAAAGTTCTAATACAGAATTACACTCTCGAGAATATAGAAGATGGAGATTCTAATACAGAATCCTACGTCACATCAAAGGAAAATGTTATATCCAAAGTATTCCAAAACATCTCAGAGGATCATAAGAGGTTTGAAAACTTTTGAGGGGGTTTTGTCGGCAAAAAATTCTGGAGTCATCTGTAAAAAACAAAGCAGATCTGCGAATTTAGGGTTTGAGATTCGTAACTTATCAGATCCGCGAACCTAAAACTCGAGGTTCGCGACCCAGCTACGACAGAATAGATCTGCGAATCTAAAGATTGAGATTCACGATGCTATCCATAGCTTCCGGGGAGGGGTTTAATACAAAGTCATCCGACCCAAACAAGGAAAGTTGCCACCTTGGATCATGGAGCCAACTGCCGAATGAATGTAGCGGCATTATTTTGATCGTGGGGGTAACTACCTAACGAATATGACAGCACTTCTCGAGTAGTGGGGCTAACGGTCGAACGAATGAGTCGGAGATGTTGCCCTAAAACCCCCTATAAAAAGTGAAAAAATAGAAAGAGAACGGATCAATCATCTTCTTCTAAAAATTATCCTTTGTGATCAAAAGTCCAGAGCCTTTCTACCAATTGAAAGAGTTTGTGCGGAGTGTCAACGGAGAGCAAGATCGTCCTCCACAGCTACCTCAGAACCCAACTTTAAATAAAGAGGAATTTAATTTTCCTCATCTTCTGTAAACAGAAAACCGTTGAAATTGTAATCCTTTATTGAAATAGCTCAATAGAAAATCATTTACAATTTTATGGCAAACATAGTTCAAGCGCTCTCTCACGTAATTTAAACTACACATGCCAAGATGATCGGGTCAAGATCAATGGTTTTGGTAGAGGTGCCTAATTGCAATGCCAAGATGATCGGGTCATGATCATCAATTTTTGGCAGCGGCGCCCAATTGCACATGTCTGTTAACCTAATGAAGATAGTTCAAGTGCTCTCATGCGTATCTTAAACTTACTGTCAGAAGTAGGAGCTTATCATAATAGATTTTAATAGGGTAATAATTCAAATCTTACTGTCAGAAGTAAGAGTTTAACATAACAGAATTTATTATATCGTAATAATTTAAATCTTACTGTCAAAGATAAGAGCTTAATATGACAGATCTTTTTTTACATGTAGTATTTCTTCAGAAATTTGCTATTAATAGGCATCATCATTCTGTCACCATCTTGATTCATTAGGCAATAGGCTCCATTTGAATATACTGTTTCCACTACAAACGGTCCTTCCCATTCAGGCTCAAACTTGCCCTTGGTTTTATGGGTCATGATCATTGGCCTCTTGATGGCCAGAACCAAATCCCCTTTCCTGGAGATTTGTGCTTGGTACAGTTAAATTTGTTGTTGAGCTTGGAGACGCTTCTCATCCAGCGCTTCAAGTTCTTGAAGTTTTTGTCGGTGCATTTCCTCTATTATCATTCTTGTAGATAAAACTACTCTCAACGAAGGTTTTTGGATTTCCAAGGGCAAATCAGCCTCACTTCTATACACTAGGGAGAAAGGTGCAGCTTTAATAGTAGTGCGGATTGTGGTGCGATAAACCCACAAACACTCTCCTAACTTCTCATCCCAGTCTCACCTATTGGAAGAGACGAACTATTGAAGAAGCTTAATAATCATTGAAAACTTCGACTAAACCATTAGCTGCCGGGTTGTATGGCATTGACACAATATCTTTGATCCTGAATTTATCACAGAATCATGAAAACTCCTGACTGATAAACTATGGCATGTTATCATGGATAATTCTTCGAGGGACACCAAAGCGATAAATAACATGATATTTGATAAACTTGATCAGGTCAGCGGTTTTCACTTTTCTCATGGGTACAACTTCAGCCCATTTTGAAAAATAATTAGTTATTACAAGTATAAACCGATGTCCTCTAGATGATGGTGGAGTAATTGGCCCCATTATGTCCATTCCCCATGCTTCAAAGGGCCAGCTGACAATAGTAGCGTGCAAGTATTCTGGAGGTTGATGTATGAAGTTGGCATGCACCTGGGACTCATGGCAAATTTGCATATGCTACTGCCTCGGTAATCATTTTTGGCTAATAATACCCCAGCCTTCTTATGCGATCCCCGAGTTTCAGACCAGGTTGGTGAGCTCCTCATGTCCCATTGTGCATTTCTTTAAGCACCTCACTGGCTTCTTTTTTTAAAATGCATCGTAGCAAGAGACCGTTGCGTGATTTTCTGTACAATGTCTGAAGTGCAACATCATAATAGAACTTTTGAGCCTTTTTTCTTGATCGAATCGGCTTCTTTAGGGTCTTATGGAAGTATTCCATGCAAGGCATAGTCCACGAATGGAAATCGCCAGTCTCGTGGTTCGAGCATTATGCCTACTGTACATACTTCCTTGGCTTGTAGGACCATATCAGGGTGAAGAAGTTCTCTACTTCCAATAGTGACTCTCTTAGTGGAACCTGCTGGAAGTGCCAAGGTCGTAGCTAAGGCTGTAAGGGCATCCGCATATATATTCTCGTATCGAGATATATGGTCGATTTAAAATTGCTCAAAACAATTTGCCAATTTAATGGCTAGTTGATGTAGGGGATGAGGGTTTCATGTTTGACTTTGTACTCGCCAGTCATTTTATTGACAACGAGTTTAGAGTCTCTATATGCCTCTAAATAGTTCACCCCCAGTTGTAAGGCCATTTTTAGGACAATAACGAGAGCATTGTATTCGGCCACGTTATTTGTACATGGCTCTATGAGCGAATAACCATTTGGAAATAGATGTTTGTGTGATGATATAAGTACCACCCCCACTCTTGCAGCAGACCGTCTTGCAGCTCCGTCAAAGAATAGTTGTCATGGTTGTTATTTACTAACTGCATTGATTTCCATTGAATAGTCCGGAATATCCTCCAATAGCCTAGAGCTCTTTAACACCAGATTCTCTGCGAGAAAGTCAATAATTGCCTGTCCTTTCATGGCTTTTTGAGATACGAAGTGAATGTCATTGGGGATAGTAACAACGCCCATTTTGCTAATCTTCCATTTAAGGATCTTTGTTTTGTCATCAGGATCTTCAGTAGATTGACCCGAGATATGATGTGAATGGTCTGCCTGGAGAGGTAGTGACGCATCTTTTGTATAGCAAACACTAGGGCTAGACATTTCTTTTCGATTGGGGTATATCTATGTTCCGCCCCCATTATTGTCTGATTCAAGTAATAAAGAGCGTGTTCATGACCATACTCATTATGTTGAGCCAGCAACACACCTAATGTGTAGTCCATAGCCCTCACATATATGAGGAATGATCTCTCTGGTACGGGGGCCATGAGAACATGAGGTTTTGTAAGATACTCCTTGAGGTCATAAAACACTTGCTGGAATGCCTCATCCCATCCAAAGGAAACCCCTTTTTTCATGAGCCTAGAGAACGAATGACATCGACTTGATAAGTTAGAGATGAAGCGACGGATATAGGCCAATTTACCTTGTAATCCCCTCAGTTCTTTGAGATTTTGGGGTGGCGGTATTTCTTTAATTGCTTTCACTTTGTTGGGCTCAAGGAAAATCTCTTTTGAGTTAACTACAAATCTAAGGAACTTGCCACTGGATACCCATAGAAAAGATTTAGGAGGGTTCATCATTAGAGAATGCCTTCTCATGAGATTGAAGACTGCTCTTAAGTCCTGAAGATGATATTCTTTATTCTTGCTTTTGACAGCTTTGACAGCAAGATCATCCACGTAACACTCCACGGTTTTGCACAGGTGTTCTTTAAATATGACACTCATTATGCACTGATAAGTAGCCCGGCATTTTTAAGTCCAAAGGGAATTACCGTATAACAGTATGCCCCTAGCGGTGTTCTGAAAGCTGTGTGTTTCTCATCATATAGGTGCATCTTAATATGGTTGTAACCAGAGAAGTCATCCATAAAGGACATCCTCTCATAGCCACACGTATTATCGATCATCACGTCAGTGACGGGCAAAGAGAACTCATCCGTAGGACATGTGGTATTTAAATCTCGTAAATCAATGCATATCCGGATCTTGCCATTCTTTTTGCGAACTAGAACTATATTTGCCACCCAATCAGGATACTATTCTTCTCTAATGAATCCAGAAGTTATTAATTTGTTAACTTCAGCTTCTATGGCTTCCATTAACTCCAGTCGAAAGCACTTTTACTGTTGTTTTATTTGTTTGGCATCTTCTTTAATATTTAAGCGATGCATAGCGACCTGGGGGTCTAGCCCGGGTATATCATCATAACTCTATGCGAACACGTCCATGTATTCGTTAATGAGAGCTATAAGTTCTTCCTTTTCTGTGGGAGTTAGTGTTTCGCTTATAAAAATGGATTTTGAATGCTCCTCAGTTCCCATGTTAACTTGTGTTATCTTATCTTCTATGCGTGGGTCACGCTGTTCAAAATGGATGTCCCAGAGGTAATCCATATTTTTAGCCCAGGATTCATCTTGAATATCAATTGGTGATTCATCTTGTAATATCAATTTGTTCTTCATCACTTTCGGGTGCGGCTGAAACCATATTTGCCGCTAAAGACTAGAATAGAGCACCGGTACTCTGATCGAAATCTTGGTCCGGCAGGCTATCCTCACTGTCGATCGGAGTCGTAACTGCAAATTCGTTCGACGATGTAGAAGGAGTGGATATGTATCCTAACCCTCTTCGGGTCTTATGATAATAATCGGGGCTTTTACCTTTCGGCCTAAAGGAAGGTAGAAAATTTTGCTGTCCCTTTTCTAAATTTAATCTCGGTTTTTGGGCTAAGTTATAACACACCATTTTCATTATTGCTTGGATTTTTGTTCATAAGAGTGGAATTGAGCTGATGTTTGCTCATCACTCTCACAACTTTTTTTTTGAGTAGGTGGCGTCATCACTTTGCCAAACACAATAGTTTCTAATGCATTTGTCGAGAAGGTACTTCGAAGATATTATTTTGGCTACTAATTATTTTGAACCGAGAGAGGAGGGATGATCTGATTGGCATGTGATATGCTGCCAAAACTTCAAGTTCGGACAAACCATCTGCCTCTATGGTAGTGGTAGAGGGTTCCAAATCAGTAGCAATAGTAGGCTCATAAAATAACTTTATGTCTTCATTGATAACCCATTCATCTTCGTCACTAGTAGCGTTAGTTACATTAACTTTATTGATATCAATATTGAGATTTATTTCATAATCTCCATTGTCTTCTTTTGAAGACTCATGCTCAGTATTTGCTTCATTGCCACTATCATAGAGTTCTTTATACTCTTGGAGAATCTCATGGGCACCCTTGTACAGCATGGCATCGGTAAAATAGTTTTCTAACCCTTTGAAAGGTTGTTTATATGTAAGCAAAATCCGGACTTCTCCTTGTTCATTGCAATATTTCATGCATTGGTGGAGAGTCAACGGGACTATCATGTAGGTATGGATCCACGGTCATCCCAGTAAGATATTATATGACGTGTCTGCATCGATGAACACGTGACCTCTATTTTCAGATCACCGATCTGGCATTGTAGTCTAATCTTGCCGAGGGGACAGCTGTTATTGGCATTGAAATTGAATATTGTAGTGTTTGTTGGCATAAGACGATGTGCCGAGATTCCCAATAATTGCATCAATCTTTTTGGGATGACGCTCAGTGCAGATCTAGGATTAATTTGTATGTGGTCCACTTTGGTGGATCCAACATATCCAGTATAGTATAAAAGCCTATTATGCTTTATGTTCCTCACATGTATGTCTTCTAGTGAGAAAGTTATTTATGAAACTTGCCTCCTCACTTGGTGATAGTGGAGGCAAGAATCCCTTCGTCATTGGATAGCTCAACAATTTGTGCCAGAAAAGATTCAGAATCCGTTAAAGCCTCTCTGAGTGCTTCTCGAGTTGACTTAGACAATTGCAACAACTCGTAAAGTGTAACACGAGCTGGGATATTAACCAACTAATCTATGATGTCGAATTGGAATGGGGCATACTTTGTTTCATCATTATTCTTCGCACCATTCTGAAAATGAAACCCCTTCTGTTCTGCAGGCTCCCCATATACTTCTTTGTTAGGGCCTACTCTTGAATAATCTTTCAGATAAGCCTTACCAAATCTAGTACCAGATGGACCTGCCTCGTCCTGGTGAGTAGCCATAGCTTTGGCCTCCTCTTCTAAATCCGTTAGTGCATTGGCATTATGTATTCTTCTTTAAGATTTGCGGAGATAGTATTACTAGTCTGCCTCCTTCTTTGCATATTGGATGAAGTCCACTGCTCATCTTGCAGAAAATTTGGGTGAACCCACATGACCTCTCCTCTTTATGTGGTTACCAGAGTTAGTCCTTTTTGTGCTATTTTATGAGAATTATGATTTACTACTATCAGTTTTCCTACCAGCACTGGTGTTACTCCTGCGAGGAACTCATTGGTTCCTACCATCAAGGTCGCCGTATTTGTGAAAACCATTTTTTGTTCCTCTTTAAGTGTAAGAACCCCGGCTTCTATTAATGCCTGGATCTGATTCTTTAGAGGATAGCAATCCTTAGTCGGATGCCCTATGTTTTGATGGTACAGGCAATAGTTAGGATTGTTGGTTTTCCCAGCGTCTTTCAATTTTCAATTCTCCAGAAGCTTTTGCATGCCCTTTCTGAGGAGGTGATGGAAAAGAGTACCTGCCTTCTCCATCATAAATGTGTAAGTTCTATCTTGTCGGGGCTTATTCTGACCTACACCTCTCGAATTCTGAGGTCATGGTTTTACCAGACTTGTCGGCTTTGGAGTAACATCTGATATCATCACAGCCTTACCTTTATTCTTAGGATTCTGTAGATATGACCTGTTATTCGTAGAGTTTCTCATGCCACGAGATTTCTCAATCTGACGGATTATATCTTCTACCAGCTCTCCTTACTTCAGTAAGTCCTTCCAAGTTTTAGACTCCACGACTCTCATTTGTATGAGCACGCCGGTCCTGAAATTATACTTGCAGGTTTCCACTAGAGTTTCCTGGGTCATACTGTGTCGACAATGCACGGATTTTTTCCTGAAGTGTTCAAATACCTGATGATTTAAAAGAGTCCTCCAAAATCGAGCTCATGATTCCACAACACCAAAATGAGTATGTTATTTCACAAGTTGATAAAAACAAAATACTTACTAATATGAAAGATGCTCGTGGATGGAATATGAACGATGGTAAAGGTACGCTTTC
Organism: Dracaena cambodiana; assembly: GCA_036321105.1. Taxonomy (NCBI): domain Eukaryota; kingdom Viridiplantae; phylum Streptophyta; class Magnoliopsida; order Asparagales; family Asparagaceae; genus Dracaena; species Dracaena cambodiana. Next base: position 11,678,248 of record JAYEPQ010000015.1, read on the forward strand.
CAACTTCAAAATTTTATTATTGAATAAAAAAAAAGATAGAAATAAATTGAGAAAAATCAAAAATAAGATGGAGAGATTAAATGCAAAATTGACAAAAAGGCTAAGTTCATCCATATCAAAACATAAAAGGATACATTATGAGAGTGGAAATCGATCAAGAGGTCGTTACCGTTTGAATTTTATAATAAGTGTAAAATATTTGTATAATAGTTTTTTTTTTTTTTACCACACTTGGTTTATGTATGAGGGTATACACAAGTTTAGCTGTGGAGGAGTGGATTAGGAGATTTTTTTTTTAGGATTTTTAGGATTTTATTTTTTTTATTTTTGGGTTTCTTTATTTTACACTTTGGGTAGTTTTTAGGGTAACTAAATAAAAAAACTAAAAAAATTAATTAAAAAAAATTATATGTTGCCGGGGAGATTTTTAGTGGATTAGGAGATTTTTTATTTTTTATTTTTTATGATATTTAGGATTTTATTTTTATTTTTTAGGATTTTATTTTTGGGTTTCTTTATTTTACACATTGGGTAGTTTTTAGGGTAACTAACTAAAAAAAACTAAAAAAATTAAAAACAAATTATATATTTTTATCAATAGATCAAACTAATTACAGATAAAGGAACAAATTTAGATTTGAAATTGGATAGGAGAGTAGATTGGACGATACACTTTGAATTTTATGAAAAAGATTAAAATCCGAAAAATAAATACCTAGTTTTGAGACAAGTATACTTCTATTTTTTTACTTCATAATAGTTTATTAGGTTAAGGATAAAGATGATAACGATTGAGTAAGTCTTCCCTCTCTAAAAAAAAAGTGAGAATAAAATAATGGGGTGAGCCTAAGGCAATAGCCTCGAGAGTGATAAAATAATGGGGTGCGCCTGGTATTAAGGCAATAGCCTCAAGAGTGAAAATAAGAGTGTGATCTGAGTAATCGGGTACTTTGCGCCTAAGTAAGCATGAATATTCGCATGAAAGGTGAAATATTTTATATAAAAAAGAAAAGAGTAGGAACCGAGTAATCGGGTATGTTGCGCCTAAGCAAGCGTGAATATTCGCATGAAAGGTAAAATATTCTTTAAAAAAATTAAAAAAAGAAAAAAAAGTAAAAAAAATGTTATGATAGAGGAGATGAATCATGAGTTAGAGTTGGAGTCCAAAACCAAATTAGACTATCACACGTGCATGTAGATGTATAGGAGCCAATAAATTATCTGTTAGTGGGTATTGAAAGATAGGATTTAAATATTGGATTAAAATGATAAGTGAATATGATATGACATTCGATTTGAAAATTGATAATCTAAATGCGTTCTTGAGTTTATATATTAGTGAGATTAATTGATGAAAATATCATGAAAAAAAGATTTTTCTTTCCTTTGTATAAAATTTCTATTTATCTTGATTTTCGATTATCCTTATTTTTCTTTTCATTATTCCTTAATCTATGTTCTTCTTGAATTTTGTGGGTATATTCACTGCAAACCCTCACGAGACAACACTCATCCACTAGGGTAACCTAGGGGTTTAAAGGTTTATTGCACGTGCTAAGTGCAATCGCGATTCCTGCGAAAATGAGTTAGGGTTTTTATTTTTCTTTTTAGATTTAGGTTTTACTCGAGGACTAGCAAAAGATAGGTGTGGGGTATGATGAATATCATATATTGTATTTTTTTCCTCATACTTTATCTATTTTTGTATATAAATAAATACTACTCTGGTATTTTTAGTGTTTTTTTAGGTAATTCAATCGTACAAGGAGATGGCAAGAAATCAATGTTGGAGTAGGAAATCAGAGTCCAAAAAGTTTCTAAAGTGAGCAAAACAATGAGACTACGATGTTTCAGAGACTTAAAGTCAAATACAGTCAAGGAGATATAATGTACAAGACACGAAACGCACGTGAAAGAAAATGCAATTGATTTGCTCGAAATAAAACCGCTATTTAGCGGGTTTGACCGCCATTTAGCGCCTAATAATTGTGGGCACCACACGCTGAATTTTCTCCTGTGGCTTCGATGTAATGTTTTGGTCTTCCAGTTCTGCTAGAATTAGGGTTTGATTTCCGAAGCCTATATATTGGCCGTATTCTTGTATTCTAGGTTTTATGCAGTAGTTAATGTAGATTAGGATTTAGTTTGTACTCGTTTTTCATTAATAAAATTAAGGTTTTGCTGAAGGGGTGGCGGCACAATACCGTGCTCCAGAGGTAAGCCATTGTTTTTAATTCTTTATTCACTTTTTAGATAGATTTAATTGCTTTCTAGTATAGATTTATTTGCTTTCTAGATTAGATTTTATTGCTCTCTAGAATCATGTGTAGCTAATTAGTTTAGCTCTAGGATGTAGATGAATTTAGGATCCACCATGTAATTGCTTTCTAATATTTTTCCTCTTAAATAAAATAATAAAGACATGATTTTTCTATAAAAAAGATTAAAATACAAGAACTCGAAGATTAGGACTTTGATAGGTTATACTTGAATTAGATTTCTTGATAGCCTATACTTAGTTAGAGTTTGGGGTTGTTGATTTTATCTTTTTTATTGAATTATCTAAAGATTTATTTTATTTTTATGAAAAGAGTATCTTTGATGAGTTATACTTGCACACCACTTGATAGCTCATACTTAGGGCACTTTAAATAAAGATTAAACTAAAAAGATCAAATTTTTATAAGAGAAGAAGATAATAGAAGTAAGAATATGGTTGGAAACTAGTGCATTCTAAATCCTAGGCTAATTAGAACAACCAAACTTCAACCTAAAATTCTTTGTTAATCCGTTAGACTATAGAATCAGTAAGAATCGCAAAACACCTTAGATCTCTGTGGGACGACCTGTACAGCGCTACAACTGATACTGTGCACTTGCAGTAATTTATCACATCAAGTTTTTGGCGCCGTTGCCGGAGATCGACGGTATTTTTCTTGCTTTTTCTAACGTTTTACGGGTTAACAGAGTGTGTTGAGTATACAGGGAATAGATATTACAGATACAGGAAGACAAAAAAGATTGGAGAAGCCTCAGAAGTATGCAGAAGAAACCAGAGAGTCAAAATCTCTGGTTTGACCGCCATGTAGCGGTAAGAACGGCTATTTAGCGGCTCTTTAGGTACATCCCGAGCCCAAATTTTCTCCTGTTCTATTATTTGTTTTGCTGGTTCTGTAAAAAAATTCAAAAAAAAAAATAAATCAATATGTTTTTATTCCTTTTCCATCTCTCTCCTTCTCCACCTTTTTCAAAAAAAAATTAAAAAATTAAAAAACAATGTTTCAAAATCAAACTGGTTGCTATCATTGTCGTGATCCATATCATAATTATTATCAGTGTCCATGGATAGGAAGTTTATTAGGACTAGATCATAATCAAATTCACAACACATATAATGAACCTACGAACGCTTCTTATACACAAAATTACAATTATGAATAGATAAATAATTCTAATACTCAAGAGCCATACCAAGAGAGTTCTCCATCAGATCTTTCTTTATGGGCTATTCATCTTCATGTTCTACATTCAATCATGAACAAGATATTCAATTGAACATGTTAGATGAAAGATTAAAAAGATTAGAAGCAAAATATGTATGTCATAAGAATCTACCTCCAACCACTTCATATCTGTCATCAAATATGTACATGGATTCATCATATCATTCTTCAAATTTTACTCATGATCTCGAGATGCAATTATTTGAGAAAAATATGAAAAATTATGATCATGAGTCCGAGGAACGAAGACGTAGAATAGAGGAAGACATGGAAGCTTTGCTAAAATCATCATCTCAAAAATCATTCTCTCAAATTGAATCTTGTATGAAAGATCTTCTCAAAGCGATTTCTCAAGCTAAACTTTTTGGAGATCAACCATTTAGTAGTTTGAACATATCTAACTCCAACGAGCAATCACTCCAGTCATCTTCTAAAGTAGATATGATTCAAAATTAGTTAAATAATTTTATGCATGATGAGTCTATAATTCAACATTGTGATCAACCTATTTTAGATAATTGTGAAAATAATTATGATGAAACTGATGATAAAGAAAATATTTTGCTTGATGATTTATCTCATAGTGAGCTTGTTAGTGACACATTATCATTTGATTCTTTTGATGGAAATTGTGAAGAATAATTTTTATCCCCTCATAATAACTTAACTAATGATAAGTCTACTAGTATGGCATTTTCTTTTGAGAATTTTGATGACAGGTTTGAAGAAAATTTGCATGACAAGCTTATAATACTTGAAGATTGGAAGAAACTACAAAAAGAAGAGATTATGGTACCTGATGATTTAAAAGAGCCCTCCAAAATCGAGCTAATGATTTCACAACATCAAAGTGAGTATATTATTTCACAAGTTGATAAAACCAAAATACTTACTAATATGAAAGATGCTCGTGGATGGAATATGAACGATGGTAAATGTATGCTTTCCAACTTCAAAATTTTATTATTGAATAAAAAAACAAAGGTAGAAATAAATTAAGAAAAATCAAAAATAAGATGGAGAGATTAAATGCAAAATTGACAAAAAGGCTAGGTTCATCCATATCAAAACATAAAAGGACACATTATGAGAGTAGAAATCGATCAAGAGGTAGTAACCGTTTGAATTTTCTAATAAGTGTAAAATATTTGCATAATAGGTTTTTTTTTACCACACTTGGTTTGTGTATGAGGGTATACACAAGTTTAGGTGTGGGGGAGTCAATTAGGAGATTTTTTTTTCTAGGATTTTTTTTTATTTTTTTAGGATTTTATTTTTTCTATTTTTGAGTTTCTTTATTTTACACTTTGAGTAGTTTTTAGGGTAACTAACTAAAAAAAATAAAAAAATTAATTAAAAAAAATTAAATGTTGTCGGGGAGATTTTTAGTGGATTAGGAGATTTTTATTTTTTTTAGGTTTTTTAGGATTTTATTTTTATTTTTTAGGATTTTATTTTTGGGTTTCTTTATTTTACACTTTGGGTAGTTTTTAGGGTAACTAAATAAAAAAACTAAAAAAAATAAAAATATATATATTTTTTCATCAATAGATCAAACTAAGTACAGATAAAGGAAAAAACTTAGATTTGAAATTGGATAGGAGAGTAGATTGGACGATACACTTTGAATTTTATGAAAAATATTAAAATCCGAAAAATAAATACCACTAATAGTAGTTTTGAGGCAAGTATACTTCTATATTTTTACTTCACAATAGTTTATTAGGTTAAGGACAAAGATGATAACGACTGAGTAAGTCTTCCCTCTCTAAAAAAAAAGTGGGAATAAAATAATGGGGTGAGCCTAAGGCAATAGTCTAAAGAGTGATAAAATAATGGAGTGCGCCTGGTATTAAGGCAATGCCTCAAGAGTGAAAAAAAGAGTATGATCTGAGTAATCGGGTACTTTAAGCCTAAGTAAGCGTGAATATCCGCATGAAAGGTGAAATATTCTATAAAAAAAGAAAAGAGTATGAACCGAGTAATCGGGTATGTTGCGCCTAAGCAAGCGTGAATATTCGCATGAAAGGTGAAATATTCTTTAAAAAAAATTAAAAAAGAAAAAAAAGAAAAAAAAATTGTTATGAGAGAGGAGATGAATCATGAGTTAGAGTTAGAGTCCAAAACCAAAGTAGACTATCACACGTGCACGTAGATATATAGGAGCTAATAGATTATCTCTTAGTTGGTATTGAAAGATAGGATTTAAATTTTTTATTAAAATGATAAGTGTATCTGATATGACGATCGATTTGAAAATTGATAATCTAAATGCGTTCTTGAGTTTGTATATTAGTGAGATTAATTGATGAAAATATCATGAAAAAAAGATTTTTCTTTCCTTTGTATAAAATTTTTATTTTTCTTGATTTTCGGTTATCCTTATTTTTCTTTTCTTTATTCCTTAATCTATTTTCTTCTTGAATTTTGTGGGTATATTCACTGCAAACCCTCACGAGACAACACTCGTCCACTAGGGTAACCTAGGGGTTTAAAGGCTTATTGCACATGCTAAGTGCAATCGCAATTCCTGCGAATGTAAGTTATGATTTTTATTTTTCTTTTTAGATTTAGGTTTTGCTCGAGGACTAGCAAAAAATAGGTGTGGGGGTGTGATGAATATCATATATTGTATTTTTCCTCTCATATTTTATTTATTTTTGTATATAAATGAATGTTACTCGGGTAGTTTTAGTGTCTTTTTCAGGTAATTGAATTCGTATAAGGAGATGACAAGAAATCAATGTTGGAGTAGGAAATCAGAGTTCGAAAAGTTTCTAAAGTGAGCAAAACTACGAGACTACGATGTTCTAGAGACTCAAAGTCAAATACAGTCAAGGAGATATAATGAACAAGACACGAGACGCATGTGGAAGAAACTTCAATTGATTTGCTCAAAATAAAACCATTTAATTGGTTTTCAACGCCATTTAGCGGCCAATTGTCGGCCCCACACGCTGAATTTCCTCCTGTGGCTTCGACGTAATTTTATGGTTTTTCAGTTCTGTTAGAATTAGGGTTTGATTTCCGAAGCCTATATATTAGACGTATTCTTGTATTCTAGGTTTTATGCAGTAGTTAATGTAGATTAGGATTTAGTTTGTACTTGTCTTTCATTAATAAAAATAAGGTTTTGCTGAAGGGGTGGCGGCTACAATACCGTGCTCCAGAGGTAAGCCATTGCTTTTAATTCTTTATTCGCTTTTTAGATAGATTTAATTGCTTTCTAGTATAGATTTATTTGCTTTCTAGATTAGATTTTATTGCTCTCAAGAATCATGTGTAGCTAATTAGTTTAGCTCTAAGATGTAGATGAAACTAGAATCCTCCATATAATTGCTTTCTAATATTTTTCTTCTTAAATAAAATAATAAAGACATGATTTTTCTATAAAAAAGATTAAAATACAAGAACTCGAAGATTAGGACTTTGATAGGTTATACTTGAATTAGATTTCTTGATAGCCTGTGCTTAGTTAGCGTTTGGGGTTGTTGATTTTATCTTATTCATTGAATTATCTAAAGATTTAGTTTATTTTTATGAAAAGTAGTATTTTTGATGAGTTATACTTGCACACCACTTGATAGCTCATACTTAGCGCACTTTAAATAAAGATTAAACTAAAAAGATCAAATTTTTATGAGAGAAGAAGATAATAGAAGTAAGAACATGGTTGGAAACTAGTGCATTCTAGATCCTAGGCTAATTAGAACAGCCAAATTTCAACATAAAATTCTTTGTTAATCCGTTAGACTATACAATTAGTAATAATCGCAAAACACCTTAGATCTCTGTGGGACGACCTGTACAGCGCTACAACTGACACTGTGCGCTTGCAGTAATTTATCACATCACCTGCCCAAACGACGGCTCTATAGTCGCGGTCTCCAAGAGTCTTCGTTTATCGGTGGATACTCGATTACCCGATTCTCGAGTATTGGAGCGCACGTGACGATAACATCGCGTTTTAGTCAGGTTACCTGATTCAGAGGAGAGATACTCCTCGTACTTCTGCTGGTCGATCTCCACGACTAGCATGTTTACGTCAGATCCGATCCTCTCGACGTCAGATTGCGCCACGATCTCTTCTTTGGTGAAAGAGATGTCTCCCACTGTGGTCGCCAGTTTGTTCACAGCAGAAATTTGCTTTCCTTCCATTGAATACAATTTAGATTACAACGAAAGAGAACAAGAAAAAGAAAGAATAAACGAGAGAATTTATAATTATCGCTCTTTTTTACAATGATTTGTGGGATCTATGTGGCGATAGGATCTATTGAAGTAGTTCATTTGGATGATCTGACGACGATGGTCTTCTTACTCTTGATAAAGAAGATGCCGGCCGATTTTGGATGATTTTCTCTGGTTTTGATTCGTTCAAGGCTCTCACGCGTAACTCGAATTTCACAAAAAACTTCCAAAAGATCCCCTAAGGTTTCCTCAAGAGAGTATTTATAGCCTTAGGTTCATTTGAGAGTTTCTATTTAAATAGAATTTGTACTCATCAAGGATTCCAATCAAATATTTAAGTTTTAATTTAAATCTCTTGATTTAGAGTTCTGATTGGACTTAATTTGGGTACTTGGATATGCCTAAATCTCAATCTTAATCAATTTATGATTCTGGTTATCTGCTCATGCGGAGTTAATCGCATCAAAATGCGGAGCTAAGAAACCAGAATGCGGAGCTATTGATTAGCTCCGTGTTTTACTCATACGCGGGGCTAAGATAGCCAGGCGCAGAGCTACTAAGTTAGCTTCGTGTTCTGTTGTGGAAAATCCCATTTTACTTGGAAATTTTCACTGCCAATAAACAAGTTTAGGATTCCAACTATTCTGCTTCCTTAATGAAGCTGTAAATAAAAAACACATTGGTAAATATTAGGAAATGAGATGTTGACATACCAGAGATGAATGGTAAAATATCTATTTCAAGTGAGATGTGAATTCAAAAGATTAAGAAGAGATGAATTAAGCATGCGTTTAATGACTAGTCATAAAGACAAAGACGATAAATCAAGAAAAGGGAAATGATGAGTTAAAAGTTAAAAAACATTAGTTCTGGGACTTTCTAGAAATTCTTGACAGTTACGGAATAAGAATATGTAATAACTTAATGTTATATGAGAGATTGATGTATCAAATTTACGGATTCGAGAAATTTATATCTATACATAACTTTGTCACACTCCCATTATATGCACGCGCATGCATGTGTGCAGGCACTCAAACTACTGTGGTGCACTGAGCAAAGGCTAATATGTGTGAACATGCAATGATATATCCTAATCTAATTTTTCAATACCGAGCTTCTATCTGTAGAAAATTGCTCAGACTATAAGTGCACTGATCAATGATAAGTTTTTCGAAGTTGATGGCCAGTAGAGAGGCAGAGGAAATCGATTATTGTAGTTGTAACTTTCCATATGCACTGTAGCCCGTAGAGCTGTCGGCAGTCCTACCTAAAGCAGTAGCAACTGCAAGGCTCAGATAACTTGCGGTTGAAGCCACTTTGATGCTACAGTGGATGCTATTGACAACACCGTGTCTAACACGTGGATTTCGAGCATATTTTGTACCCGGTATTGATCAAATCTAGCTCTATTTGATCTAGGGTTTGTACTAAATATCCCTAAACTATATAAAGGGGTTAAACAGAGATTTTGTGGGTTGTATTGAAAGATATCTTTTGTGAGGAGAAGAAAACTCTTCTACAACCTTGTGAGAGTTTTATTTGTTTATTTTCTCAATTCGAGAACTTTGAGAGATTTAGAAGAGATTCCAAGATTTGTAATTTACGAACAACACCAATAGTAGATTTTGATTCGGCCTGTTGATGTAAAACTTGCTCTATCATCTCTGCTTTAATCTATCATCTTTAAAGTTTTTTTAGTTGATTTATCTTTTGATTCTCAATAAATCCCAGATCTTTGTTTTTAATTATTATTTATCAATTCTATGCAACAAGGGATATCAAAGCTCAAAATTTATTTACAACAAGTGGTTTTAGAGCATTCATGTTTGATTCCATGAACTTTGAGATATTAGGATTATTGGAGATTTGGAAAGGTGAAGCTATTTCTGTTGTTCGCAATATTAGTAAAGAATGCAGCTATTGTGAAAACAAAACAAAAAGATTTTATTTAGATTTGGAAATTATAACACTCAAGATTTTTTTTTTAACTAATCTCAAGGGCTACAATAAAAATTTCTGGGGAGTGTAATGATAGAAGTATGACCAGAGCGACTCTTCTACTTCCTTTAACTATCTAGTAAAGGATCTTTGTTGAGCTGCAACTCTCTCTATATGATTTTTTGAAATTAATTTTTTATAGCCCGAGTTGTTGTAATTGTCTCTTGATTTGCAAAAGATCGTGGTTTAACTACCCACAATCTGATCCAAGGGATCGTAGTAGAACTGTACTATGATTTGATCAGTTTGAATAACTGTCCGTCAACGAAGTTAAGATATCAACATTGGCTGGGCTGACTCCTTTAGTTGGCAAGATCGATATGTCTTCTTTAGCAAATTTGATTTTAGCATTTGTCATGACCGTTTGTCATAGGTGTATATTTTGTTCTGTCTGGCGAGATGGGATGTATTCAGTGATGAGTTGAACTTTATCTCTTGAAGCTTTTGAAGCCTATACACTGATTCTAGTTGGCGAGGAATTTTGCTTCATTTGGCAAAATTGGGATTTCTCGGTTTGGTGAAGTTGAGATTTCCTTGTATGGCAAGGCTGAGACCTTTTGTGTTGCGGGGATAGTCATTGATCTGACTTGTACCCACGATAGCGTCTCACTTTCCTTCGGTTGGTCTTATCAAGCGGTGGGAAAATTTTATCTCCTACAAGACTCCCTTCAAAGTTTTTAAAAGGTATAGAATTTATTGCCTTTTGGAATACTTTGGATCTCATATCTTCCAACTCTTGTGGGATTTTGAATGGGATTTTGAATATTTAAAATTTTTGTTTTAGTGGGCCCCATCTCTTTTGTTAGCCTCAAATCACTATTGTTAGTTTGAGAAGAAGCGCTTTGATTTGCTGTTTTTCTTTTGATGGGAAATGACAGCCGTCACATCTTCTAAAAATTGTTCCACATTTCATACGATCATCTCACCTGCCATGTAGATGATTACACTTCAAGCCTTACCTAGAGAGTATAAGAACTCTAAGCAATGGCTTTGTTTTCTCTTTGCTTTTAGTTAGAATTTCTGTACTATAATTTTTCTTCAACCCTCTAAGTTTCTTTGAGAATTAGAAAGATTTAATCCTCAGTTTCTATTGCACCAAAAGGAATTTTCAAGGACAAGAAAGTGACTGGCAGCTTGCAAGTTGTAGCCACGGCTCCTCTACCATCTACTGATAAGATTTTTTTTTTCCTTTCGTTGATATCAATTTCTTGAATCAATTTTGATTGGATCCATCTTAGGACCAATACTGCTATGCGAAGGTTTGATCTAATGTAGCTATTCAATTTTGAAGCCATTATTAAGATTTTTCTTTCATGTTTTGTTGGTGATGATGACCGTATGGCTAATGGGGGATATTTTTTCATCTTTCGCCATCACTGCTAATTGTTTCTTTTGTAGTTCGCCAAAATGGGAAAACTTTTTTGGTGCAGCAGTATGTTGGGGCCTCTGCTGGCTCTTTCCTGATATGAATGCAGTTGATCTTCGGGGTCTTTTGTGATGCAGTTTATTATTTGCTGAAATATTCTAGTGGCTGCAGTGTATTTGCCTCTCGCATTTGGTGTGCCACAGTGGCAGTGTTTATGAGCTACCACCTTACTTTCCTAGTCAGTTTGCTAGGCAATTTGACTTTGACTAGCTATATGTGGGTAATCCTTATAGGGCTTTATCATACGATTGTAGCTTGGTCGATGCTGCCAGGGCTTAGAAGCACTTTATTATGGCTTCTACTGGCCCCATTTTTCGAATGCCAATCAGAAATCCTTCACTGTTGACAATTTTGCCTTTTTGTTGGTGGTATAGTGATAGTAATACCATAGAGTCAAAATATGATCATTATTATACTGGGCTGGTATACATCCCCAAGTGTTATGCCGAAGGTGCAGCTAAATGTGAAGCCTCTAAGATTGCAGGTTCAAGGAATACTTGGAGAATCTACCCTATCTTAGGCTGCCTAAAGAAGAAGTCTCTTCCAGCCAGGGTGAAGAGTGGGATGAAGAACCGGAGGATGAGGCTGTAGTCACCACGGCTCAACGAGTAGGGGAAGGTGAGAGTGATGCAGCAGAAAAAGATTCCGATGATACCCCCTTAGTGCATCTTGCCATCCGAAAGAGAAAAGCGATTGATGATGCTGGTGATCCAGTTCCTTCAACTGCAACTGCTGCAGATGTACCCTCAGCCTCCACAGGTGATGTGCCCTGGGCTACCAGTAGTGTTAGTATTAATTCGCCAACCTCACTTCAACCTTTATTTCAAGTTTCAGTGGCTGCGACTACTACTGTTTTATCACCACTATGGCTGAAGAAGAAGTGTGTGACTCATGCATTGGGCCAAGCCCTTCAATTGCCTTCCATATCGAACATAATTGCAGTGTCGGGAAGGATTACTGATGTCACTCAATTAAGTAAGGACAAAGCTTCAAAGGAAGCTACACAAGCTAATGCTGCCACAAGGGAGATGGTGGTAGATCTCCTACATTTTATGACTTTGGATCTCTTATCATTTTCTCTTAATCCTTCCCATTCTTGGGTTGCCAAACTTACTTTATCTTTAGTTGGGGAAGTCGCAGCCGATGTGAGAAAGGGCACAACCGCAGTCACAAGGAACACGACTGATGTGAGTTTTGGAAGTTATCTCGCCATATACAGCTACAATTTGCATTTTTGGTGAAGGAAGACAAACGTACTAACGTATCTCTTTCGCCCTTTTTTTAGATACCAAAGATTCTGATTAACCACAGTTTTTTCAAGATCCAAAGCATCAGATATCACTTTATTTTTCGGGACAAGTGTTGCACTGAAATTCTGCTTTGCAAATGATTCGGCAGTGATCGCGTCCGATATATCTGACATCATTGCTTTTGGATTTCCTCTCAATGGATATAAATGCCCACAAGGAAATTTGGGTACTTCCAGTCTTGAGCCTTTCTCTCTCTTTTGGCTTTAGCTTTTCTTGCTGTTTTGGATGAATAACTTCGACTAACCTCGTCTTCTCTGCAAAGGAGTGATTCATAACCATGGGCCCTTCAGTTGATGACAAGGGGATGAAACCTTCACATCTGAACAAAGTTATGTGGATCAGGATCCTCATCCGTGTAGTTGGAGTCAGTGATCTTCTCCTCCTCTTTTTTTAGATATTCTTTTTCTTCTTTTTTTTAATACATTTTCTTCCGACTTTGGTGTGTTTTTGATGTTTGATGTGATAAATTACTGCAAGCGTACAGTGTCAGTTGTAGCGCTATACAGGTCATCCCACAGAGATATCAGGTATTTTGCAATTCTTACTATTTCTTTAGTTCTAGTGGATTAAATAAGAGTTTTTAACTTGAGAGAAGATTAGTTCTAAGTTCTAAAGATTAGCCTAGGATTTCGAATCTATTAGAATAATAGCCTAACAATGAATTATCTCTTTCTTCCAAACTTTTAATTATGCACGGTTAAGTAACATATTAAAAAGGTGATCTTTCTAATTTGATTTTAATTAAGTGCCCATAAGTATGACCTATCAAGTGATGTATAAGTATACACCATCAAAAATAACACTTTTCTTAAAAACAAATTATATCAAGTAGAAAATCTTATAAACAAAAACAAACAAATAAACTTCAAACCCTAATCTAAGCATAGGCTATCAAAAGACCGAACTTAAGTATAACCTATCAAAGAAATTAGATTTACAAGTTTATTCAATTTAATTTATTTATAGGAAAATCTTGTTAATAATTCTAGAAATAAATAAAGAATATGAATTCCAAATCTAATCTAAGTTAGATTATTAAAATATTAATTAAGCATAATCTATCAAAGAATTATGATTTACGAACTCTATATTTTATTTATTTATAGAAAAATTATAACTTTAATTTTTTTAGCAAGAAGATGAGATAAATCCAAATTAGATCTATTAAACTAACTTCATCTACATTCAAGCGCTAAAAAAAATTAGTTACACATATTTCTAGTAAGAAAAATTCTATTTTTATTCATGAACGCAATTAAATCTAATCTAGAAAGCGAATAAATCTATATTAGAAAGCAATTAACTCTATCTAAAAAAATAAATAAATATTAGAAAGTAATGACGTACCTCTGGAGCACGGTATTGGGGCCGTCACCCCTTCAGCAAAACCATAATTTTATTAATGAAAAACGAGTACAAAAATTATAGCCTCCTCCTAGAATACAAGGATACGGCCAATATATAGGTTTCGGAACTAAAACCCTAATTCTAACATAATTGAAAAACTAAAAAATTACTTCGAAGCCCTCAAAGAAAAATTACCACGTTTACTGCTCTTTGAGCCGCCAATTGGCGGCAAATACCGCTATTTAACGGCATTATTTTGGAATTATTTTCTGATTTGTTTTCTGCATGAATCCTGTGTCTTGTTCTCTTGATTTCCTTAACTGTATTTAACTTTGACTCTTTGAAGTATTTTAATCTTGTATGTTTGTTCTCTTTAAACTCTTTTTCGGCCTTTGTTTCTTAATCCAATTCTGATTTCATGCCATCTCCTTGTATGAATCAGATTAGCTGAAAAAAATACTAAAAATACCTAAGTAGCATTTATTTATATACAAAAATAAATAAAGTATGGAAGAAAAAATGCAATATATGATACTCATCACACCCCACACCTATATTTTGCTAATCCTCGAGCAAAATCTAAACCTAAAAAGATAAAAAAAATCCTAATTTACTTTCGTAGGAATTGCGATTGCACTTAGCATGTGCAACAAGCCTTTAAACCTCTAGGTTACCCTAGTAGACGAGTGTTGTCTCGTGAGGGTTTGCAATGAATATACCCACAAAATTCGTGAAGAAAATATATTAAAAATAAAGAAAAGAAATAAAAGGATAGCCGAAAATCAAGAAAAATAAAAATTTTATACAAAAGAAAAGAAAATTATGATATTTTCATTCATTAATCTCACTAATATGCAAACTCAAGAATGTATTTAGATTATCAATTTTCAAATCGAGTGTCATATCAGATACACTTATCATTATAATAAAAAAACTCAAATCTTTTCTTTCAATACCCACTAACAAATAATCTATTGACTCCTATACATCTACGTGCACGTGTGATAGTCTATTTCGGCCTTGGACTCCAACTCTAACTCATGATTCATCTCCTCTCTCATAACAAATTTTTTTCTCTTTTTTTTTATTTTTTTAAGAATATTTCATTTTTCCTGTGAATATTCATACTTTCTTAGGCGCAAAGTACCTGATTACTCGGATCATACTCTCTCTCTTTTTTTTGTTACTTTTTTTTTCTTTTTTTAAGAAATATTTCATCTTTCATGCGAATATTCACGCTTGCTTAGGTGCAAAGTACCCGATTACTCAGATCATACTCTTCTTTTTTTTCACTCTTGAGGCTATTGCCTTAATACCAGACGCACCCCATTATTTTATCACTCTCGAGATTATTGCCTTAATACTAGGCTCACCCCATTATTTTATTCTCACTTTTTTTTCTTTGTTTAGAGAGAGAAGACTTACTCAATCATTATCATCTTTATCCGTAATCTAATAAACTATTGTGAAGTGAAAAATAGATGTATACTTGCTTCAAAACTACTGTCAGCGGTATTTATTTTTCGGATTTTAATCTTTTTTCATAAAATTCAAAGTATATCGTCCAATCTACTCTCATATCCAATTTTAAATCTAAATTTGTCCCTTTATCTGTAATTAGGTTGATATACTGATGAAAATATATAAAATCAAAAGTTTTTTTCAGTTTTTTTTAGTTTGTTACCCTAAAAACTACCCAAAATGCAAAATAAAGAAACCCAAAAATCTAAAAATAAAATAAAAATTCTAAAAAAAAAAATCAAAAATCCTAGAAAAACACGAAGAAAATATCCTAACTAACCCACTCCTCCACGCCTAAGCTCGTGTATGCCCTCTTACACAAATAAAGGGTGGTAAAGTAAATATGAAAACTATTGTACAAATACTATACAAAAATAATGAGAGTTGTAAAGAGTTGCAATCTCAATATCGTCACCTTATTAATGCATGAAAAGCGGTTACGACCTTCCGATCACTTCACTTTCATAGTGTGTGCGTTTTAAACGTGAAGTGGGTGCATTATTATATCTCATCAACCTCTTATAAGTCACGAAATTACCTGTCTACTTCTTATGTCGTCCTGGCTTTTTCTTTGTCCACATGTAAGTATTAATAATTGGGTTAAAAAATTCTTCATTATAAATCTGCCAATCATCGTTAGTAACAAACATACATGTAGAAATATCGTGAGGTAAGAAGAGTGTAATATGATGAAGTGAATGTAATGGTGGCTCTTCTAACTCACGAAGTAACGTGAGCTCCTCTGCAAACAAATTCTCAAAAGTTTGCTTATAAATCAATGGCACACTTACATAAGTATCATCATACATAGAATCTGATGTGTCAATTCATCTAATAATATAAGCTCATCTTTGAAAATTTGCTTAAATGAGAGTTCATCATCAGTGCAAGAGGTCGAATAAAAGTGCAAACTATGACTCATATTGACCTTAATGAGAGAGCTCGTTGTGTGCTTATCCATATTGAATATGTTTAGTGCCACAGTCATATTCCCAAATGATAGCTTCATGAGGCCACTCCTACAATCAATTAATACATTTGATATTGTAAGGAATGGTCTATCCAAGATAATGGGAATTTGATTCTGTAAATTGGAGATCGGTTCGGTTTCTAAGACAATGAAGTTTACAGGAAAGATAAACTCGCCGATCTTAATGAGTACATTCTCAACCATACCAAGTGGTCTCTTGATCGAACGATCAGTTAACTATAATGTGATATTGGTAGGTTGAAGCTTTCCTAACCCCAGTTGCTGATAAACAGTGTAAGGAAGCAAGTTGACACTTACCCTAAATAAATCAATGCCCTATCAAATGTAGTGTTCCCAATGGTGCATGAGGTTGTAGGGGGACCTGGATCTTTGTACTTGATAGGCAATGAGTTAGAGAGGATTTGTGATATATTTGCAGCAAGAAAAACTTTCTCATAAATGTTTCTTGCTCATTTTTTAGTACACAAATCCTTGAGGAACTTAACATAAGTAGGAACATGTTGTATAATATCAAGGAGTGGAATATTAACCTTCACCTGCTGAAATATTTTAAGAATCTTTTCTACTTGCGGCGAAGGCTTCCTAAGCCGATTAGGATGTGGTACTTTTGGCTCAGGAACAGGTTCTTCTGAATGAGTATGTGATGGTGATGGAAGTGATAGAGATAGTCGTGGAGAAAGGGTGGAAGAGATGGTGTAGCCTGCGAGATAGTATGAGTGAGATCAGGGAGCATGGCTACATTATTGTCCACTTGCTTGCTAGATCTGAGCGTGTGAATGGCATTGCATTGGTGGACATGCGACTGATTGAAGTTTGAGGAACTGGCATTATGGTTCATTATGGTTTGACTTGGAAAAGTACCCTGACCACGTTCACTCAACTGACTCACTAATTGTCCAACCTGCTGCTCTATACTCTTAATAGATTGAGAGTTTACGAGCAGTTGCTGACCTGTGCTTTGAATAAAATCAGTTGACACTTTCATAAGATTTTGCATGTGCGTGTCAAGATTGGACATATGCGTGTCAAACTTGGAATGAGACTTGAGAAGATTTTCAATATTTTTCTCAAGTGACTAGAGTCACTTCTCTTGATCATTATTAGACCCCTGTTGTAGATTTGAGTGATTTTGTGTAGGTGGTTTATTCTGGTTGTTCCCATGATTTGAAAGCTTTTGGGTGTTGATAAGCACCCACATTTGGTTTTGGGAACTAACCAATGGCTGGAGGCTGCATGTTAGGATTAGGGGTCCCCTGATATTGCCCCTAACCCCATGAGAGATTTGGATGGTTCCTCCAACCCGGATTGTATGTCGGAGTGTATGGATCAATCATGGATCTTTGATACAAGGCATTAGCCTGCTCAAGTGTGGGACCCACGGGATTCACTAATAGTGGACGCTCCTCTATAACGTGATTCGGAGTTCCACAATTAAAGCATGTAGAAACTTGAATTTGATTTACTTGACCTACCTGTGGAGCACGAGTGGTCTCCAATGCCTCAATTCTCTTCATAAAGGGCTGCAACCTTAGCTTCGGCAGTTATATAGCTGTTGACGCTATGGATCCCACCCTTATGTGCAGAAGTTGATGCACTGGACTTCTCAGCGGGACTCTCCCACTGCATAGTCTTTCACGATAGGTCCTCAGGAAAGTCCCATGCTTCATCCTCGTTTTTCATCATAAACTCCCCCTGACACATGGACTCAAGAAGAGTTTTGGATGTGTATGTATACGATTTGACACAACTGCCACTTTTCTATCGCATGGTGGGGGCACTAAGCTAAAAGATCCTTGAACCGTTCCAAGTATTTCTAGAAGGGTTCTCCCGTCACTTGACGGAATTGATTGATTTGATTTCGAATCCTTGCTGTCTTATGTATGGGGAAATACTTCTTGAGAAATACTGCAATATATTCATCCCAAGTAGTGATTAAATCAGTAGGCATACTGTACAACCATTTTTTGGCATTATCCTTTAGTGCAAAGGGGATGAAACGGAGCTTAATTGCATTCTCCTATAAGTGTTGAAGTTTTATCGTCATGCATACTTCCTGAAATTCACTGATAAAGAGATATGCATCCTCTGAATCAGAATCAGTGAATTTAGGAAGCATACTGATGTACTACTACTTCAACTCATAGTGATTACCTGCTGCGTGTGGAAGTTTGATGTATAATGGTAATGATGTATGCAACGGGTAACATCAATCCTGAAGGATCGGGATCGGTTGGTCCATCTTGTCCCCCATGAACAAATCTGATCTCACAAGTCGACCAAATTGATCAGGAGTCCAAAGTGGCATGAACCAGTGACCGTAGGTATATGCGTGAACTTCCTAAACTAATGCAAAAAGTAGGGTGTGGTGGAGATAGAACGGTGGAATAGATATAATCAATTTAAAGATGTGATTCCTACTGTAACTAATTTATTTATTTTTTTATATTTGTTTACAAACCAGGGAACCAAAACACAGAACGGAAGAAAAATTAGAGTGGAACAATACCTGAATTGCCGCTAAATAGCGGCTTTTACCGCTAAATAGCGGCAAAACCAGAGATTTTAACTTTCTGGTTTCTAATTCGCAGCTTCGAGGCTTCTCCGATTCCTTTTGTCTTCTTGTATCTGCAATTTCTATTCTCTACATACTCAACACACATTGTTAACCCATAAAATGTT
This sequence comes from Dracaena cambodiana, assembly GCA_036321105.1. Taxonomy (NCBI): domain Eukaryota; kingdom Viridiplantae; phylum Streptophyta; class Magnoliopsida; order Asparagales; family Asparagaceae; genus Dracaena; species Dracaena cambodiana. Next base: position 11,697,217 of record JAYEPQ010000015.1, read on the forward strand.
TAGAAAAAGTAAGAAAAATACTGTCGATCCCTGGCAATAGCGCCAAAAACTTGATGTGATAAATTACTGCAAGCGTACAGTATCAGTTGTAGCGCTATACAGGTTGTCCCACAGAGATCTCAGGTATTTTGCGATTCTTACTATTTCTTTAGTTCTAGTGGATTAACTAAGAGTTTCTAAATTGAGAGAAGATTGGTTCTAAATTCTAAAGATTAGCCTAGGATTTTAAATCCATTAGAATAATAGCCTAACAATAAATTATCTCTTTCTTCTTAACTTTTAATTATGCACGGTCAAGTAACATATTAAAAAGGTGATCTTTTTAATTTGATTTTAATTAAGTGCCCCTAAGTATGACCTATCAAGTGATGTGCAAGTATAGACCATCAAAGATAATACTTTTCTTAAAAACAAATTATATCAAGTAGAAAATCTTATAAATAAAAGCAAAGAAATAAACTTCAAACCATAATCTAAGCATAGGCTATCAAAAGACCGAACTTAAGTATAATCTATCAATGAAATCAGATTTACAAGTTTATTGAATTCAATTTATTTATAGGAAAATCTTGTTAATAATTCTAGAAATAAATAAAGAATATGAATTCCAAATCTCATCTAATTATAGATTATCAAAATATTAATTAAGCATAATCTATCAAAGAATTATAATTTACGAACTCTATATTTTATTTATTTATAGCAAAATCATAACTTTATTTCTTTTTAGGAATAAGATGAGATAAATCCATATTAGATCTATTAAACTAAATTCATCTATATCCTAGGGCTAAAGAAAATTAGTTACACATAATTCTATTAAGCAAAATCCTATTTTTATTCATGAACGCAATTATATCTAATCTAGAAAGCGAATAAATCTATAGTAGAAAGCAATTAACTCTATCTAAAAAAAATAAAAATTAGAAAGCAATGGCGTATCTCTAGAGCACGGTATTGTGGCCGCCACCCCTTCAGAAAATTCCTAATTTTATTAATGAAAAACGAGTACAAAAATTATAGCCCCCTCCCAGAATACAAGGATATGGCCAATATATAGGCTTCGAAACTCAAACCCTAATTCTAACGGAATTGAAAAACTAAAACATTATATTGAAGCCCTTGAAGAAACATCACCACGTTTACTGCTCTTTGAGCCGCCAATTGGCGGCAAATGCCGCTATTTAGCGGTATTTTTATGGAATTATTTTCTGAATTTTCTCCTGCCTGCATGAATCTCTTGTCTTGTTCTCTTGATTTTCATGACTGTATTGTACTTTGACTCTCTGAAGTATCATAATCTTGTAGTTTTTATCTCTTTAAACTCTTTTTCGGGCTTCGTTTCCTAATCCAACTCTGATTTCATACCATCTTCTTATATGAATCGGATTTCCTGAAAAGGACACTAAAAATACCCGAGTAGTATTTATTTATATACAAAAATAGATAAAGTATGGGAGGAAAAATACAATATATGATACTCATCAATGCTGTAGTGCAAATCTAGGCCTCAGATCGTCTAGAAGTGACAAGTTTCTATCTAATATGCGGACAAATCAATAGTATTGCCATGATAAGGAAGAGTTGGATAATCCTCTTCAGGCTTCATTTCCGTATCCAGGAAGTCATCATTGTTTGGTAACTATAATCTTTTACCTAACAAATCCTCCTGTTCCATTGAGTTGCAAGGGGATCTATGGACTCCGAAAAGTCATAGCTGTGTTCCAGATGTGCCTCGTCCCCAATCTATTATATCCATTATGGGAAGACAAGAGTTTTGTAGTGTATGCCAAAAATTTCCCAGGGACACTCATCCAAGGAAGTGGTTTGCCTTTATATTTATGTTGTGGTCTTTGCCAAATTCTTAGTCCACTTGAACTCCTTGAATCCTTTTTTCTTTGTATGACTTGTGTAATACAAATCGGATCATGGACTCCTTGTAATACTAAGAATTTGAACTCATTGTAATGCTCAGAATAGCGATGTAATTTGAATCGAAAGTTTGATGTAAGACTGGTATAACAAAATCAACTAAATTCTTTATTCATCTATATATTTGGCGCACTAGTTTGCTTTTTTTTTTGCCAACACTTGTACACTATTTTGCTTCAATTTATTTAGGATTTTTAATAAACCTTCAGCTATCAATAGATTTAGAGTGTCTTTACCAACTACCGTTTGAGTTGGGCTAGCCATACTATTTTTCTCGTCGTAATGGGTTAGTGAGAGTTTTTTTGTGCTTAAGAGCCAAAATTTCTCTTTGTCCATGACCGTAAAGGCTTTGGACTTAGTAGTTTTTTTCATATATGTTCGATATTGGAGTGTTAATCACAAATCCAAACTGACACAGTTAACTTTTTTATATTAGGTATTGGAGTGTTTAACTACTGATCCAAACCACCACAATTAACTTTTTATTACCCCATAGTAATTTTCTAAGGTAATACTTTTTGAGGAACTTACCATTGATGGGTGCTATCAAAACTTCACAATCTGGTTTGGCCAACCGATAAGCCCTATTGGAGTAGACATGCTCTATCACGAATTGTCCCTCTCACTTCAATTGAAACTTTTCTCTGGATGTATGAGTTACAATTATAGGGCGCCACACTATTAAGACAAGGTCACCTGGCTTTAATACCCATTGCTTCATTTTCTTATTGAATGCTCTAGAAACTTCACCTGATAAAACTCTATGCGCTATTGGGCTTGAAGTATTTTCTCGTCCAATGCCTCTAGTTCATGAAGACGTAGTTTATGGTTGTATTCGATTATCATCTCCAAAAATAATGTTGTATGTAGAGAAGGTAAGTGAATTTCTAATGGTAAAATGGCTCCATAGCTATATACTAAAGAAAATGACATGGTATTAGTATGTATGCACACTATGGTGCGGTTAGCCCAGAGGCATTCATGAAGCTTCTCATGCCACTCTCGTTTATTTCTTTTGACGAGTTTCTTTAATATCTTGATCATTGTCTTGTTGAACACTTCGGCTAAGCCACTTGCAGCGGGATTATAGGCCATTGACGCAACACTTTCGATTTTGAATTTAACATGTAGCCTGTAAAATACCTTACTTATGAACTACGACCCATTATCATGGATTATCCTTTTAGGAACATCAAACTGGTAGATAACATGGTTTTTTTATGAATTTCACAATTTTAGAAGTTTTAACTTCTTTTAGCACTATGGCTTTTGATCACTTAGAGAAGTAATCGGTAATTGCAAAGATGTACCGATGACCTTTTGAGGAATAAGGGGCAAGAGGTTTGACCACATTAATACCCCATGCTTCAAATGGTCATGACACGGTCATGGGGTGTAAGTCCTCTAAAGGCTGGTGGTGGTAATCAGCATGGATTTGGCATGCATGATATTTTTTTGCATAAGTTATGGCATCTATTATCATCTTTGGCCATAGTAGTCCATTATTCATAACCAAGTCTAGAGCTTGAATCTTGATTAGTGAGCACCATACATACATCATGGGCTTCCCGTAATGTAGTTTGTGCTTCCTTACGGGATAAACACCGGAGCAAGATTCTATTTTAGGATCTTTGGTATAATTGTTAGGTGACCACATTACAGAAGAATCGGTTTGCCCTTCACTTAATGGAAGTGGCTTCCTTGGGATCTTCAGGAAGAATACTGGAGTACGAAGTCCACGTGTAGAAATCACCAATCTCTAAGCTCTATACTGGATGATGCCTCGTAGACTATTTTGCTTTTTGCACCTTATTTGGTAGCTTTGTTAATTTCCATAGCAAGTTCTGGATAGTACAAGTTCCAACTATCAATCAATACTTTCTACACTACCTTTGATGGCAGTGCTAGAGTGGCTGCTAGAGAGGCTACGATGTCAACATGTGTATTATCCTTCCGGAGTATGTGGTCAATTCTACCTTGGCGATAGTGGCTCGATAAATGTAGAATTAAATCTTCATTCCATACCTCGTACTCGCCTTTGACTTGATTGATGATTAATTGTGAATCATCATATGCTTATAAATATTTCACCCCCATATTTTCGGGTATTTGTAGTCCGACAATGAGAGCATTGTATTCAACTACGTTATTCGAGCATGGTTCTATCAGTAAGTACATATAAGGTAGTATATCACTCTCGGGCGAGATAAAGACTACCTCCATTACCATAATAACTTTACCTCTTTGGTCCATTCTTACAGCTCCATCGAAGAACATTTGCCACACCCTATCGTTTGAAGTGGTGTTGCTCTCCACTGTTTTGTTGGGCATGGCTTTGTATAGCCTAGAATTTTCAGGAACTAGATGATCAACCAAGAAGTCCACAATAGATTGTCTCTTAGTTTCTTTTTAAGGGACAAATTTTATGTCATACTGCAAAATCAGTAATGTTCACTTGATGAGTCTTGAGTTTAATGAACCTAGTTTTGTCATCAATATCTTTAAGGGATTCACCCTGAATATGACATGGTTTGTTTGCCCTACTAGATAATGTCTCATCTTTTGAATGACAAAGATCAGGGCTAGACATTCTTTCTCTATAGGGTTGTACCTATGTTAAGCTCCAACCATTATCTGACTTGGATAATATTACCTGTTTTTGCCCTTTTCCATTAGCCTAAGCAAGTAAAGCACCCGTGGCATGATCCATTGTCCTTACATATAGGAGAAATAGTTTACCAGACACCAGGGCTGTTAGTACTGGTGGATTGATGAGATATTGTTTAATATCATCAAAAGTTCTTTGGCATTCAACATCCCATACAAAATATGCACATTTCTTCATCAAGCTAGAAAAGGGTCGACATTTTCTAGCTAGATTGGTGATAAAGCGACGGATGTACGTCAGCCATCCTTGCAAACCTCGAAGTTCTTTAATATTTCTCGGATGTCTTATATTGCTTTACTTTTTCATGGTCTAAGTTGATACCTTTTGCTATAACCACAAAACTGAGAAATTTTTCACTGGACACTCCAAGAAAGACTTTGTCAGATTCATCTTTAATTGATTAGCTCTCGTTAAGTCGAATATTGTCCTCAAATCTTTGAGGTGGTATTCTTTACTTCGGCTTTTGACTACAGTATTATCAAAGTAACACTCTACAATGTTTTGCAAGTGGTTGTGAAAAAATACCGTCATAGCTCATTGGTATGTGGCCCAGTATTTTTCAAACTAAATGACATCATTATGTAGTAGTATACCTCCTGCAGTATTTGGAAGGGTGTATGCTTTTCATCCTCTGGGCATATTTTAATTTGATTATACCCAGAGAAGCCATCCATAAAGGACATTCTTTCAAAATTGCAGATATTTTTGATAATCACATCAATAATTGGGAGTGTGAAGTCATCTTTTTAAAGCATCATTCAGATTTCTGGAACCTATGCAAACTCTGCTTAACCATTTTACTTCATAACTAGTATGACATTGGCTAACCATTCAGGATGTAGTTCTTTGCAAATGAATTCACACACTTTTAGTTTCTTCACCCTGGCTTTAATTTCTTCTTACATTTTCGGTTTGAACTTTCGTTGTTGGTGTTTCCCCGGTTTAACATTAGGCTTAGTTGAGGTGATATTGAAGTAGTCTCCGAATTGCAGCCATATAACCCCCTTTCCATTGTGATTTCTCATAGTGTTGAACTCTGGGAGAACTTAAGTTTGTTTGAAAATGAATACAACTCATCAATAAAGGACGGTGTAGAACTATCCAAGCCATCAAATAAGTATATGGAAGCTCTACTCGCGGATTTGGAGTTTTAATACTTGAGTTTCCATCATCATCAAAGACTTTCTTGACGTTACAGAACTTATCAGTCAATCTTCTTAATCCAATTTGAATGCCGCAAACCATCGTCGGCAATAAACTAAGTGGATGTCCGAATGCTAGCAATATTGCCAGGTATACCACTCTAACTGATAAAGTTTCTTGTGGTGCTGATGGAATCACGCATCCTTCAGCCATAGCATCTGCGAATAAAGTAGGATCTGATAAAGGCTGTTGGGCCTGATAAAAAAAACTTTCAAAGGATATCCTGGCCTTGAAGACATCCTCATCTGACTTAGCGACGTAGGCATCCGTTCCAAAACAAACGATCCTTTCTTCAATCTCCTACTCAGAAACTGGGGGAGACGAGTAAAATCAGGATTGTTTGCTGCGAAGTTTGGGAAAAGATATTGCAACCATTTTTTTTACTTCACATTGCGGACACCAGACATGTAAGTGCAAATGTGATAGTGACAAAGCAATTCTAAGTAGGTTTCATAAATTACTGGATGCTGAGTTTTTAGCAAATGGAGTTCTCCTATAGAAACATATTCCTCATAAGGAATATCTCCTATGGATAGTGATGAGTTTCATATATTGTATTTTTTCCTCCCTTATTTTATCTATTTTTTTATACAAATAAATACTACTCGGATATTTTTAGTGTCTTTTTTAAGTAATCTGATTCATACAAGGAGATGGCATGAAATTAAAGCCGGATTAGGAAACAAATCCTATAAAAGAGTTCAAAGAAAATAAAGCTACAAAATTAGAATACTACAAAGAGTCAAAGTCAAATACAGTCAAGAGAATCAAGTGTACAAGATAAGAAACTCGTGCAGGAGAAAAACCAGGACTGTTGGCCATATTCTAGCCGCCAAATGACAGCATTAGCCGCTAAATAGCAGCTCCAAGGTGGACTCACTAGCTGGATTTTCTTCGAGGGCTTCGTAGTAATTTTTTAGTATCTCTATTGTATTCAGATTAGGGTTTTGTTTTCCGAACCAATATATATTGGCCATATCATTGTAATCTAGGATTTTTATGCCGTAATTTTGTACTCGAATTCTATTAAATAAAATTAGGGTTTGCTGAAGGAGTGATGATCACAATACCAAGCTCCAGAGGTATTTCTTACTGTTCTTAATTGTTTTTAGGTATTCTTCTTCTCAATTGCTTTCTAGATAGATTTATCTTGCTTTCTAGTGTAATCTTTAATTGCTTTCTAGAAAAATATATGATTTTGCTAACTAGAATTATGAGTAGCTAATTTAGTTTAATCCTAGGATGTAGATGAAGTTAGGATCCACTATGTAGTTGCTCTCTAGTATTTTCTTCCTAAAATAAATTAATAAAGATATGATTTCTCAATGAAAGATTAAAAGATAACAACTCGTAGATATCTTTGATAGGTTATACTTGAATTAGATTTCTTGATAGTCTATGCTTAATTAGGGTTTGGAGTTGTTAGTTTTCATCTTTATCATAGATGTATCTAATGATTTAGTTTATTTTTATGAGAAGTAGTTTCTTTGATGGATTATATTTGCACACTACTTGATAATTCATACTTAGGATACTTTAAGTAGAAATTAAACTAAAAGATCAAACTTTTATGATAGGAAGAAGATAATAGAAATAATTCATGATTGGAAACTAGTGGATTCTATATCCTAAGCTAATTAGAATAACCAAAAATCCCACTTAGAACTTGTAGTTAACCCGCTAGAATAGTAGAACTAGTAGGAATAGCAAAACACCTTAGATCACTGTGAGACCACCTGTACAGCGCTACACCGATACTGTGCGCTTGCAGTAGAAATATCACATCAAGTTTTTGGCACTGTTGTCGGGGATCGATAGTGTTTTTCTTACTTTTTTCTAACATTTTATGGGTAAACAGTGTGTCTTGAGTGTGCAGGGAGCAGATATTGCAGATACAGGAAAATAAAAGGATCGGAGAAGCCTCAGAATTGCGCAGCAGAAACCAGAGAGTCAAACTCTCTGGTTTTGCCACTATTTAGTGGCCAAAATAGCTATTTGGCGACATTAAAGGTAATTTCTGAACCTAAATTTTTTCTAGTTCTATAATTTGGTTCCCTGGTTCTGTAAAAAAATACAAACAAAAACAAATTAGGAACAGTAGGAATCACATTTTTATTTGATCATATCTATTCCACCGTTTTTATCTCCACCACACCCCACTTCATGCATTAGCTTAGGAAATTCACGCATTAATTCACGGTCACTAGTTCATGCCACATTTGACCCGTGATCAATTTGGTCGACTAGTGAGATCATGGGTGACAGGATGGACCAACCGATCCCAATCCTTCAGGATCGATATTACTCGTTGTGCACATCACTACCATCATGCATCAAACTTCCACATGCAGCAGGTAATCACTACGAGTTGACGCCGCAGTATATTAGTATGCTTTCTAAATTCACTAGTTCTGATTCAGAAGATTTAAATCTCTTTATTAGTGAATTTCAGGAAGTATACGTGATGATTAAACTGCAGCACTTATCAGAAGATGCAATTAAACTTCGCTTTATCCCATTTGCTCTCAAGGATAATGCCAAGAAGTAACATCGATCCCAATCCTTTAGGATCGATGTTACCCATTGTGCACATTGAGTAACATCGATCACAATCCTTCAGGATTGATGTTACCCGTTGTGCACATCACTACCATCATGCATCAAACTTCCACATGCAGCAGGTAATCACTACGAGTTGAAGCCACAGTACATTAGTATGCTTCCTAAATTCACTGGTTCTGATTCAGAAGATGCATATCTCTTTATCAGTGAATTTCAGGAAGTATGCGTGATGATTAAACTATAACACTTATCGGAAGATGCAATTAAATTTCGCTTCATCTCGTTTGCTCTTAAAGATAATGGCAAGAAGTGGTTGTATTGTATGCCTACTGACTCAATCAATACTTGGGATGAATTTGTTACGGTGTTTCTTAAGAAGTATTATCCCACGCACAAGAAGGTAAGAATTAGGAATCAAATCAATCAATTCCGTCAAGTGCCGGGAGAACTCTTCTGGAAATACTTAGAACGGTTCAAGGATTTATTAGTTCAGTACCCCTACCATGCGATAGAAAAGTGGCGGTTATATCAAATCGTGCATGAAGGACTCGATTACACATCCAAAACTCTTCTTGAGTCTATGTGTGAGGGGGAGTTTATGAGAAAGAACGAGGATGAAGCATGGGACTTTCTTATGGATCTATCGTGGAAGACTATGCAGTAGGAGAGTCCCGCTGAGAAACCCAATGCATCAACTTCTGCACATAAGGGTGGCATCCATTGCGTCGACAGCTCTATAGCTGCCGAAACTAAGATTGCAGCCCTTATGAGAAGAATTGAGGCATTGGAGACTCCTAGTGCTCCACAAGTGGGTCAAGTGAATCAAATACAAAGTCCCACATGATTTAATTACAGAACTCCAAATCACGTTATGGAGGAGTGTCCATTGTCAGTGAATCCTATGGGTCCCACACTTGAGCAAGCTAATGCCTTGTATCAAAGACCCATGAATAATTCATACTCTCCGACATACAATTCTGGCTGGAAGAACCATCCAAATCTTTCTTGGGGTCAAGGGCAATATCAGGGAGCCCCGAACCCCAACATGCAGCCTCCAGCCACTAGTCAGTTCCCAAGACCAAATGTAGGTGCTTATCAACACCCAAATGCTTCAAATCATGGGGAACAACCAGAGTAAACCACCTGTACAAAACCACTCATATCCACAACAGGAGTCTAATAATGATCAAGAAAGTCGACTTCAGTCACTTGAGAAGAATGTTGAAAATCTTCTCAAGTCTCAGTCAACCTTGACACGCACATGCGAAATCTTATGAAAGTGTCAACTAATTTTATTTAAATAACAGATCAGCACCTGCTCGTGAACTCTCAATCTATTAAGAACTAGAGCAGCAGGTTAGACAATTAGCAAGTCAAATGAGTGAACTTGGCAAGGGTACTTTTACAAGTCAACCCATAACAAATCCTAACGCCAGTTCCTCAAACTCTAATCAGTCGCATGTCAACCAAGTTAATACCATTCACACACTTCGATCTGGAAAGCTGGTTGACAATCATGTAGCCATGCCACGTGATTCCACTCCTATTGCACGGCATGCTACACTCTCTGATTCCACAATTCTATCATCACCTCATGATTCATCATTATCATCATCCAATGATCTACCCACTAGCATGAAAGAGGAGTCTGACTCCTCTAAATCTGATCTTCCTATTGACCATACTTATAAACCGAAGGCTCCCTATCCAAATAGGTTAAAAAAAAATTCTACTCAGGTTGAACACATTTTTGAGTTATTCAAGCAAGTTAAGGTCAATATTCTTTTTCTCGATACAATCCAACAAGTACCTGCTTATGCAAAATTCTTAAAGGATAATGCACAAAGGAGAGAACAATAAATATTCCAAAAAAAATCTTCCTAGCTGCTAACATCTCTAGCATCCTCTCTCAATCTATACCTTGAAGTACAAAGACCCTGGAAGTCCTACTATCTCCTTCACTATAGGGACTATAGTGATTGAAAGAGCTTTACTGGATTTAGGAGCAAGTATCAACTTGCTTCCTTATTCAGTGTACCAGCAGTTAGGACTGGGAGAGTTAAGACCTATAAAGATAACGTTACAGCTAACTGATAGATCTGTGAAGACACCTATGGGAGAGATTGAGGACGTCTTGATTAAGATTGGGGAGTTTATTTCCCAATCGATTTTGTAGTTTGCAAGACTCAACCTATGGTGGATTCACAGCATTGTATCCCAGTTATTTTGGGACATCCATTCCTGGCCACTTCTAATGCTGTTATTAATTGTCAGAGTGGATCGATGAGACTTTCCTTTGGAAATATGATACTTGACTTTAATATATTCAATCTAGGGTGCCAACGTAGTGATCCATATGATGAGCCCCTAGAAGTGAATATGATCCAAGGATTGCCCAGTGAGCACCAAGAGGAGAAATTCTTTGATGATGTGGATGGTTTAGTTGATGAGAGCTTATTCTTGGATACGCTCGATGGGTCATCTAATTATCTGTCTTCCATTTGATGGGAACTTCCACTTGAGCCATTGATGACTGAACTGCGAGTTCAGTTACGACCATCTATTGAGTGTCTACCTGAGTTTGAGATGAAGACCCTTCCGAGTCATCTCAAGTACGTTTTCTTGGGTGAACATGAGACACTACTAGTCATCGGTAGATTTGACTGAGGCTCAGGAGGAAGCACTCATATCAGTGTTGAAAGCACACAGGGAAGCCATAGGTTGGAGTATGGCCGATATTAAGGGGTGATAAGTGTCATATATTGCATATTTTTAGCCTTCATATTACCTATTTTTATATATAAATAATGCTACTCGGGAATTGTTAGTGTGTTTTTCATAAATTTTATTCGTACAAGGAGATGGCATGAAATCAGAGTTGGAGTCAGAAATCAGAGTTCGAAAAGTTTCTAAAGTGGGCAAGACTACGAGACTACGATACTACAGAGACTCAAAGTCAAGTACAGTCAGGAATTTAAAATGCACAAGACAATAATTTCACAGGGAAAACGTTTCAAGGTTTTTTGGCTTAATTAAGCCGCTATGTAGCGGTTTTTCCCGCCAATTGGCAACCTATTGTGGGCCCCATGCGCCGAGTTTTCTCCCGTGGCTTCGCTGTAATTTTCTAGTTTTTCAGTTCTGCTAGAATTAGGGTTTGATTTCCAAAGCTTATATATTGGCCGTTCACTTGTATTCTAAAAAGAATCATGAAGTCTTGTACTCGTTTTTAATTTAATAAAATTAGTGTTTTGCTGAAGGGGTGGCGGCCACAATACCGTGCTCCAGAGATAAGCCATTGCTTTTAGTTATTTATTTGCTTTCTAGATAGAGTTAATTGCTTTCTAGTTTATGTTTTATTGCTTTCTAGATTAAATTTATTTGCTTTCATGAATAAAGATTTGATTTTGCTTATTAGGAATATGAGTAGCTAATTTTCTTTAGCCCTAGGATGTAGATAAAGTTAGTTTAATAGATCTAACATAGATTTATCTCATCTTCTTCTTAGAAAGAAATAAAATTATGATTTTTCTTTAAATAAATAAAAGATGGAGTTCATAAATCATAATTCTTTGATAGATTATGCTTAATTAATATTTTAGTAATCTATGCTTAGATGAAGTTTGGAATTCTTATTCTTTGTTTGTTTTTAGAATTATAAATAGAGATTTTTCTATAAATAAATTGACTTGAATAAACTTGTAAATCTGATTTCTTTGATAGGTTATACTTGAATTAGGTTTCTTGATAGCCTATGCTTAGATTAGGGTTTGAAGTTTATTTCTTTTCTTTTGTTTATGAGATTTTCTACTTGATATGATTTGTTTTTAAGAAAAGTATTCTTTTTGATGGTCTATACTTGCACATCACTTGATATGTCATACTTAGGGGCACTCGATTAAAATCAAATTAAAAAGATCTCCTTTTAATATGTTACTTAACCGTGCATAATTAAAAAATTAGGAAGAAAGAGATAATTCATTATTAGGCTATTGTTCTAACGGATTCGAGATCCTAGGCTAACCTCTAGAACTTAACTAATTTTCTCTCGATCTAAAATCTCATAGTTAATCCGTTAGACTAAGGAAAGAGTAAGAAATCGCAAAATATCTTAGATCCCTGTGGGACGACCTCTTAAGTGCTACAACTGATACTGTGCGCTTGCAGTAATTTATCACATCATGTTTTTGGCGTCGGTGCCGGGGATCGACGGTATTTTTCTTACTTTTCTGACGTTTTACGGGATTAACAGTGTGCGTTGAGTGTGCAGGGATAATACAGTGCAGATACAGGAAATTAAACAGGACTCAATAAGCTTTGGGAGTGCACTGAAGCAAGAAGAGTCCAAGACTCTCTGATTTGACCGCCAATTAGCGGCTAAAACTGCCATTTGGCGGGCCTTCAGGTACAAAACCCTACAAAACTTTCTTGTTATCTGTATTTGGTTTCACTAGTTCTGTAAAAAAATACATAAAAAAAAAATTTAGAAAAAGTAGGAATCACATTTTTATTTGATCATATCTATTCCACCGCTTTATCTCTCCACTACACCCCACTTCTTACATTAGTTTAGGAAATTCACGCATACACTTACGGTCACTGGTTCATGCCACATTGGACCTGTGATCAATTTGGTCGATTTGTGAGATCAGATTTGTTCAAGGGAGCCAAGATGGACCAACCGATCCTGATCCTTCAGGATCGATGTTACCCGTTGCATACATCACTTCCATCATGCATAAAACTTCCACACGCAGTGGGTAATCACTATGAGTTGAAGCCGCAGTACATTAGTATGCTTCCTAAATTCACTGGTTCTGATTCAGAAGATGCATATCTCTTTATCAGTAAATTTCAGGAAGTATGCGCAATGATAAAACTGCAACACTTATCGGAGGACACAATTAAACTCCGTTTCAACCCCTTTGCACTTAAGGATAATGCCAAGAAGTGGTTGTACAGTATGCCTACTGATTCAATCACTACTTGGGATGAATTCGTTACGGTGTTTCTTAAGAAGTATTATCCCACGCATAAGACGGCAAGGATACGAAATCAAATCAACCAATTCTGTCAAGTGCCAGAGAACCCTTCTAGAAATACTTAGAACGGTTTAAAAACCTTTTAGCTCAGTGCCCCCACCATGCGATAGAAAAGTGGTGGTTATGTCAAATCGTGTACGAAGGACTCGATTACACATCCAAAACTCTTCTTGAATCCATGTGTCAGTGGGAGTTTATGAGGAAAAACGAGGATGAAGCATGGAACTTTCTTGAGGACCTATCGTGGAAGACTATGCAGTGGGAGAGTCCCGCTGAGAAGTCCAGTGCATCAATTTCTGCATATAAGGGTGGGATTCATAGCGTCGACAGCTCTATAGCTGTCGAAGCTAAGATGGCAGCCCTTGTGAGGAGAATTGAGGCACTAGAGACTCCTAGTGCTCCACCAGTGGGTCAAGTAAATTAAATTTAAGTTCCCACATGCTTTAATTGTGGAACTCCGAATCATGTTATGGAAGAGTGTCCATTATTAATGAATCCCATGGGTCAAACACTTGAGCAGGCTAACGCCTTATATCAACAACCCATGAACAATCCTTACGCTCCTACATACAATCCTGGCTGGAGAAATCATCCAAATCTATCATGAGGTCAAGGGCAATATCAGGGGGGCCCTAACCCTAACATGCAGCCTCCAGCCACTTGTCAGTTTCCAAGACCAAATGTGAGTGCTTATCAACACCCAAATGCTTCAAATTATGGGAACAACCAGAATAGACCACCTGCACAAAACCACTCACATCCACAACAGGGGTCTAATATTGATCAAGAAAAGCGACTTCAGTCACTTGAGAAGCACGTTGAAAATCTTCTCAAGTCGCATTCCAAATTTGACACGCATATGTCCAACCTTGACACACACATGCAAAATCTTATGAAAGTGTCAACTGACTTTATTCAAAGTACTAGTCAGCAACTGCTCGTGAACTCTCAATCTATAAAAGGTATAGAGCAGCAGGTTGGACAATTAGTAAGTCAGATCAGTGAACGTGGTCAGGGTACCTTTTCAAGTCAACCCATAATGAACCCTAATACCAGTTCCTCAAACTCCAATCAGTCACATGTCTACCAATGCAATGCCATTCACATGCTTAGATCTGGCAAGCAAGTGGACAATAATGTAGCCATGCCCTCTGATCCAACTCCTACTATCTCGCAAGCTACACCATCTCTTCCACCCCTTTCTCCACAACCATCTCCATCACCTCCATCACTGTCACATACTCATTTGGAAGAACCTGTTCCTAAACCGAAAGTACCATATCCCAATCGGCTTAGGAAGCCTTCACCGCAAGTAGAAAAGATTATTGAAACATTGCAGCAGGTGAAGGTTAATATTCCACTCTTTGATATTATACAACAGGTTCCTACTTATGCTAAATTCCTCAAGGATTTGTGTACTAAGAAACGAGCACGAAAATTTCCTTAGAAGTTTTTCTTACTGCAAATATATCACATATCCTCTCTAACTCCTTGCCTATCAAGTACAAAGATCCAGGTTCCCCTACAATCTCATGCATCATTGGGAACACTATATTTGATAGGACATTGCTTGATTTAGGGGCAAGTGTCAACTTGCATCCTTACACTATTTATTATCAACTGGGGTTAGGAAAACTTCAACCTACCAAAGTCACATTACAGCTAACTGATCGTTCGATTAAGAGACTACTTGGTATGGTTGAAGATATGCTCATTAAGGTCGGCGAGTTTATCTTTCCTATAGACTTCATTGTCTTAGAAACTGAGCCGATCTTCAATCCACGGAATCAAATTCCCATTATCTTGGGTAGGTCATTCCTTGCAACATCAAATGCGTTAATTGATTGTAGGAGTGGCCTCATGAAGTTATCATTTGGGAATATGACTGTGGCATTGAACATATTTAATATGGATGAGCACGCAATGAGCTCCCTCATTGAGATCAACATGATTCACGGTTTGCATTCTCATTTGACCTCTTGCACTGATGATGAACCCTCATTTGAGCAAATGTTCAAAGATGAGCTCATGTTATTAGAAGAATTGGCACATACTAATTCTATGTATGATGATACTTATGCAAGTGTGTCATCGAATTATGAGCAAACTTTTGAGGATTTGTTTGTAGAGGAGCTCGAATTACTTCGTGAGTTAGAAGAGCCACTACCACGTTCAATTGATCCTATGGCACTCTTCTCACCTCATGATATTTCTACATGTATGCTTGTTACTAACGATGATTGGCAGGTTTATAATAAAGAATTCTTTAACCCAATTGTTAATGCTTACATGTGGACAAAGAAAAAGCGAGGACGGCATAAGAAGCAGACAGGTAATCTCGTGACTTATAGGAGGTTGATGAGATATAATAATGCACTCACTTCACGTTTAAAACACACACACTATAAAAGTGGGAAGCGATCGAGAGGTCGTAACCGCTCTCCATACGGTAATAGGGTGATGATATTGAGATCGTAACTTTTGCGACTCTCATTATTTGTATAGTATTTATATAATAGCTTTCATATTTATTTGACCACACCTGGTTTGTGTATGAGGGCATACACAAGTTTAGGTGTGGGGGGAGTAGCTTTTAACAGATTTTTATTTTTTAGGATTTTTAGGATTTTATTTTTATTTGTAGGATTTTTTTTGTTAGATTTTTGGGTTTCTTTGTTTTACATTTTGGGTAGTTTTTAGGGTAACTTAAAAAAATTTTGAAAAAAAAAACTTGTTTTCATCAATAGATCAACCTAGTTACAGATAAAGGAACAAATTTAGATTTGAAATTGGATAGGAGGGTAGATTGGATGATACACTTTGAATTTTATGAAAAAAGACTAAAATCCTAAAAATAAATATCGCGAACAGTAGTTTTGAGGCAAGTATACATCTATTTTTTACTTCACAATAGTTTATTAGGTTAAGGACAAAGATGATAACAATTGAGTAAGTCTTCTCTCTCTAAAAAAAAGAAGAAAAAAAAAGAAAAAAAGTGAGTATAAAATAATGGGGTGAGCCTAAGGCAATAGCCTCAAGAGTGGTAAAATAATGAGGTGCGCCTGGTATTAAGGCAATAGCCTCAAGAGTGAAAAAAAAGAGTATGATCTGAGTAATCGGGTACTATGCACCTAAGTAAGCGTAAATATTCGCATGAAAGGTGAAATATTCTTAAAAAAAAGAAAAAGAAAAGAGTATGAACTGAGTAATCAGGTATGTTGCACCTAAGCAAGCGTGAATATTCGCATGAAAAGTGAAATATTCTTAAAAAAAGAGAGAAAAAAAGAAAAAAATTATTATGAGAGAGGAGATCAATCATGAGTTAGAGTTGGAATCCAAAACCGAAGTAGACTATCACACATGCACGTAGATGTATAGGAGCTAATAGATTATCTGTCAGTAGGTATTGAAAGATAGGATTTAAATTTTTGATTAAAATGATAAGTGTATCTGATATGATGCTCGATTTGAAAATTGATAATCTAAATGCGTTCTTGAGTTTGTATATTAGTGAGATTAATTGATAAAAATATTATAAAAAAAGATTTTTCTTTTTTTTGTATAAAATTTCTCTTTTTCTTGATTTTTGGTTATCCTTATTTTTCTTTTCTTTATTCCTTAATCTATTTCCTTCATGAATTTTATTGGTATATTCACTGCAAACCCTCACGAGACACAACTCGTCCACTAGGGTAACCTAGGGATTTAAAGGCTTGTTGCACGTGCTAAGTGCAATCGCGATTTTTGTGAAAGTGAATTAGGATTTTTATTTTTCTTTTTAGGTTTAGGTTTTGCTCGAGGACTAGTAAAAATTAGGTGTGGGGATGTGATAAGTGCTATATATTGCATATTTTTAGCCTTCATATTACCTATTTTTGTATATAAATAATGCTACTCGGGTATTGTTAGTGTGTTTTTCAGGAATTTTATTCGTACAAGGAGATGGCATGAAATCAGAGTTGGAGTCAGAAATCAGAGTCCGAAAAGTTTCTAAAGTGGGTAAGACTACGATGCTAAAGAGACTCAAAGTCAACTAAAGTCAGGAATGTAAAAAGTACAAGACAATAATTTCACAGGGAAAAAGTTTCAAGATTTTTTGGCTTAATTAAGCCGCTATTTAGCGATTTTTCCCACCAATTGGCAGCCCATTGTGGGCCCCATGCACCGAGTTTTCTCTCGTGGCTTCGCTGTAATTTTCTAGTTTTTTATTTCTGCTATAATTAGGGTTTGATTTCCGAAGCCTATATATTGGCCGTATCCTTGTATTCTAAAAAGAATCCTGAAGTTTTGTACTCGTTTTTAATTTAATAAAATTAGGATTTTGCTGAAGGGGTGGCGGCCACAATGCCGTGCTCCAGAGGTAAGCCATTGCTTTTAGTTATTTATTTGCTTTCAAGACAGAGTTAATTGCTTTCTAATTTAGGTTTTACTTCTTTCTATATTAAATTTATTTGCTTTCATGAATAAAGATTTGATTTTACTTATTAGGAATATGAGTAGCTCATTTTCTTGAGCCCTAGGATGTAGATGAAGTTAGTTTAATAGAACTAACATGGATTTATCTCATCTTCTTCCTAGAAAGAAATAAAATTATGATTTTTCTATAAATAAATAAAAGATGGAGTTCACAAATCATAAGTCTTTGATAGATTATGCTTAATTAATATTTTGATAATCTATGCTTAGATGAAGTTTGGAATTCTTATTCTTTGTTTGTTTTTAGAATTATCAATAGAGATTTTCCTATAAATAAATTGACTTGAATAAACTTGTAAATCTGATTTCTTTGATAGGTTATACTTGAATTAGGTTTCTTGATAGCCTATGCTTAGATTAGGGTTTGAATTTTATTTTTTTTTCTTTTGTTTATGAGATTTTCTACTTGATATGATTTGTTTTTAAGAAAAGTGTTCTCTTTGATGGTCTATGCTTGCACATCACATGATAGGTCATACTTAGGGGCACCCAATTAAAATCAAATTAAAAAGATCACCTTTTTAATATGTTACTTAACCGTGCATAATTAAAAAGTTAGGAAGAAAGAGATAATTCATTGTTAGGCTATTATTCTAATGGATTTGAGATCCTAGGCTAACCTCTAGAACTTAACTAATCTTCTCTCGATCTAAAATCTCATAGTTAGTCCGTTAGACTAAGAAAAGAGTAAGAAATAGCAAAACACCTTAGATCCCTGTGAAATGACCTGATAAGCGCTACAACCGATACTGTGCGCTTGCGGTAATTTATCACATCAAGGGGATAAGTCCATCTATAGTATAACATAGAATTTATTTACTAGATAATGCACAACCTGCAAGAGACCTTCAGCGTAGGTTGAATATGGTAATGAAAGAAGCTGTAAGGAATGATATTCTTAAGTGCCATGACAATTGGATCATCTATCTTATCTCTGATAGTGCATGGGTGAGCCCAGTTCAAGTAGTGCCTAAGAAGTCCGGAATCACTGTAGTCAAGAACGATGCAAATGAGCTTATCCCAATGCGTTTACAGACGGGATGGCGAGTTTGCATTGACTATAGAAAAGTTAATGCTGCAACTAGGGAGGACCACTTCCCCTTACCATTTATCGATCAGATGTTGGAATGATTGGCGAGACATGAGTTCTATTATTTCTTAGATGGATACTCTGGTTACAACCAAATTTCCATCGCCCTAGAAAATCAAGAAAAGACCACGTTCACATGTTCATTCGACACCTTTGCATACAGACACATGCCCTTTGGGTTATGCAATGCACCTGCCACTTTCCAAAAGTATACAGTGAGTATTTTCTCCGACATGATTGAACGATTTCTTGAAATCTTCATTGATGATTTCTCTATCTTTGGAGATTCATTCTAAGAGTGTTTGTATCATTTAGAGTTAGTTATCACGCGTTGTCATGAGAAATATTTGACACTCAATTAGGAAAAATTCCATTTCATGATCAAAAATGGCATAGTGCTAGGGCATGTCATCTCGAAGGAAGGTATCGAGGTTGACAAGACCAAGGTGGACCTCATCATTAATATTCACCTCTGTGATCAGTGAAAGATATACGCTCCTTCGTTAGTCATGCTGGATTTTATAGAAGATTTATCAAAAGCTTTAGCAAAATTATTAGGCCCTTGACACATCACTGGCCAAGGAAGTGCCATTCAATTTCACACCAGATTGTCTTAGAGCATTTGAGCATCTCGAGAAGGCACTTACCACCACTCCTATCTTTCATGTGCCAGACTAGAGTTTGCCCTTTGAGCTTATGTGTGACACATCTGATTATGCTATTGGTGACGTCCTTGGGCAACATATTGATAAGTAGTCACATATGATTTACTATGCAAGTAGGACACTCAATGATGCCCAGTTGAATTACTCTACCACATAGAAAGAGCTTCTGGCAGTCGTCTTTGCACTTGAAAAGTTTCGCTTCTACTTAATTGGGCCACGGATTATAGTTTACACTGATCATGCTACTTTGAAATATTTGTTGACAAAGAAAGACGCAAAAACAAGGCTTGTTCGATGGATCCTCTTTTTACAAGAGTTTGATCTTGAGATACTAGACAAGAAAGGTGTTGATAATTTAGTAGCTGATCACTTGTCTCGCCTTCCCAACGCTCCAATAAATTCTTGCCCCATAAACGAATCATTTCCTGATGAGTAATTATTTGCACTGATGCATGAACCATGGTTTACTGACATTGTGAACTATCTTGTGATAAAAAAGATTCCATCCCATTAGTCCAAGCAAGATCGATATAGGTTCTTGTCCCAAGTAAAAAAAAATTTCTGGGATGAACCATATCTATTCAAATATTGTCCAGACCAGATCATACGTAGATGCATACCTGATGATGAGATACAAAGTGTCCTCTCTTTTTGTCATGATTTTGCTTGTGGAGGACACTTTGGTCCCAGGAAAATGGCTGAAAAGGTGTTGCAGAGTGGTTTTTATTGGCCAACTCTTTTCAAAAATGCAGTGGAATATTGCAAAACTTGCACATGATGCCAATTCGTAGGCAAAATTTCACGGCGCAATATGATACCTCTGCAACCTATCGTTGAGGTCGAAATATTCGATGTATGGGGTATAGATTTTATAGGACCGTTACTAAACTCATTTGGAAACCAATATATATTAGTCGCTGTTGATTATATTTCCAAATGGGTAGAGGCAATTGCTGCAAAATCGAATGACAATAAAGTCATTGTCAAGTTCTTGAAAAATAATATCTTTTCTTGATTTGGCATTCCTCAAGCTATCATTAGCGATAACGGTACTCATTTTACTAACCGGCCATTTGAGCTATCATAAGGCTTTATGGGCCATCAAATTTTTAAATTTTGAGCTCGAAAAAGCCAGCGAGCAGCGTAGGCTGCAACTTAATGAGCTATATGAGATTAGACGGGATGCATATGATAGTGCTAAGATTTATAAAGAGAAAACTAAAGTGTTTCATGACAAAGTGATCATTCGCAAGTCATTTACACCCAGACAAAAGTTCTCTTATATAATTCGAGACTACATTTATTCTCGAAAAAATTGAGGTCGAGATGAAGTGGACCGTACATAGTACGGACAGTGCACCATCACGGTGCAATTGATCTCTAGAATCCTAAAAATGATAGTTTATTCAAAGTGAATGGTTAAAGATTAAAACCATTTTTAGAGACTCGAGCGAGTGATAATGTGGAGGTCGTGACAATTCACGACCCGATCTATGCATAGAGGCATGTATTTATTTGTATAATAGCATGTATATTATGTATATTGTTACTAACATGATGCAGGGTTTAAAAACAAAATTGAGGGAAGATGAGGGGCTGATTGAAATTCTCCATCTCTATATAAACCCAACTAGCCACCTTCTTCCCCAAATCTTATCTACCCAAAGCCCTAGCTGCCTCCTCTCTTCACCCAAATCCTCCATTGTCTCTTGATCTTCTCTTTGCAGGATAGTGTCGAATCCTCAACTTTTGCTCCAGCTAGTGGTGACCAAAGAGATAGGATCACTGCCGTCTTCATTCTCATCTATGCCGCAGGCCGACTGAGCTTATCTAGCCGCTATTTAGCCGCAAACGTTGCCAATCAGCGGTAAAGTTTGCAAGTTTCCCCCTGAAACTTCAGGGGATGTAAGATCTCTCTGGTCTCTCTTTAACAATTTTATTAGAATAATTTTTGGTGATTACTGTTAAAAGATAATGGCTAGATTTGTTTGTGAAAAGTTTTCGGTGAAATTTTTGTTGCATTTAGTGTCTATTTCGTCACTACGATTGAAACTCTGGAATGGAATCATTTTATTTTTACACCTAATTCATTCTATATCGCAGAGTTAGTAGAGAAATTTTATGCTAGTTTTGCAAAATCTGATATTTCGAAAGATCTCAAAATCATAAACCTCCATTAGCGCGGCCAAATACACGAAGTGCACGCAGCGGCCATCTCGGCTTCTACGGATATCCTTCTTCAAACGGGGAATCAAACCCCCCATATGATTGAGGATTATCTTACACAATGGGCCCGAATTGCAAAATAACATGCGATAAAGGGATCAACAGCAAGACACTCTATCGCAATATCCACGCAACTTACTACTGGATTAACACTAATGTTATGGGCATTACACATATGTCATATTTTTACACGCCCACACTTTATGTTGTTGATTGTATTATGCGTCAAGATACTCGCTTCTATATGTGCACACAGCTACTAGATACCATTATTGATACTAAGATGTAGTCGAGAACTAGTTTGCCTCTACCGTGCTTAATTACACAGTTGTGTCGCAGGTTTCTGTCTGTGCCTAATTTGACGCATATGCACCCTCACACATGTTTATCGCTGTCGAACATGTTTCAGTGATATATCACGCTGCTATTCCAAAAGATTGGAATAGAAATGCTGATGACAAAAATATATATACCACTGACGTAACACAAGAGGAGGAGGATGACGCTTTTTTTGACTAAGACTTGCCAGCTGATCCCACTGAGCAAATCAATGTAGTCTGGTAAGGTCTTGGAAAAATTTGGCACCGGTTGAAACAAATTGATAGGGGTGAGTCTTCTACGACACGAGCACGTCCTGCACCCGGTGAATCCAGTAGGAGGCAAAGAGGACGACACCAATGATTTGTGTATGAGGACATATACAAGTTTAGGTGTGGAGGAGTGAATTAGGAGATTTTTATTTTCTAAGATTTTTTAGGATTTTTAGGATTTTATTTTTATTTTTAGGATTTTTATTTTTAGATTTTTGGGTTCTTTATTTTGCATTTTGGATAGTTTTTAGGGTAACTAATTTAAAAAAAAAACTGAAATAAAAAAACCTTTTGATTATATATAATAGATCAACCTAATTACAGATAGAGGGACAAATTTAGATTTGAAATTGGATATGATAGTAGATTGGACGATACACTTTGAATTTTATAAAAAAAATATTAAAATTCAAAAAATAAATACCGCTAACAGTAGTTTTGAGGCAAGTATACATCTACTTTTCACTTCACAATAGTTTATTAGGTTAAGGACAAAAATGATAACGATTGAGTAAGTTTTCTCTCTCTAAAAAAAAAGAAAGAAAAAAGTGAGAATAAAAATAATGGGGTGCATCCGGTATTAAGGCAATAGCCTCAAGAGTGCTAAAAAAAGAGTATGATCCGAGTAATCGGGTACTTTACGCCTAAGCAAACGTGAATATTCGCATGAAAGGTGAAATATTCTTAAAAAAAGAAGAGAGAGAGAGAGAGAAAGAGAGATTATGATCCGAGTAATCGGGTACTTTGTGCCTAACCAAGCGTGAATATTCGCATGAAAGGTTAAATATTCTTAAAAAAAAAAAACAGAGAGAGAGAGGAGAGTATGATCCTACTAATTGGGTACTTTGCGCCTAAGCAAGTGTGAATATTCGCATGAAAGGTTAAATATTCTTAAAAAAATTATTATGAGAGAGGAGATGAATTATGAGTTAGAGTTGGAGTCCAAGACCGAAATAGATTATCACACGTGCATGTAGTTCTATAGGAGCCAATGAATTACCTGTTAATAGGTATTGAAAGATAGGATATAAATTTTTGATTAAAATGATAAGTATATTTGATATAACACTCGATTTGAAAATTGTTGAAAATAATATAAATGCATTCTTGAGTTTGTATATTAGTGAGATTAATTGATATAAATGCTTTCTTTTGTATAATTTTTTTTATTTTTCTTGATTTTCGTTATCCTTATTTTATTTTTTTATTCCTTAATCTATTTTCTTCTTGAATTTTGTGGATACATTCACTGCAAACCCTCACGAGACAACACTCGTCCACTAGGGTAACCTAGAGGTTTAAAGGCTTGTTGCACGTGCTAAGTGCTATCGTGATTCCTACGAAAGTGAGTTAGGATTTTTCTTTTTCTTTTTAGGTTTAGGTTTTGCTCAAGAACTAGCAAAAGACAGGTGTGGGGGTGTGATGATTTTCATATATTATATTTTTTTTTCTCCCTTATTTTATCTATTTTTATATATAAATAAATGTTACTCGGGTATTTTTAGTGTCTTTTTCCGATAATCTAATTCATATAAGCAGATGGCATGAAATTAAAACTAGATTAGGAAACAAATCCTATAAAAGAGTTCAAAGAAAGTAAAACTACAAAATTAGAATACTGCAAAGAGTTAAAATCAAATACAGTTAAGAGAATCTAGTGCATAAGATAAAAGACTCGTGCAGGAGAAAAACTAGGATTATTGGCCATATTCTAGCCGCCAAATGGCAGCATTAGCCGCTAAATAGCGGCTCCAAGGTGGACTCACTAGCTGGATTTTCTTCGAGGCCTTCGTGGTAACTTTTTAGTATCTTTATTGTATTCAGATTAGGGTTTTGTTTTCCGAACCAATATATATTGGTCGTATCCTTGTAATCTAGGATTTTTATGCTGTAATTTTGTACTCGAATTCTATTAAATAAAATTAGGATTTGCTGAAGGAGTGACGGTCATAATACCAAGCTCTAGAGATATTTCTTACTGTTCTTAATTGTTTTTAGATAATCTTCTTCTCAATTGCTTTCTAGATAGATTTATCTTTCTTTCTAGTGTAATCTTTAATTGCTTTCTAGAAAAATATATGATTTTGCTAACTAGAATTATGAGTAGCTAATTTAGTTTAGTCTTAGGATGTAGATGAAGCTAGGATCCACCATGTAGTTGCTCTCTAGTATTTTCTTCCTAAAATAAATTAATAAAGATATGATTTTTCGATGAAAGATTAAAAGATAACAACTCGTAGATCAATGATTTGGTAGGTTATACTTGAATTAGATTTCTTGATAGCCTTTGCTTAGTTAGGGTTTGGAGCTGTTGGTTTTCATCTTTATCATAAATTATTTAATGATTTAGTTTATTTTTATGACCAGTAGTTTCTTTGATGGATTATACATGCACACTACTTGATAGTCTATACTTAGGATACTTTAAGTAGAAACTAAACTAAAAGATCAAACTTTTATGATAGGAAGAAGATAATAGAAGTAATTCATGATTGGAAACTAGTAGATTTTATATCCTAGGCTAATTAGAACAACAAAAAATCCCACTTAGAACTTGTAGTTAACCCGCTAGAATAGTAGAATTAGTAGGAATAGCAAAACACCTTAGATCCCTATGGGACGACCTGTACAATGCTACACCGATACTGTGTGCTTGCAGTAGAAATATCACATCAGGCAACCCTGAAATCTCATACATTTCATGAAGGGTAAGCCCTAGTTCATCACAAGGTGTAAAGAAGGTATAGGTACTAGGGTTATACATCTCCAGTAAGGAAAAGAAATGGAATTGACTAGGAGAAATTCCATATTGAACTGCTCTTATAGCGTGATAAAAATCTATATTCCTCAAATTATCTGCAAAGCTCTCCAAGAAGAAACCAGTTAATGTCACCCATAGGCCCTTTGTAGAAAAATGAACCCACCCAACGAGACGAAAGTCCTGAATTGGGAACTCTCCCTTTACATCAACAAACTAGTGTAAAAAGTTTGAGCAATCTCCGGAGTCTCGCCTAAAAGGCAGTCTTTCTTCAGGGATCTTGGAAATAACCCAGAAACATGTTTCCCGGTGGAACGAGGAAACATACCTTATGCACTAAATCCACCGAAGCTTTGTTTAAATGTCAATCAATGACTCTAGGAATAGAAAGGGATTGGAGATACAGAGAAGGATATGATCTCTCCATATTAGGAAGAAACAAGTTGCAACCATTGATTTAACAGAGCCACTTGTAGTCCCCATCATCCAACCAGTCATCAACAACTAGTATGTTATCACCAAACAAAAAAGGAGGCTTATTAAGCAAACTCCTATTTTTCCCCTCAAAAGGAGCTGTTGTTATGATTTCCCTCATGGTGGAACGAAGAGAATTCAAAATTTTACTCTTTCTCTCTCGACCATTAGATGCTGCGCAACCAAGAAAAACTCTATGAAACCTAAATTTCTTTTCACCATCATATCCCCCTACATGGTCTAAGTAGTGATTCTTCGAAAGAGCGTTTAAAGCATAATTCACTGCATAAGGGGAGAAGAGTTAAAACAAAATTATGAGAAAAAGATTATATCTTAAAACCAAAATAAATATGGATTGTAAATCTACTATGAAGATTAAAATGAGAAACTCACCCCCAACCAAAGATTCCTGTCGGACTACTATGGAACCAGAAACAGCTTGAGGATTTTGAGAACCACTGCTGGATTGACCAAAAGTTGAAACCTTTTTCGTTATCTTGTTTAAAATTTTTAAGAAAACTTGATGAAGAAGAAGCCCGGAGAAACTTGAAGATGAATAGGAGCTTGAAAACGAAGAATCTTAAAAGCTTGGAGGCAAAGAAATTCAGGAGTTCAAATTTTTCAGGAAGGGTTAAAAATACTTTACGATATGATTGAGATCTTAGTGCAGATGATTTGATGGACGAGATCTCTGGCCCAAATCTCATAAGGATCTCTCATTAACGAGCGCAGATGACGCTTCGATCACTACGCCAGAAAAGGCGGTAACATCCCGGATATTCTGCATAAAGCACAAAATCTGTGGTTCTAATACAGAGTCGCGTGTTTCTTCTCAAAGCATAAATCCGTGAATCTAATATAGAGTCATATTTTTCACAGATCTTCTACTCTAATACAGAGTCACAGGATCAAAGTTTTGATTCATGATTGCGATTTTCAAGTACAAATCCACACACTTAAGATCGCATTTTGTCAAGTTATCCAAAGTATTTTAAAACACCTCTGAAATCATAGAGTTTTGAAAACTTTGGAGGGGGTTTTATTAGCAAAATTTTTGGAGAAAAGAAAAGAAAAAGAGAAAATTTATAATAGCTAATACGTTGATCATCTTTCATAAGAGAGATCTGCGAATAGAAGCTAAAGAAGAGCAACCTTTACATAGTTATGTTTCATTTTCCAATGAAGCCAAAATGCGGATCTCTGATTCGCGAATAAGGCTAAGGTGTGAATTTCCGTCTATAGAGATCCGCGGATTGAATTAACAGGAACGAACCCCCATAGGGTCACATCATCTCATCAGGGCCCACAAAAAGCCTATAAAATTCAAGGGTACAGTTAAAATATTAAAAACGCAGATCACCCACCATAGGGAGATCCGTATCTAACTTGTTCTTTTCTAAACATAATTAAAACGTGAACCCCGAAGGGTCGCATTTTTACTTTGAGATTTCAAGGAGCGAAAACCATCTCTAGCAGAACTCAAATATGAATCCAAGTATATCATGCAAGCCACTAAATACCAAAACATGAATCTAAAGGATGAGATCCATGTTTCGGTTACAATTTAGATAATTAAAAATGTCAGTTACAAATTTTGAACATTTAATACAAATCCTTCATACCAAAAGATGAAAAATTAATTTTCAAGTCATGGAGGCCATCAATTGGACAGTTACGCAACTCAAAAACCTCCAAACCTCTATCAATAGCAAGAGTTTATACTGAAAACCTTATGAAGATCAATATTATAGAGAGAATCATTTTCTATCTAAGTGCTAGTGCTATCAAGAGATCTAAAACCTTTGCCAACTAAAGAAATATATATGGAGTGTCAACAGAAAGCAAGATCATCCTCCACGGCTACTATAGAACCCGACATTAAATAAAGAGAGAAGTAGATTTTCCTCATCTTCTATAAACGGGCAACCGTTCTAATTGTAATATTTTATTGAGAATTTCAATAAATAATTTATACAATTTTTATGGTGAACAGACGAATCACCAAAATTAAATGAGGCAAACTCATTAGCTTACCTCAAATCATGGGTTCTTCCCAAACCACGGCCGAAGAAGAGATAGAGGTGGCTTGAGGATCTTGAGAGCCGCTTACGGCTTGGCTGGAGGGTGAAGATTTACTCATCATTTTATTTATAAAAGTTCTAAAAGACTTAAGTCAAAAGAGCTCAAAGGCTAAAAAAAAGAAGGAGCTTGAAGAAACTTGACGACGAAGAGCTTGAAGAAGCTTGGAGACGAAGAAATCCCAAGGGCTCAAAATTTTCTAAGCCAAAATGACTTCTGAAATTGATTTGGTGACTTATATAGAAGATTTGATGGCCGACGAGATTTTCGGCCAGAAGATTTGATGGTCATGATCTTTGGCCTAAATCTTGAAAAGATTTCATCATTATAAGTGCAGGGCACTTTGATCTCTGCGCCAGAAAGACAGCAAAAGCGGGGATGCTTCAAATATGCTGCCTAAAGAGCAAACCCACATTTTTAAACGCAGGGTTACATTCTCCTCTTCAAGCGCAGATCCGCATTTTTAGACATAGGGTCGAGTTTTGGCCTAAAATTATCAATTATTTCAAATATCCAAACTATTTCCAAACACTGTCAAAACTACGGAATTTTAAAAACTTTCGAAGGGGTTTTGTTGGTAAAATTTTTGAGAAAAGAAAAAAGAAAGGACTCATAGTTCAAGCCAAAAAATGGCTAATATGCAGATCATTTACTTTAGAGAGATCCATATTTTGAGCTAAGAAAGACTAAAATGTGACCCTCACGGAGTTGCATTTTGTCTCTGAAATATCAAGAGATAAATTATTTCCCCAAGAATTAAGAGACTCAAGATAGCTAAAATGTGGATCCTCAACAAGAGAGATCCACATCTTAAGCTAAGTAAAAGGTGACAAATACGAGCCCCTCTCGGTTGCATTTTGTTCTCAAAACCTTAAAAATATAAGTTTATCCACATGAACTCTGAGTCGTATTTTAACCAAAATGTCGATGCAGGGTTGAGTTGTGGCCCGAAAGACTTACAAAAACTAAAGATAACCCTGGTTCAGTACAAATGCGACACAGCTGAGAAGCTAACACATGGATCATCAAGTAAGGAGTGATCCGCATTTTTTTAGTGATCTTTTGAGCTCACGATTGGAGCTAGCGCGAACCCCAGAGGGTCGCATTTTCATTACAGAATCTCAAAAGATAAAAAATTCTCTTTATTTGTGATGTGATAATTTAACCGCAAGCGTACAGTGTCAGTTATAGCGCTATACAGGTCATCCCATAGAGATCTTAGGTGTTTTGCAATTCTTACTATTTTTTTAGTTCTAGTGGATTAATTAAGAGTTTCTAAATTGAGTGAAGATTGGTTCTAAGTTCTAAATATTAGCCTAGGATTTCGAATCTATTAGAATAATAGCCTAACAATAAATTATCACTTTCTTTCTAACTTTTAATTATGCACGGTCAAGTAACATATTAAAAAGGTGATCTTTTTAATTTGATTTTAATTAAGCGCCCCTAAGTATAACCTATCAAGTAATGTGCAAGTATAGACCATAAAAAATAAAACCTTTCTTAAAAACAAATTATATCAAGTAGAAAACCTTCTAAACAAATGCAAAGAAATAAACTTTAAACCCTAATCTAAGTATAGGCTATCAAAAGACCAAACTTAAGTATAACCTATCAAAGAAATTAGATTTACAAGTTTATTCAAATCAATTTATTTATAGGAAAATCTTGTTAACGATTCTAGAAATAAATAAAGAATATATATAAATTCCAAATTTCATCTAAGTATAGATTATCAAAATATTAATTAAGCATAATCTATCATAGAATTATGATTTACGAACTTTATCTTTTATTTATTTATAAAAAAAATCATAACTTTATTTCTTTTTAGGAAGAAGATGAGATAAATCCATATTAGATCTATTAAACTAATTTCATCTATATCCTACGGCTAAAAAAATTAGTTACACATAATTCTAGTAAGCAAAATCCTATTTTTATTCATGAACACAATTAAATATAATCTAGAAAGTGATAATAATCTAAACTAGAAAGTAATTAACTCTATCTAAAAAGAAAATAAAAAATTAAAATCAATGGTGTACCTCTAGAGCATGGTATTGTGGCCGTCACCTCTTCAGCAAAATCCTAATTTTATTAATGTAAAAACAAGTACAAAAATTACAGGATCTCCTTTAGAATATAAGGATACGGTCAATATATAGGCTTCGGTAATCAAACCCTTATTATAACAGAACTGAAAAGCTACAAAATTATATCGAAACCACCGAAGAAACATTTGTGTGTGGGTCCACCATTGGGCCTCTATTTAGCGGCTTAAACCTCCATTTGGTGGCTAATCAATGGCTAATGCTTCTGGGTTTTCTCCTGCACAAGTCTTTTATCTTGTATACTTGATTGTCCTGACTGTATTTGAGTTTGACTCTCTACAGTATTTTAATCTTGTAACTTTACTCTCTTTGAACTCTTTTCTAGACTTGATTTCCTAATCCGGCTCTGATTTCATGTCATCTCCTTGTATGAATCGGATTACCTAAAAAAGACACTAAAATATCCGAGTAGCATTTATTTATATACAAAAATAGATAAAATATCGGATGAAAAATACAAAATATAATACTTATCATACCCCCACACCTATCTTTTCCTAGTTCTCGAGCACAATCTAAAGCTAAAAAGAAAAAGAAAAATCCTAACTCACTTTCGTAGGAATTATGATTGCACTTAGCACGTGCAACAAGCCTTTAAACCCCCTAGGTTATCCTAGTGGACGAGTATTGTCTCGTGAGGGTTTGCAGTTAATATACCCACAAAATTTAAGAAGAAAATAGATTAAGGAATAAAGAAAAGAAAAATAAGGATAACTAAAAATCAAGAAAAATAAAAATTTTATATAGAAGAAAGAAAAATCTTTTTTTATGATATTTTCATCAATTAATCTCACTAATATACAAATTCAAAAGTGCATTTAGATTATCAATTTTCAAATCAAGCGTCATATAAGATACACTTATCATTTTGATCAAAAATTTAAATCTTATCGTTCAATACCCACTAACAGATAATCCATTGGCACCTATATAACTACGTGCACGTGGGATAGTCTATTTCGACTTTGTACTCCAACTCTACTCATGATTCATCTCCTTTCTCATAACAATTTTTTTGTTTTTTTTCTTTTTTCTTTTTTTCCCTTTTTTCTTTTTTTCTTTTTTTAAGAATATTTCACCTTTAATGCGAATATTCACGCTTACTTAGACGCAAAGTACCCAATTACTTGGATCATACTCTTTTTTTTCACTCTTGAGGCTATTGCCTTAATACCAGGCTCACCCAATTATTTTTTTACTCTCGAGACTATTGCCTTAATACCAGGCTCACCCCATTATTTTATTCTCACTTTTTTTTTTTGTTCAGAGAGATAAGACTTACTCATTCGTTATCATCTTTGTTTTTAACGTAATAAACTATTGTGAAATAAAAAAAATAGATGTATACTTGCCTCAAAACTACAGTTGACGGTATTTATTTTTTGGATTTTAATCTTTTTCATAAAATTCAAAGTGTATCGTCCAATCTACTCTCCTATCCAAATTCAAATCTAAGTTTGTTCTTTTATCTGTAATTAGGTTGCTCTATTGATAAAATACATAAATTTGTTGTTAAAATGTTTTTTTATTTTTTTTTCAGTTTTTTTAAAAAATATTTCAGTTAGTTACCCTTAAAATTAGCCAAAGTGTAAAATAAAGAAACCCAAAAATTATCTAAAAATAAAATAAAAACTCTAAAAAAACTAATATCTTAGAAAAACACATAAAAAAATACTAACCCACTCCCCCACACATAAACTCATGTATGCCCTCATGCACAAACCAAGGGTGGTAAATAAATAAGAAAACTATGATATACATATTATACATTTTCTAGAAGATTCAAACCGGTTATGATCTCTTAATCGCTTTCCACTCGGATAGTGTGTCCTTTTATGTTTTGATATGGATGAACTTAGTTTTTTTGTTAATTTTGTATTTAATCTTCCCATCTTGTTTTTTATTTTTCTCAATTTATTTCTACCCTTCTTTTTTTTATTCAATAGTAAAGTTTTGAGCTTAGAAAGCGTACCTTTACCATCCATATTAGACCCACGAGCATTTTTCATGGTAGTAAGTATTTTGGTTTTATCAACATGTGAAATAACATACTCACTTTGATATAGCGGAATCATGAGCTCGATTTTGTATCGTCCTTCCAAATCATTAGGTACCATGACCTCTTCCTTTTAATGTTCCTTCCATTCTTCAATTATTATGGGCTTGTCATGTAAATTTTCTTCAATCCTGTCATCAAAATTCTCAAAAGAAAATGGCATACTAGTGAACTTATCATCAGTAAAGTTATTATGAAGGGATAAAAATTCTTCTTCATAAATTTCTTCACAATTTTCATCAAAAGAATCAAATGATAATGTGTCACTAGCAAGCTCACCATGAGGTAAATCATCAAGCAAAATATTTTTTTATCACTAATTTATTCATAATTATTGTCACAATGGTCTAAAATAAGTTGATCATAATGTTGAATTATAGACTCATCATACACAAAATTATTTAACTAATTTTGAATCATATCTACTTCAAAAGATGACTGAAAGAAAAATATGTTCAAACTATTAGATGGTTGATCTCCAAAAAATTTAGTTTGAGAAATTGCATTGAGAAGATCTTCTATACAAGATTCAATTTGAGAGGATGATTTTTGTGAGAATGATTTTAGCAAAACTTCTATATCTTCCTCGCTTATACGTCTTCGTTCCTTAGATTCATGATTGTAATTTTTCTTTTATTTCTCAAATGATTGCATCTTGAGATCATGAGTGAAATTTGAAGGTAGATATGATGGATCTATATATATATTTGATGACAGATATGAAGTGGTTGTAGGTAAATTCTCATGACATGCATATTTTGCTTCTAATTTTTTCAATCTTTCATCTAACATGTTCAATTGAATATCTTGTTCATGATTGAATGTAGAACATGAAAATGAATAGCCCATAAAGAAAGGATCAGATGGAGGACTCTCTTGGTATGACTCTTGATTATATGTAAAATTATAATTATTCATCCATTCATAATTATAATTTTGTGTATAAGAAAAGTTTGTAGGTTCATTATATGTGTTGTGAATTTGATTATGATATAGTCCTAGCGAACTTCATATCCATGAATACTAATAATAATTATGATATGGATCACGATAATGATAGCAACCAGTTGGATTTTGAAATATTTTTTTTAAATTTTTAAATTTTTTTTTAAGAAGGTGGAGAGGGAAAGAGATGGAAAAGAAAAAATTAAAAATTTGAAATTTTATTTTTAAATTTTTTATATTTTTTTACAGAACCAAGAACCCTAAATACAGAATTATACAAAATTTGGGGTGAAACTCTCAAATTAGCGGTAATTGCCGCTATTTAGTG
Organism: Dracaena cambodiana; assembly: GCA_036321105.1. Classification (NCBI taxonomy): domain Eukaryota; kingdom Viridiplantae; phylum Streptophyta; class Magnoliopsida; order Asparagales; family Asparagaceae; genus Dracaena; species Dracaena cambodiana. The sequence continues at coordinate 11,730,422 of JAYEPQ010000015.1, forward strand.
GCAGAATCAGGGAATTAACCTCTCTGTTTTGGCAGTGCGCTTTCAAGACTCTTTTCTTCCATTTTTACTTCCTGTATCTGAAGTTCCAGATCTATACACACTCGACACACACTGTTAACCCATAAAACGTTAGAAAAAGAAAGAAAAACACCGTCGATCTCCGGCAACGGTGCCAAAAACTTGATGTGATAATTTAACTGCAAGTGTACAGTGTTGGTTGTAGCGCTATACAGGTCGTCCCACAGAGATCTCAGGTATTTTGTGATTCCTACTATTCCTTTAGTTCTAGTGGATTAACTAAGAGTTTCTAAATTGAGGGAAAATTAGTTCTAAGTTCTAAAGATTAGACTAGGATTTCGAATCTATTAGAATAATAGCCTAATAATGAATTATCTCTTTATTCCTAACCTTTAATTATGCATGGTCAAGTAACATATTAAAAAGGTGATCTTTTTAATTTGATTTTAATTAAGTACCCCTAAGTATTACCTATTAAGTGATGTGCAAGTATAGACCATCAAAGATAACAACTTTCTTAAAAACAAATATATCAAGTAGAAAACCTTATAAACAAAAGTAAAGAAATAAACTTCAAACCCTAATCTAAGTATAGGCTATCAAAAGACCGAACTTAAGTATAACCTATCAAAGAAATTAGATTTACAAGTTTATTCAAATCAATTTATTTATAGGAAAATCTTGTTAATGATTCTAGAAATAAATAAAGAATATGAATTCCAAATTTTATCTAAGTATAGATTATCAAAATATTAATTAAGCATAATCTATTAAATAATTATGATTTACGAACTCTATCTTTTGTTTATTTATAGAAAAATCATAACTTTATGTCTTTTTAGGAAGAAGATGAGATAAATCCATATTAGATGTATTAAACTAACTTCATCTATATCCTAGAGTTAAAGAAAATTAGTTACACATAATTCTACTAAGCAAAATCCTATTTTTATTCATGAACACAATTAAATCTAATCTAGAGAATAACCTAAACTAAAAAGCAATTAACTCTATCTAAAAAACAAATAAAAACATAAAAGCAATTGCGTACCTCTGGAGCATGGTATTGTGGCCGTCACCCTTCAGTAAAACCCTAGTTTTATTAATGAAAAAACGAGCACAAAAATTATAGGATCTCTTTTAGAATACAAGGATACGGCCTTTATATAGGCTTCGAAAATCAAGCCCTAATTCTAATAGAAATGAAAAGGTACAAAATTACAACGAAACCACCGAAGAAAAATCCGCGTGTGGGTCCACCATTGGAACACTATTTAACGGCTAAAACCGCCATTTGGCGACAAATCAATGTCTAATGCTTCTGGTTTTTCTCCTGCACGACTCTCTTGTCTTGTACACTTGATTCTCCTCACTATATTTGAAATGGACTCTCTGCAGTATTTTAATTTTGTAGGTTTACTCTCTTTGAACTCTTTTATGGACTTGATTTCCTAATTCGGCTCTGATTTCATGCCATCTCCTTATATGAATCAGATTACCTGAAAAAGAGACTAAAAATACCCGAGTAGCATTTATTTATATACAAAAATGGATTAATATGGGAGGAAAAATGCAAAATATAATACTTATCAATTTGTACCCAAACACAAGACTAATCAAGAAAGACACGTTGCTGGAAGCTAAAACGGAGATCATCTACTATAGAGAGATCTGCATTTGACTTTTCTTCTAAGCTTATATTTGGAGCTAAGTATAGCCAACATGCGAGTTGCAGAGGGTCGCATTTTCATAAGCAAAAATATTTTCATTGACACTCAAACACGAATCTGAGTATGCCACATGAGCTACCAAGAGATAAAACATGGATCTAAATGTTGAGTTCCATATTTCTATTATAAATTCAGAGAATTAAAGACATCAGTTATAAATCCTGGAGATTTAATACAAATCCAATAGATTAAAAGATAAAGAATTAGTTCTCAAATCATGGAAGCTATTAATTGGATAGTTACACCAATTCAAAGGTCTTCCAAACCTTTATATATAGTTAAAAACTGGGCTAAGAAAGGGGCATATTGATTGGTGAATTGGCGAATTATTTTCATTTGAGCACTTGAGCTAAAAATCTAGAGCCCTTACATCTAAAAGCTTTAAAAAAAGTTATCAACTAAAGAACTTCTGTTCGGAGTGTCAACGGAGAGCAGCAGTATGCTCAATGACTACAACACAACCCAACACTAAACAAAAGAGAATTATTTTTCTCATCTTCTATAAATGGGCAATCATTCTTATTGTAACTTTCACTCTTCAAAAGTTCAATAAAGATCCAAATTTATGGCAAACAACAGAGCTTCACAATTCTGGCAGACTTAACTCATTCTGGTGAGCTTAATCCATTATGGTGAGGTTAATCCATTCTGGCAAGGTTAATCCATTCTGGCGAGATTAACTCATTCTAGCGAGGTTAACTTGTTTTGAGAGGTTAATCCATTCTGGCGAGGTTGCCAAGTTCTAGCGAGGTTAAACTTCAAACTCATTTTAGTGAGGCTAGTCCTGCTCTGGCGAGGCTAACCTATCAATGGATCATTGTGTTGGCTTCTGGTCTGTGACATTGATGTGTTCATTAGACATATGATCCATTGATAGACTACAGGGGTGTGATGCCTTCCTTAAGAGAGATGAGATGACTTTCTTTGTTGTGCATATGATACTTCTGTGTTTGTTGGAGAGAGAGAGAGTTAGTACGGAGAAATTCTTCATTCTTTCCCTAGTCGATCTCGATCAACAAGGTGCCAATGGTAGCGCCGACGGCCATTTCACCCGATTGCGGCACAAATTCCTCTATAATAGAGGCTTGAATCCACAATGGAGTCACTAGCTTGTTTCCGTTGTTTACAACATTAATAGAGAATGCAACTAATGTGAAAACGAAACAAAAGAGATTTTATTTAGACTTGGAATTGTAGCACTCAATATTTTTTTTTACTAATCACGAGGACTACAATAGAGATTTCTAGAGAGTATGACGATAGAAATATGATCAGAGCGAGCCATTTTACTTCTGTTGAATATTCGGTGGAGAATCTTTGTTAAACTGGAACTCTCTCTATATGATCTTTTAGAATTAATTTTTCTGATCTCCTTTATCCACGTAGTTGGAGTGGTTTTAGAGTTTGAGCGGTTGTAACTATCACTTGATTTGCAGAAGATCGTGGTGGAACTGGACCACGATTTGATTAGATTTTACAACCGCATGCCAACGAGGATGAGATGTCTTCATTAGTGGAGCTGACTCGTTTAGTTGGCAAGGTCGACATGCTTTCTTTAGTGAATTTAATTTTAGCCATTTGTTATGACTGTTCGTCTTGGGTGTTTATTTTCTTTGGTCTGGCAAATATAAGATGTCTTTACTGACAAGGTGGATTTTGTCTCTTGAACCTTTTGAAGCCTATAGACTAGTCCTAGTTGGTGAGAAATTTTGCTTCATTTGGTGAAGTTGGGAATTTTCGGTTTGGTGAAGTTGAAACTTTCTTGTATAGCGAGACTGAGATCTTTTGTGTGGTGAGGTTGGTTATTGACCTGACTCATTTCTTCCAAAATTGTCAAGTTAAAAATTATCTTTGATAAAACCAAATTCTATTTCCACCAAATTTTTAAGTTAAAAATTACACCTGATAAAATCATATTCACTTCCACCAAATTTGTCAAGTTAAAAATTATCTTTGACAAAATCAAATTCCATTTCCACCAATTTTTCAAGTTAAAAATTACCTCTAAAAAAACCAAATCCATTACACCAAAATTTGTCGAGTTAAAAATTACCTCTAATAAAATCAAATTTCATTCCATCAAATTTATCAATTTAAAAATTACCTTGGAAAAATCAAATTCTTTCTATCAAAATTTATCAAGTTATAAATTACTTCTGACAAAATCCAAATTCATTCCACCAAAATTTGTCAAGTTAAAAATTATCTCTGATAAAATTAAATTCATTTTTATTAAATTTGTCAAGTTAAAAATTATCTCTGATAAAATGAAATTCCATTTCCACCAAATTTGTCAAGTTAAAAATTATCTCTAATGAAATCAAATTCATTTTTCATTTTTCCAAAATTTGCTAAGTTAAGCATTAGCTCTGGCAATTCAAAAAACTGTGAAACTACAAGTCACAAAATAGCTAAAATTACTTATTCATGAAAGTTAATAATTATTTCTATCCTATTCAATAATGTTATTCATTCATCGTAAATCTACTTGGGCGTTTGAATACCGACTCTATATTGTCAAGTTAATAATTACATCTGGACAATATGCGAAAGAGTCATTGATGTATCAAGTTAACAGATACCTCTGATTATCAACACCAAATTCATTCATCAAGTTAATAACTACCTCTGAATGAATGACAACAAAAGTTTTTCCATTCTCAAAATTTTCCATTCATTATCAATTCAACATTACAAGAGCTCCTTGACAAAATTCTTGAAATCATACAATATCAAGAAAATACAAACTATTGAGTCAAGAGAGCCTTGATCTTTTCCTCGACTTCCCTCATCTCCAATAGAATAGCTTCATAAGCTTGAAAAGAAGCTTGCTGCTGCAACTCCTCTTTACTAAAGGTCAGGTTACTCAAAGGATCAGACTTGAGAGCCTCCTATCCTGCTTGCTTAGCCATGTCAATATTAATGATGCCAGTGACTTGATTAATTCAAAGCTGAGTCTACCAAATGCATGTTCCCAATGCACAACATGTGGATCCACAAGTATTGGAGATTGTGAAGAGCACTTTGGGGTTATAAAGCTGCCTACAACCATATATCATTCTTACCTTATATATGAAGTCTACAAATCAATTTTCGAGAATGAAATTTGAGAAGATAACAATGTCACAGACCCAAAATATTTTCTCATGTAGCTAGTGCTAAAGTAAAGCACTTAAAGTTTTTTGGGTCCTCAAAGAAATGGGGAAAAGTTGAGAATCAGACAAGCGCAAACAGTTTTAGAAATTCTGAGGAGTGGTATCCTACAATCAAATTTAAAGCAATGTCAAAGGATATACGTGGAAAGAAATGTATTGTAATAACTGCAAAGATTAATGAAATCTTAACAAGGAAACTCACCACATACTGCAGCAAACAATTCAGGAAGGTACTCATAGTTATAAGGATCTTTTCAACATGATACTCCTTCTTTAACGAACCTAGCAGTAGACCAGTTACATGTTTGCCAGTATTTGTGAAAATAACTGAGGTTGCTCCAAAACCTCCAAGAAGCACACCGTCTGAAGGTCTTGTTAAAAGCCAATCCATCTTCACTACATCAATCAGAAAAAGAAAGAGATTTAGATAAATCTATGACAAGATGAGCTATCTTAAAAATCCAAAACACAGATCACATATTCTTGAAGACCCGCATTTCAAATCAAAAAGATCAACTTTTCCAAGTTTTATCTTTCATATCCAAAACATGGAGCACAGACCCTCATTTAAAAAAAAGAAGCTTCTTTTGATGCTCTGTGTTTCAGATCTAAAGCTTAGATCATAAACCCATGTTTTCAAAAATTAGTCCATGGCGACGAATCACAAAAATTAAACGAGGCGAAACTCATTAGCTTACCTCAAATCATGGGTTTTTCCCAAACCATGGCCGGAGAAGACGCAGAGGTGGCTTGAGGATCTTGAGAGCTGCTGGTGGCTTGGCTAGAGGATGAAAATTTCCTCGTCATTTTCTTTATAAAAGTGAATATCTACTGCAAGCGCTCAGTATCTTTGAAAAGAGTTGGCCAATAATAGCCACTCTACAATACCTTTTCAGTCGTTTTTCTTGGATCAAAGTGTCCTCCACAAGTAAGATTATGACAAAAAGAGAGGACACTTTGTATCTCATCTTTAGGTATGCATCGAAGTATGATCTGGTCTGGACAATATTTGAATAGATATGGTTCATCTCAGTAAAAGTATTTTACTTGGAACAAGAATCTATATCGGTCTTACTTGGACCAATGGGATGGAATCTTTTTTGTCGCAAGATAGTTCACAATGTCAGCGAACCATGATTCACGCATTAATTCAAGTAATTACTCATTAGGAAATGATTTATTTATGGGACAAGAATTAGTTGGAGCGTTGGGTAGGCGAGACAAGTGATCAACTACTAAATTATCAGCACATTTATTGTCTAATATCTCATGATCAAACTCTTGTAACAAGAGGATCCATTGAATGAGCCTTACTTCTGTGTCTTTCTTGGTCAATAAATATTTCAAAGTAGCATGATTAGTGTAAACTATAATCTGTGATCCAATTTAGTAGGAGCGAAACTTTTCAAGTGCAAAGACGACTGCCAGAAACTCTTTCTCTGTGGTAGAGTAGTTCAACTGGGCATCATTGGGTGTCCTACTTGCATAGTAAATCACATGTGGCTGCTTATTAATACATTGTCCAAGGATGGTACCGATAGCATAATCAGATGCATCACACATAAGCTCAAAGGGCAGACTCCAGTCTGGCGCGTCAATGATAGAAGTGGTGGTAAGCGTTTTCTTGAGCTGCTCAAATACTCTAAGACAATCAGGTGTGAAATTGAATGGCACATCCTTGGCCAGTAGATATGTCAAAGGCCTAGCAATTTTGCTAAAATCTTTAATAAATCTTATATAGAATCCAGCATGGCCAAGAAAGAATCGCTTATCTTTTACTGATCGTAGAGGTGGAAGATTTATGATGAGATCCACCTTAGTTTTGTCAACCTCGATACCATCCTTCGAGATGACATCCTCAGTACTATTCTATTTTTGACCATGAAATGGTATTTTTCCCAATTGAGTGTCAAATGTTTCTCATGACAATGCATGAGAACGAATTCTAAATGATTCAAACACTCTTGGAATGAATCTCCGAAGATAGAGAAATCATCCATAAAAATTTCAAGAAATCGTTCAACCATGTCGGAGAAAATACTCACATGCACCTTTGGAGCGTAGTAGGTGCATTGCATAACCCAAAGGGCATACGTTTGTATGCAAAGATGCCAAACGGACATGTGAATGTGGTCTTTTCCTTATCCTCCGAGGCGATGGGAATTTAGTTGTAGCCAGAGTATCCATATAAGAAATAATAAAACTCATGTCCAGCCAACTGTTTCAGCATCTGATCAATGAAAGGTAAGGGGAAGTGGTCCTTCTTAGTTGCAGCATTTAGCTTTCTATAGTCAATACAGACTTGCCATCCCGTCTGCAAATGCATCGGGATAAACTCATTTGCATCGTTTTTTCACTACAGTGATTCTGGACTTCTTAGGCACTATTTGAACTGGGCTCACCCATGCACTATCTGCACTAGGATAGATAATCTTATTGTCAAGACACTTAAGAATATCATTTCTCACAGTTTCTTTCATTACCGGATTCAACCTATACTGAGGATCTCTTGTAGGTTGTGCATTATCTAATAAATGAATTCTATGCTGCACTATAGATGGACTTATCCCCTTTACATTGGCCATACTCCAGCCTATGACTTCCCTATGCGCTTTCAACACTGATATGAGTGCTTCCTCCTGAGCTTCAGTCAAATCTGTAGAGATAATGACTGAAAGTGTATCGTGCTCACCTAAGAAAACATACTTGAGATGACTCGGAAGGGTCTTCATCTCAATCTCAGGTGGACACCCAATAGATGGTCGTAACTGAACTCGTGGTTCAGTCATCAATGGCTCAGGTGGAAGTTTCCATTGAGTGGAAGATATATAATTAGATGACTCATCGAGCGTATCCAATAATAAGCTCTCATCAACTAAACTATCCAGCTCATTAAATAATTCCTCCTCTTGGTGCTCACTGGACAACCCTTGGATTATATTCACTTCTAGGGGCTCGTCATGTGGATCACTCGGTTGGTGCCCTAGATTGAATATATTCAAGTCAAGTGTCATGTTATCAAAGGAAAGTCTCATCGATCAACTCCGACAATTAATAACAGCATTAGAAGTGGGCAGGATTGGACATCCCAAAATAGTTGGGATATAATACTGTGGATCCATCACAGGTTGAGTCTCGAGAACTATGAAATCGACTAGGAAAATAAACTCCTCAATCTTAATCAAGACGTCCTCAATCTCTCCCATAGGTTTCTTCACAGATCTATCGGCTAGCTGTAACATAATTCTTGTAGATCTCAACTCTCCCAGTCCTAACTACTGGTACTCTAAATAAGGAAGCAAGTTGACACTTGCTCCTAAATCTAGTAGAGCCCTTTCAATCACTGTAGTTCATATGGTGTAGGGGACAGTAAGACTTACAGGGTCTTTGTACTTCATAGATACAGACTGAGAGAGGATACTAGAAATGTTAGCAGCTAGGAAGACTTTCTTTGGAATATTTGTTGTTCTCTTCTTAGTGCAAAATCCTTTAAGAATTTTGCATAAGCAGGTACTTGTTAGATTGCATCAAGAAGAGAAACATTGACCTTAACTTGCTTGAATAACTCAAGGATGTGCTCAATCTGAGGAGAATTTTTCTTTAATCGATTTGGATTGGGAGCCTTCGGCTTATAAGTATGGTCGATAGGAGGATCATATTTAAAGGGGTCAGACTCCTCTATCGTGCTACTGGGTGGATCCTTGGATGATGATGATGATGAATCATGAGGTGATGATGGGATCGTGGAATCAGGAAGTGTAGCATGTCGTGCACTAGGAGTGGAATTAGATGGCATGATTACATGATTGTCAACCAACTTGCTAGATCGAAGTTTGTGAATGGCATTAACTTAGTTGACATGCGACTGATTGGAGTTTGAGGAACTGGCTGGCATCAGGATTTGTTAAGGGTTGACTTGGAAAAGTACCCTTGTCACGTTCACTCATTTGACTTTCTAATTGTCCAACCTACTGCTATAAGTTCTTAATAGCTTGAGAGTTCACGAGTAGGTGTTGATCTATTTTTTGAATGAAATTAGTTGACAGTTTTATGAGATTTTGTATATGTGTGTCAAGGTTGGACGAGGACTTGAGAAGATTTTCAACGTTCTTCTCAAGTGGTTGTAGTCACTTTTCTTGATCATCTATTGTGGATGTGATTGGTAGCATGTAGGTGGTCTGTGCTGGTTGTTCCCATGATTTGAAGTATTTGGGTGTTGATAAGCACCCATATTTGGTCTTGGGAACTGACCATTGGCTGGAGGCTGCATGTTAGGGTTAGGAGCTGCTTGATATTGCCCTTGATGCCAAGAGAGATTTGGATGGTTTCTCCAATGAGGATTGTATGTAGAAGCGTATGGATTATTCATGGGTCTTGGATAGACTGCTCAAGTGTCAAACACATGGAATTCATTAATAGTAGACACTCCTCCATAACGTGATTTGGAGTTCCGCAACTAAAACATGTGGGGCCTTATATTTGATTTACTTGACCCACAGGTGGAGCACTAAGAGTCTCCAATACCTCAATTCTCTGCATAAGGGTTGCAATTTTAGCTTGTCAGCTATAAAGCTGTCGACGCTGTGGATCCCACTCTTATTTATAAATGTTGATGCATTGGGTTTCTTAGTGGGACTTTCCCACTGCATAGTTTTCCACGATAGGTCCTCAAGAAAGTCCCACGCTTCATTCTCATTCTTTCTCATGAACTCCCCTTGACACATGGACTCAAGAAGAGTTTTGGATGTGTAATTGAGTTCTTTGTACATGATTTGACACAACTGCTACTTTTCTATCGTATGGTGGGGGCACTGAGCTAACAAATCTTTGAACCCTTCCATATATTTCCAAAAGGGTTCTCCCGGCACTTGACGGAATTGATTAATTTGATTTCGATTTTTTACCGTCTTGTGCATGGGATAGTACTTCTTGAGAAACACTGTAACGAATTCATCCTAAGTAGTGATTGAATCAGTAGGTATACTGTACAACTACTTCTTGGCATTATCTTTGAGAGCGAATGGAATGATGCGGAGCTTAATTGCATCCTCCGATAAGTGCTGCAGTTTTATCATCATGCACACTTCCTGAAATTCACTAATAAAGATATATGCATCCTCAAAATCAGAACCAGTAAATTTAGGAAGTATGTTGATATACTGCGGTTTCAAATCATAATGATTACCTGCTACGTGTGAGAGTTTGATGCATGATGGTAGTGATGTGTGTAATGGGTAACATCGATCCTGAAGGATCGGGATCGGTTTGTCCATCTTGTCTCCCATGAACAAATGATCTCACTAATTGATCAAATTGATCACGGGTCCAATGTGGCATGAACCAGCAACCGTGGATGCATGAATTTCCTAAACTAATGTAAGAAGTAAGGTGTGATGAAGATAAAACGGTGAAAGAGATATGATCAAAGAAAAGATGTGATTCCTACTGTGTTTTTGTTAAATTTTTTTATAAAATCAGAGAACCAAAACACAAAACTGGAGAAAATATGTGGTCAAAATTAACCTGGGTTGCCACTATTTGGCGGTTCCTGCCGAGTGGCAGAACTAGAGATATTGTCTCTTTGGTTTCTGCTACGCAACTATGAAACTTCTCTGATCCATTTTATCTTCCTGTATTTGCACTTTCTGGTCCCTGCATACTCAACACATACTTTAACCCGTAAAATATTAGAAAAAATAAGAAAACACCGTCGATCTCTGGCAACGGCGCTAAAAACTTGATGTGAAATATCTACTATAAATGCACAGTGTCAGTTGTAGCGGTAACAGATCATTCTCATAGGGATCTAGAGTATTTTGCAATCTTACTAATTCTATTATCTTGACAAGCTAACTGTGTGTCTAGATTAATTATTTGCAATTCTAATTAGTCTAGGATATGGAATCCACTAGTTCACAATCAAATATTATTTATCCGTCTTCCTTCTTTAATAAAAATCTGATCTATTAGTTTAGTTTCTACTTAAAATATTCTAAGTATGGACTATCAAGTGGTGTGCAAGAATAATCCATCAAAAAAGTTACTTTTTATAGAGATAACCTAAATCGCTAGATAAATTCAACAAAATGAATAAAAACCAACAACTCCAAACCCTAACTAAGTATAGGCTATCAAAATATTTAAATTAAGTATAACCTATCAAAGTTTTAATCTACGAGTTCTTGTATTTTTATTGTTTCATAGAAAAATCCTATCTTTTTTATTTTTATTTTAGAAAGAATACAAATAGATTAATATAAGGTTGATTCCTAGTTTCATCTACATCCTAGGACTAAACTAATTAGCTACTCATACTCATAATTAAAAAGATCCTATTTTTCCTAGAAAGCGATTAAAGTTTTTCACTAGAAAGCAAGATAAATCTATCTGAAAGCAATTAGAAGAAGATTACCTAAGAAACAATGATGAGCAGAAAAGGGTGCCTCTGAAGTCGGTATGGCGGCCGTCATCCCTTCAGCAAACCCTAATTTTGATTTAATAAAATTTAAGTACAAAATTACATTATAAACCCTAGATTATAATGATACGGCCAATATATAGGCTTCGAAGAATCAAACCCTAATTTGAGTACAAATGAGAAACTACAAAATTACATTGAAGCCCCCATAGAAAATTCACCCAGAGTGGGCCCTATGGAGCAGCCTATTGGCGGCAAATTTTGCTAAATAGTGACAAAAATTGATCTTCTGGGCTTCAACTTTCTTCTACATGAATCTCTTGTTCTTTTCTATTGATTGGATTGACTGTATTGATTTTTGACTCTCAATAGTATCATGGTCTTATAGTTTTACTCTTCCTAATCCAGTTATGAGTTTATGCCATCTCCTTGTGGGAATAGGTTTATCATAAAACACACTAAAAATACACGAGTAACATTATTTAAATACAAAATAGATAATATGGAGGTTGTAAATATGTAATATATGGCACTCATCAAAAAGTTCTAAAAAATTTAAGTCAGAAAAACTCAAAAGCTTAAAAAAGAAGGAGCTTGAAGAAGCTTGAAGACGACGAGCTTGAAGAAGCTTGAAGACGACGAGCTTGAAAAAGCTTGGAGGCGAAAAAACCTCAAGGGCTCAAAAATTTCTAAGTCAAAATGATTTTTGAAAGACATTTGGTGTCTTATATAGAAGATTTGATGGCCGATGAGATTTTGGCCAGAAGATTTGATGGCCGAGATCTTTGGCCTAAATCTTGAAAGATTTCATCATTATAAGCATAGAGGCGCATCGATCTTTGTGCTAGAAAGGTAGTAAAAGCGGCGATGCTTAAAATATGCTGCCTAAAGTACAGACCCGCATTTTTAAATGCAGGGTCGCATTTTCTTCTTCAAGCATAGATCCGTGTTTTTAGACATAGGGTCGCATTTTGGCCTAAAATTATCAATTACTTCATATATCCAAACTATTTCAAAGCTACGGAAGTTTAAAAATTTTAGAGGGGGTTTTGTTGGTAAAATTTTTGAGAAAAGAAAAAAAGGAACTCATAGTTCAAGCCAAAAAAATGGCTAACATGCAGATCATCTACTATAGAGAGATTTATGCTTTGAGCCAAGAAAGACTAAAATGCGACCCTCACGGAGTTGCATTTTGTCTCTAAAATATTAAGAGATAAATAATTTCCCCAAGAATTAAGAGACTCAAGATAACCAAAATGCGAATCCTCATCAAGATAGATCCACATCTTAAACTAAGTAAAAGGTGACAAATGTGAGCCCCTCTCGGTCGCATTTTATTCTCAAAACCATAAAAATATATGGTTATCCATGTGGACTCTGAGTCGTATTTTAACCAAAATGTGGATGCAAGGTCGCGTTGTGGCTCGCAAAAGCTTATAAGAACTAAAGATAACCACGTTTCAGTACAAACGCAAGCCTCACTGAGAAGCTAACACTTGGATCATCAACTAAGGAGTGATCCGCATTTTTTTTTAGTTATCTTTTGAGCTCACGATTAGAGCTAGCGCGAATCCCAGAGGGTCGCATTTTCATTATAGAATCTCAAAGGATAAAAATTATCTTTACTTGTATCCAAACGCGGGTCTAATCAAGCAAGACACGTTGCTGGGAGTTAAAACGCAGATCATCTGCTATAGAGAGATCTGCATTTGACTTTTTTTTCTAAGCTCATATTTGGAGCTAAGTATAGCCAACACGCGAGTTGCAGAGGGTCGCATTTTCATTCCAAAGCCTCGAGAAGCAAAAATCATTTTCATTGACACTCAAATGCGGATCTGAGCAAGCCATGTGAGCTATCAAGAGCTAAAACTTGTATCTAAGTGCTGAGATCCATATTTCAGTTATAAATCCAGAGAATTAAAGACATCAGTTACAAATCCTGGAGATTTAATACAAATCCAATAGATTAAAAGATAAAGATTAGTTCTCAAATCATGGAAGTCATTATTTGGACAGATACACCAATTAAAAGGTCTCCTAGACCTCTATAAATAGTCAAAAACTGGGCTAAGAAAGGGGCAGATTAATTGGTGAATTGGCGAATTATCTTCATTTGAGCACTTATACTAAAAATCTAGAGCCCTTACATCTAAGAGCTTTAGAAAAAGTTTCCAACTAAAGAACTTCTGTTCAGAGTGTCAACAGAGAGTAGAATCGTCCTCAACGACTACAAATAAACCCAATACTAAATAAAAAGGAATTATTTTCCTCATCTTCTCTAAATGGGCAACCGTTCTTATTGTAACTTTTATTCTTCAAAAGTTCAATAATGATCCAAATTTATGGCAAACAGCAAAGCTTCACAATTCTGGCAGACTTAACTCGTTCTGGTGAGGTTGACCTGTTCTGGTGAGGTTAATCCATTCTGGCGAGGTTAATCCATTCTGGCGAGATTAACTCGTCTGGCGAGGTTAACTCGTTCTGGCAAGGTTAACTTATTTTGCGAGGTTAATCAGTTATGGCGAGGTTACCAAGTTCTAGGAGGTTAAACTTGTCTTGGCGAGGTTAAACTCATCCTGACGAGGTTAAATCATTCTTTAAACTCATTTTAGTGAGGCTAGTCCTGTTCTGGTAAGGCTAACCCATCAATGGAACATTGTGTTGGCTTCTGGTCTGTGACATTGATGAGTTCATTAGACATAATTTTATAGCCTACAGGGGTGTGATGCCTCCCTTAAGGGAGATGAGATGACCTTTTTTGTTGTGCATAAGATACTTCTGTGTTTGTTGGAGAGAGAGAGAGAGAGTTAGTACGGAGAAATTCTTCATTCATTCCCTGGTCGATCTTGATCAACAAGGTGCCAATGGTGGTGCCGACGACCACTTCACCGGATTGCGGCACGAATTCCTCTATAATAGAGGCTTGAATTCACAATGGAGTCGCCAGCTTGTTTCTGTTGTTTACAACATTAATAGAGAATGCAACTAATGTGAAAATGAAACAAAAGAGATTTTATTTAGACTTAGAATTGTAACACTCAAGATTTTTTTTACCAATCACGAGGACTACAATAGAGATTTTTGGAGAGAATGACAATGGAAGTATGATCAGAGCGACACATTTTACTTCTGTTGAATATCTGGTGAAGGATCTTTGTTAAACTGGAACTCTCTCTATATGATCATTTAGAATTAATTTTTCTGATCCTTTTTATCCACACAATTGGAGTGATTTTATAGTTTGAGCGGTTGTAACTATCACTTAATTTGTAGAAGATCGTGGTGGAACTGCATCATAATTTAATTAGATTTTTACGACCGCCTGCCAACGAGGATGAGATGTCTTCATTGGTGGAGCTGACTCATTTAATTGGCAAGGTCGACATGTCTTCTTTGGTAAATTTAATTTTAGCCATTTGTCATGACTATTTGCCTTGGGTGTTATTTTCTTTGGCCTGGCGAATATGAGATGTCTTCACTGATGAGGTGGATTTTGTCTCTCGAACCTTTTCAAGCCTATAGGCTGGTCCCAGTTGGCAAGAAATTTTTTTCATTTGGTGAAGTTGAGATTTCTCAGTTTGGAGAAGTTGAAATTTCCTTGTATGGCGAGACTGAGATCTTTTGTGTGGTGAGGATGATTATTGATCTGATTTATACCATTGCCAACTCAGCACGATGATGTGTCATTTTCTTTCAGTTGGTCTTATCTAGCGGTGGGCAAATTTTAACTTCTACAAAGCCCTTTATAAGAATCATACCGGGAGATTCAACTTCAGACTTGTCGATACCACAATCTACTCCAAGGGAGTCTTCCAAGTCTTCAACGTCCTCAAGATGCACCATGATGAATGCCAAGATTGAGGTGGAGAAATCCAATGGAATGAAAGTAATGTGAAGTTTTGGATATCTTGTTTCAATAAGATCTATCTATGACATTGCAGAAAGATAAGCCTAAGAATATGGCAGAAGCACAATGACAGAAGGTAAATCATCTGACTTGTGCCTAGAAAGAGATCAAAATTATTTTGTGAAGGGAAACCATAACAGTGATCTTTAGTAAAAGTTGGAAGATAAGTATATGATTGAGAGTATAGAAAATCATCTCTATTTGAAAATGAATCTATTTTGGTTCCAACATAAATGAAGTATTTCTATATCTAAACACCTCAATAAAATTAACAAGATATTTGCCAATTTGCAGAATTTCGATGTAGAAACTCTTGATGAAGATAAAACATTATTATTAAATTCATCACCTAATTTATATGAGCATCTAACTACCACCTACTATATGGAAAGTCTAAGATTAAATTTGTAGATATGTCTAATGCCTTTATGAACAATGAGCATTGAAAACTCGACAAGAAGGTTCATCTAGATTCGAACTCAAACGTATTGATGGTTTAGGGTAAATTTGAAAACAAGAATTAAGTTGAATAGAGAAGATACCATTCGAAATCCAACAAAAAGTATCCTGAAAAGGATGAGTGCTCCTATGCTCATAAAAAGAACCATTGGATGAAAAATTATTCCAAGTTGGCCAAAAATAAGAAGAAGCATAACTCAATTACAAATTTTGCATATGACAGAGATGAAGATTCAGATATTGATCTAATAGGTTCATTTGTGATTGGCTGTAAGGATGAGTAAATTCTAAATTTTGGCTGCACCTAATTAATATTTGTCCCGTTCAAAAAAAATCATCTAGTTTAAAGGAGTTAGGAGTTATTTACATGGTCAATGAAAAAACCTATAAAATTAAGGTTATAGGTTAAGTCAATTACAAATGCATGATGGAACCATTAGAGTTTTGATAGATATTCGGTATGCTCTAGAGATGAAGAAGAATTTTATATTGTTAGGAGTGATGATAGGCAAGGATCTACATATTATCTTGGCAGAGTGAGGTTTAAAGGTTACTAAAGACACTTTAGTAATGATGAAAGGTATCTGGAAAAGAAATTTGTTCTATCTATAGAGTAGTATAATTGTTGATGGAGATGTAGTGGTTTCACATATACTAGGGACAAATGACACCTCATTATTATGGTATATGCAGTTGGGAAATATTGGAGAGGGTATCTTACAAACTTTGGTAAAGTAAGGCTGCTAAAATGTGCAAAGACTAGTAAGGTAGGGTTTTGTGAGTATTGCATCATTGGAAAGCTGACCAGAGTAAATTGATATTGCAGTTTATCAGACTAAGATGATTTTAGAATATGTGCACAAAAAATTAGAAACCACCAAGACAACTTCATTGGGAGGTTCATATATTTTTATGTTATTCACGGATAACTATTTGCATAGAGTTTGGGTATACCCAATGGATAATAATATGAGGTGTTGGATGTATTTCTTAAGTAAAAGAAGATATCAAAGCTTAGACTGGAAGAAAAATAAAGCATCTTACATCAACAATAGAAGCAAGTACAAATCGGATCCATTCATGAGGCTATGCCGAGACAAGGCTATTGTTTGATAATTCACTATTAGAGAAATATCTTAACAAAATGGGGTGGTAGAATGCATGAACTATACATTGCTGGAAAAGTTGTGATGTATATTGTCCAATGCTAGGTTGGATAAGGAATTATGGGCTAGGGCTTTGTCATGTGTATCTCATTAATAGGTTATCAGGAGTTGCAAATGAGGGAAGACTCCACTTGAGATTTAGTCTGTTCATTCTACTGTTGATTATGATCGTTTGCATATTTTTTATTGTCATGCTTATTACTATGTTAGGGAAAGTAAGCTCTATTTCAGAGCCAAGAAAGCTATATTTTTCGGATTTAGCATAGGTGTGAAGAGATATAGACTCTAGTGGCTTGAGTCTAAAAAGATAATATATAGCATAAATGTAACCGTTGACAAGTCCTATATGTTGAAGAACTAACATGAGATACCTTAAAGCGACAGCAATTACAGGAGTGCCCCATAACAAGTGAAGTTTGAGACTCCCACTTTAAAAGAATAGGAAAGAGACAGAGTTACTACACTTGAGGACGTTGATACAAGTGATGTTGAGGAGATAGACATTGAGGAAGAACAACAAGACTTCATTGTAGTCAGTAGACCTGGATGATATATCTAAAAGTCCGTAAGATTCAATGACATGGTGACATATGTACTTTCAGTTGTTGAATAAAATATTCCTACTAAATATTGAGAGGCTAAGGTGATGATGAAGCTAAGAATTGGAATGGTGCAACGAAAGAGAATATGAATTCTCTTCATAAAAACTCCACATGGGAGTTAACAAATCTTCCGAAAGAAAATAAGACCATCGAATGTAAATAGGAGTTCACTAAGAAAGATGATTCGTTTTCACAAGGAGTCAAATACAAAGTTAGGTTGGTGGCAAAAGGCATGCTCAGCAAGAAGGAATAGACTATAATAAGATTTTATCTCCATATTAAACATTCTTCCATTCATTTTTTGCTAGATTTGATCGCACAGTTAGATTTGGATCTAGTTCAGGCGGATATTAAAATAGTCTTCTTATATAGTGATTTAAAAAAGGATATTTATATGACTTAGTTGGATGGCTTTAAGGTTACTAGTAAGGAAGATATGGGTTATAAGTTAAAGAAGTCCTTGTATAGTTTAAAGTGATTTCCGAGATAATAGTATAAGAAGTTTAATCAGTTTATGACTAAGAATAAGTATATCAATAGTTATTTTGATCATTGTGCCTACTTTAAGATGCTCGAAAATGGATCGTTTATTCATTTGCTCTTCTATATTGATGATATGTTGATAGCATCAAAGAACAAGGTTGAGATAAAGAAGTAGATAAAGAAGTTAAAGGCACAACTTAGAAGCATATTTGAGATGATAAATTTTGGAGTGGCAAAAAAGATTCTAGGTATGAAGATCAGGAGGAATAGAGTAAAGGAAATAGTCTGTTTATCTCAAAAACTGTATTGTAGAAGGTTTTGAGTAAGTTCATCATTAACAAGACTGTTAAGCTGATTACTACATTATTAGTCCCTCACTTTAAGTTAAGTTTCTGTCATCTACCAACGAAGAATGGGAGTTTACGGCATTGAGTCCCACATGCTAGTATTATTTGTAGTTTAATGTATGCAATGGTGTGTGCAAGATTCATCTCTCATGTTGTAAGCATGTTGAGTAAGTACATGTAAAATCATGGTAAAGAATATTAGCAAGTGATATAGTAGATTTTACATAACACTCTTGGTACCATAGACGTTGGTTTGAAGTTTGAACATGATAAGGAGGTTGGTTAGTTAGTGGGATATGTAGATTCAGATTTGGCAGGTAATTTGGATAGCATCGTTCAACTATATGATATTTATTTGCTCTTAGTAGAGATCCAGTAAATTAGTGATTGACTTTGCAGTCTACTATTATGTTATCCACTATGAAAGCAAAGTATATGGCAGTGATTGAGGCCTTCAAGGAGGCGATTTGACTTCTAGATTTACTTGATAACTTGAGTTCCTTTCATAAATATGTAGATATTCAGTGTGATAGTTAGAGTGTTAATGAGCTAGTAAAAAACCAAGTACATCATTCAAGACTGAAGCATATTCATGTTTGATTTTACTTTATTAGGAAGATACTGGATGAAAGCAATATTTTTCTAAGGAAGATTGGTACTACAAATTACTAAGTTGATATGGTGACCAAGATGGTGTCTGAAGTCAAGCTTCAAAATTATAGGGATTTGACCGATATGTTGCAAGTTTGAAGAACTTTGGATTAGTGTGGCCAACTGATATATATGTCCAAATTCGTGGAGATGTTGTTTATTATTTTAGATCATTTGATGGAGGCTCATTTGTTGATACTCCGAGTCGTTGGAATTGGAAATTGGAAAATATTGTCAAGATGAAGATTTGTTGATTTGCGGCTATATTTTCCTATATGGATTGCACTAACAGCCCATAGGGTTGTCGACAACCTTAGCTACAGAAGTAACGACCGCAGGGATCAAGTGACTTGGAGTTAAAACTGTTGTCGATACTGTAGTGGATGTTATCGATAAAGCCGTGTTTGACACATGGGTTTAAACATGTTTTAGATTTGGAATTGATCAAATCTGACTCTATTCAATATAGGGTTTGTGCCTAAAATCCCTAAACTATATAAGGGGGTCAGATAGGGCTTTCGCGGATATCTTTTGCTTTGGAAGAGATCTTTTATGAGGAGAAAAAACTCTTTTGCATCTTTTTGAGAGTTTAATTTATTTGTTTTCTCAATTTGAGAATTTTGAGAGATTTGAGAGAGATTGCAAGATTTGCAATCTAAAAACATTATCAATAGTGGATATTGTTAATTAAGCCCATAAACTTATGACTTACTCCGAACTATATAAATCCTTGATATACTTTTTATTTAATCTACTCTCTCTAAAGTTTTTGTCTGTTTAGATGATTTATCAATTGAATCTCAATGAACCCTGCTTCCCTGTTCTTGAATATTATTTGTTATTTATGTGTAATAAGTGGTATCAGAACTCTGCTTAATTTGCAACAGAGGATGTCACTACTATTAGCTAGTTGCATTCATTATTCTTGAATCAGTGGAAGAGGTACAGGCTTCAATGATTTGTTTAGTGTATTTGATGTCTTTGTGTTTTATACCGGAAGCCCTAATAATGAGAAATAGAAGATAACTATTGCAGCCCCTTTGTAACGTCTTAAACAACACACATTCACACACTACCAAACCAAGGAGACAAAAAAAAAAAGTTGATGGTTTCATATTTGATTTGAAATAGCGATAGGAACGAGGGAAAAAAAAATTTAAGTTTGCCATGTCTTTTTTGGCCTCTATATATAATTACAATGTGCATGAACATGCCGATCGAGGTAGTCGTTTATACTGTTGTACTGGTTCCAAGTAAAGGAGGAAGGTTCAAATCAAATAGCCTACAGCAAGAGCTCAATCAAGGTGTCTATGAACGGATTCTGCCTGGCCAAAAGATATAATTTATATTCTATGATCAGTTTCTTTCTCTATTTGTGCTTCTTTCAAAGCACTGTGCAGTATGCAAATTGTAAATATCAACTTCATAAGAATAAAACAACAATTATTTTTCATACATTCGGAGGTTATGCCCGCAGAGTTAATTATCTTGATCGAAAAAGTAATATACATGTAAAATTAAGTTGTCAAATTACTCATATCGGTGCGGCCAACGTTAGCATCTTCACATTCTCCGGATGCCTGGCAGCAAGAGCAACTGCAAGTATTGACCCTAGGGAATGGGCTACAATGTGGGAGGAACCCACATTGTACATAACAAGTGACTGTTCGATCATCTCAATATGCTCCCCGAGCGTGTACAGTGAGTCCAATGGCTTTCAGCTCTTTCCGAAACCCAATAGATCGGCCGCAAGAAGGTGGTACCTCATTTTTGTCTCCCTTTTAAAATTGGGGAACACCGTCTCTGTCCAGAATGAAGAGGATGATGTAATCCCATGTATGAACAAGACATCCTCCTTCGCTTTCACATCTGCATCCATTCATCACAGCACATGAAATCATTTGCACTGCTAACGGACAACTAGTTAGTATCGTTTACCTTCTGAACCCTCCACATGGACAGAAAGAGATCCTCTGGCAGTGGAAGAGCTCCAGGAGTTGCAGGTCATGCAGTCGCAGTCAGACCATCGACAAACTGGTTGCAGCCTCTTGCCTTTTGTCCAGCTCTGGAACATATCTAGAAATGGAGGAACGACAGTGAAGAAAGCAGCATTTGTCTTCCTGGTGAATTGGCTAACGAATGATCTTCGAGAGTGGAGTGTGTCCGAGATATCCTCGAGCTGAATCTTTGAAGCTGCAGTGTCATTGGAGTTGGAGAAGCAGTAGCAAGGCTTACACTCTGACTCGATTGCATAATCCAGGAGCTTGTAGATGATGAATAGAAATGCATCAAAGAGGTCAAGGATGCAGAATATAGCAAAGCTCACCACATAGTTCAGTGCATGACCGAATTGAGTTAGAATGTACCACGTTACTCCGATGCCCATTTCATTTTTCCTATCGGAATTTCTTTGTTCTCTATCTGCATGGATTTATATGGTTGGTAATGCCGTACTGTAACGTGATTGATACAAAGATGATAAAACGGTAGGATACAACACCTGTTCCTGCTTTGATATTAGGAAAATAATCAATTATTTTTTTCAAGTCATTGTTACATAATGATCATAAGATGTATATAATAATTGTACGAGAATACGATGAAAACAAGGTAGACGGCTATTTCGGAGTTTTGGTCACTTTGGAATCTAGATTCTAATTACGAAAATTTATGACAACAAACAAAAGAGCATGGCAGAAATACTGCAATCGGTATTGCAGGAGAAACAAGAAATGTAAACTTTGTAATAGAATACTGGAAATATAAAAAGGAATCAGAGAGCTAGAGACAATTAACCAAAATGCACCAGCAAGACGCATTGCAGGCATCTTAGCAGCATTGACAAATATAACAACAGCATTGCTGTAACTTTGATGTAGCCTTCTGTAGTAGCATAGTATTAGCAGTTTGCACGTGTACTTCATGGTATGGTACATCATCGAAAGCTTCAGTTGGCAGCTTACCTTGGCAGCTTACCTGGGGCACCATATGTCAGAGTTAATCAAATCTAAATGGAATTAGATAGGAGAAATTAAGATTATGTGAATATGATTAGATAGCGTTGTTATATTGATTAGTGAAATAGTAAAATATATGAGAAATGAGAGATGTTTACCACCTACCAAAGTTAAAAATAAATTTTATTTTCACACTATGATTTAAACCTACAAATAGGTGCTCATCCGATTGATTTCATCCATCCAAAATTCCATCAAGAAGGAAAGAAGGAGTGATGAGAAGATAGAGAGAGTAAAAGAGAAGTGATTAGGCTTGAAAAGTATAGTTATTTTAGTTTATTTTATGCAAACATAATCCAATTTTATTGATTAAGACAAGAAATTAATAGAAAATTATTTTTATTTATCAAATTCATCATTATGATGTTTTTCTAGTATTTTTGCAGGGTTTTATATATAAGAAAATCGAAAAATCAAAACGTATATCAAATATCGGTTCAGAACTATGATTTTACAGGTCTCGCTATCAACAACTAGCTATTGGTTGTTGACAGATGTCGATTGTAATTCAATCGGAGAGTAGCTATCAATGGCGCTACAGAAGGGAAGAGCTGCAGATTGTTTTGTTAGAGATTTTTGAGAGAATATAGAGTTTCATTGTAAATAGAATTTATATTAAGGTTTTGTAAGGTTATAAACAGCCGATGTAACTCAGAATTTTGTAAGACTTTTGAGTGTTGAATAATTATTAGAGAGTTTAGAGATTCAAAATTAGTTTTTGTACTCTTTAAAAAAATCAATAAAAAAATTTCTCTTTTTCTTTATTCATGGTTATGATGAGTATAAGTGGCTAAATTCTTGAGTTGCTTCAAATGGAATAGCAAACCCTATATAATTTACTTGTATGTAATTTCTATCCTTATTGTTTTTAATTGATCTATATAAAATCGATATCTTTGATTCTCTATTATCTTGGAAAGGATTAAGAAATGATTTTGAGATTTTGATATTTTATTGTTTGACGATATATTCGTTACTTAGTTTTTAATATATCTTAGACTCTTTAAGCACAGTGTATACTTAAAGTTTGAACGTTTATTTTTATTATTCATATTGCATATTTAGATAAATTTAAAACTTATATAGGATTAATTGAGAAAAGTTATTCAAAGGATCAAGTTTGCAACTCTATTAGATTTTGTACTTCAATGATTTATTTTTCGATTGTAGAAAGACCACGTGATTTATGCAACTAAGATATAAAAAATATAAACATATCAAGTAAAAAAATCCATCTGACCAACAATTTTATTTAAAATAAATTTTTATCTTTTTTAGTTTAGTTATAATTTTAATTAATAAAAATCCAATATTTATTTCATTTTAGTTCCATAATTTATTCTTTTTAGGATCACACAGTAATCAAAACAATTCTTGAGAGAACAGTCTTGGGTTACTATCCTAGTACGACTTGTCGATCTCATGCACTTGAGAGTGTATGGTTTAGATCGCAGTTAAGTTTTTGGCATCATTATTGGGAATCAATACTATTATCTTATATTTTAGTATAAATTATGGTTCCTACTTCATTGATTTTTGCAATTCTGATTTTGCATGACCAGTTGCAGAACTTTAAACGGTAGACTTATTCGATCGTATTCAAATCCACATACACTTTCAATCCACCAAACACCTCATGACATGAATACTAGTAGTAAAAATAATAATAATAACCTGAATAATAATAATAATAATAATAATAATAATAATAATAATAATAATAATAATAATAATAATAATAAATCTGGAGATGATAATACAAATGATAATCATAGCTATCATGGAGGTAATGGAAGGTCTTTATGAGATTATTTACAATATGATAAGACAACCTAACTTTCATGCATAGCATTTCCTTTGAATGTGAGACACTTCGATATTAAATCTAGAGTAGTTCAACTTTTAGCTAAATTCTATGTAATAGATTTAGATAGCCCACATTTGCATCTTTAAGAATTTGAAGAAGTTTGCTCTATTATTAATCATCAAAATATTACTACAGAGCAACTTAAGTTTAAACTCTTTCCATTCTCTCTCAAAGATAAAGCAAATACATGTTTATATTTTTTTTACATTCCAATTCTATAGGAAGATGGAAAGAGATACAAAGAGAATGCTTAAAGAAATTCTTTTCATCATATCAAATAAATTATATGCAAAAGCAAATCTCAACTTTCACCAGAAAGAAGATAAACTATTGTTCGAGTGTTAGGATAAATTTAAAGATTTGCTACTCTCATGCTTACATCAGGTTTCAAAGTATGGAAGAATGTAAGTAACTTCTATTAATGTCTAAATACTACAACCAGACAATTTGTAGAAACTATATGCAATGGTGAACTTTACAGTAAAGATGCTGAGAAAGTATGGAATTATCTTGATTCATTTACTAAAAATTCACAAGTCTGGAAAACTGAGGATACTTCTGATGGACACCAATTAAAAGAGAAACCTCAGAATAGAAGTGGACTTGTTAAATTGGGAGAAACCGAAGAATAGCTGCATAATTGATTTTTATTACTAAAAAATTTGAAGATTTGCTTGCAAAGAAAACTAAAACAGTTCAGGTAATAGAAGTTCTGAAAGTTTGTAATATTTGTGAACTATAAGGACATGTGACTCACAAATGTCCAATACTTCCCGCATTTAAAGAGGTCCTAAATGAACAAGCTAATACCATTAACACTTTTCTTAACCAGCAAACAACCATATTCATAAGAATATAATCCTGGTTGGGGTGACCATTTAAATCTTCAATGAATGTAGAATCCTCAATAATAATTTAATCATCAAAATAAACCACCCACTAATCCAACTCAACAATATGTCCAACCTTTTTATCAATCTTCAATGTATTAACCACCACTAAAGAGAAATTTTGAGGATAATTTCTTGCAGATACAATAGAGAATGGATTAGATATCCAAGCACAATAGCATTTTATCCAGTCGCATCAAACGATCATCAGGCAGAATGTGACAACCTTCAGAGATATCCGATCACAAATAAGCCACCTCAATTCTGCAATGCAAACAAAGGAAAAAAAAGTAAGTTATCATCTCAACTAGAGGGCAGCACTTTAGGCAAAATTGATGGTATAAATGCTATTACTTCTTCCATTGATAATGAAATATCTGAGATAACTGCTGCAATAAATTTGCAAAGTGGAAATGTGATTGATAAGCACATTTCAAAAGAAAATACCGAAGAGAAATGGGGTAATGATTCAGTGCAACAATCTAAAAATGATAATTCTAAAGAACCCACTTCCATGAATTATAACCCACTTGTACCATTTCCTCAAAGATTGAAAGATAAAAATATTAATGCATACTATGCTGATGTTTTGGCAATTTTCAAATAAGTACAAATCAATATATCTCTTCTGGAAGCAATTAAATAAGTTCTTTCATATGAAAAATTCTTGAAAGACTTGTGCACCATCAAAATACATGACAACGTATAGAAAAAAGTATTTCTCATGGAATAGGTAAGTGCTTATTCCATTCTGAAATAACTCTTAAATATAAGGATCCTAAATGTCCTACTATTTTCTTGTGTGATAGGTCAACATAATATAGAAAAATCTTTACTAGATTAGGACTAGTATAAATCTCTAACCATATTCGGTTTACAAGCACTTAGGTCTACGAAAACTTAAACCTATACCGGTCACACTATAGTTAGCCGATATGTCAGACAGTCATCATAATGGTATTGTGGAAGATGTTTTAGTGCAGGTAAAAAAGTTTTATTTTCTACTGGATTTTATAGTTATTGACACTGCATCTTAAAGAATTCACATCTTTATATTCTAGTTACTTTTGCACGTCCATTCTTAGTTACAGCTAATACAGTTATAAATTGCAAGAATAGTATGGTAAAGTTTTCATTTGAAAACATGACCCTTGAACTTGATGTTTTAAAGTTTGCAAACAACTGAATATTGATAATGATGAATTGCAAAACATTAATTATATTGAACAAATCCGTCATGAAGGAGATATAGTATCATTGTGCATGTCTGATCCTTTGGAGCTTGCATTAACAATGAATGAGGATTTCATTGATTATCTCAAATTGAACATACCATTAAAATTATAAAATATTTAACTGATACTCAATGTTCGAATATCACAGGATGGACCCCATGAATGAAAGTGTATGAAGTGTTAGCTCAAATTAGAAAGAAATTAATACCATCTGATATCCAAGTACCAATACTTGATCTAAAACTGCTACATGAAGAGCTCAAGAATGCGTTTTTGGAACCTAAGGAAAATTTATCAGTGGTCATCTTAGTGCATCTTGATGAGAATCAGGAAGAGCGACTACTATCGACATTGCAAGCGTATAAACGAGCTCTTGGATGAAATATGGCAGATATCAAAGGTATGATCCCCTTATTTGTACACATCACTTTACTTTAGAGGATGGAACCAAGCCTATTAGGCAAATGCAACGAATGCTTAACTCTATCATGAAGGAAGTGGTTAAAGTTGAATTGTTAAAACTTCTTGATATTGGCATCATTTATCCAATTGCTCATAGTAAGTGGGTAAGTCCAATCAAGTTGTTCCAAAGAAGAGTAGGGTAATAATAATAAAAAACGAGAATAGAGAGATGATACCCTCTAGTACTACTATGAACATATATGAATCGATTATTGAAAATTGAATCAAGTAACATACAAAAATCACTTTTCATTACCATTTTCTGACCAAGTACTTGAAAGAGATGCTGGGTATAAATTTTATGTTTTCTTGATGGTTGTTCTGCCTATTATCAAATTAAAATTGTTTTAGAGGACTAGGAAAAGATACTTTTACATGTTCATTTGGAACTTTTGCATTTAGAACAATGCCATTTGGATTATGCAATTTGCCCGCAATATTTCAAAGGTATATGATAAATATTTTTAGCGATATAGTTGAAAATTATCATGGATGATTTCTCTGTATTTGGAAATAATTTCAAATCTTGTTTAACTAATTTAGGATGTACGCTTGAAAGATGTCAATTGAAAAATCTACTCCTAATTTGGAAAAAATGTCACTTTATGGTTATGAAAGGTATTGTATTAGGCTATATAGTTTCATCTAAATAGATGGAAATAGATAAGGCTAAAATTGAGTCTATTTCCAAAATACTAAACCCAAAACTTTGAAAGATATGTGTTTGTTTTTAGGACATATAGGTTTTTTTAGAATGTTCATAAAGGATTTTAGTAGACCCTTTCACTCCTTCTTGTGTAAGATGTGCAGTTTGAACAAAAGCAGACATGACAAACATCTTTCAAAACTCTCAAGGAGATGCTCATTAAGTGCCAATAATGCAACCTCCAGATTGGTCACTTCCATTTGAGATTATGTACGACGTAAGCGACTATACTATAGGAGTAGTACTAGGGCAACGAAGAGATAAAAAGCTCCACATAGTCTACTATACTAGCAAGACTCTCAATGATGTACAGGCGAATTATATGATAACAGAGAAGGAACTTCTAGTTGTAGCTTTTGCTCTTGATAAATTTAGTTCACATATTTTGGGCTCACATGTGGTTGTTTTTACATATCATTCGGTGCTCAAATATATTTTATCAAAAAAAAAATCCAAAGCCACGACTAATCTGATGGATATTGTTGTTTCAAGAACTAAAGACAAAAAGGAAGTAGAAAATGGTGGTTACTAATCACCTTTCTCGACTAACTTTTCTTAATGATAAGCTACCAATTAGGGACTAATTCCCTAATAAGCAGCTATTTTCAATCAGAACGACTTCCTGATTTGCTAATATTGTTAATTTTCTTATTGCAGGTGAAATACTGAATCAGTAGAGTGTGCAAGATAAATAACGATTCTTACACATGGTACGCGTTTCTTTTTTGACAACCCCTATTTGAATATTGCTAAGATCAAATTATTAGGCGTTGTGTTCCTGATAATGAGATTCAAAGTGTAATTATTTTCTGTCATACAGAAGTATGTGAGGCACTTTTCATCTAAAAGGATGATAGCCCAAATACTCTATATGGATTCCATTGGCCTACTATGTTTAGAGACACATATGAATTTTGTAAATGATGCGAGTCATGTCAGAAACTAGGAGCATTAAGCAGAAAAAGTGATATGCCTCTAACATCCATATTTATAATTAAGATATTTGATGTTGAGGTATTGACTTCTTGGGACCATTTTTTTAATTTCTAATGGGTATGTTTATATTCTCGTAGTGGTCAATTATTAAATGGATAGAAGCTGCATCATGTAGAAATAATGATAAACAAACTATTATCAAATTTTTAAAGGAGCATATATTGTCTAGATTTGGAGTTCTTAAACCTATAATAAGCGATGGGGTTCCCATTCTACAGCAAAACTTTTAAAAATTTGATAAAGAAGTATCACATCATGCACAAGATTTCTGCACCTTATCACCACAGTCGAATGGACAAGTCAAACTGGCCAATAGGAAATTAAACAAATTCTAGAGAAAATGGTTAGCCCATATCACAAAGATTGATCGTTTTGACTAATCGATGCTTTATAGGCTTACCATACTGCATATAAAACATTCTTAGGCATGTCTCCATATAGAATAGTCTATGAAAAAACTTGTCATTTGCTTGTAGAGATAGAGCACAAGACGTATTGGACAATCAACTCAGTTAATCTTGACCTAAATTCAGCTAGCACATTATGAAAACTACATAAAAATGAATTGGAAGAGATGAGATATGATGCATATAATAATTCAAGCATTTCGAAGGAAAAATGAGAATATGGCATGATCACCATATCACACACTGTGTTTTTTTATCCTTCGGTCAAAGTGCTCCTATACGATTCATGCCTTCATCTATTTCTGAAAAAATTGCATTCGCGGTGGACTGGACTATTCATAGTTAAAACTGTGTATTTGCATGGCATAATTAATATCAAAAATCCAAAAAAGGTCATACATTTAAAGTAAACAAAAAATGATTGAAGCATTACATGGAATTTCCAAAACACATAGTGCAATATTACGATCTAGTAGATCCTCTAACATCTCATTGATACGAGTTACATAGAGGCACAATGTATATTATTGTATATTATGTACTAACAAATTTATTTTGTAGTGTTATATCATGATTACTGAACCGAGATAATCTCTAAGCACTCTCTCTTAAGATTTATTTGTTCTTAATTTAGTAAATAGAAATATCAATTCATTGAGGATAATGTATATTTTAAGTTGGAGGATTGCTTATAAAGATAACTTAATTTTGATACCTATGATGTTACCAGCAATTTTGATTTTTTAAAAAAATTCCTTTTCTTTTTGAAAATTTTCTCATTTTCAAAACAAAAATCTTTCATAATTACTAACTTTAGAATTAGAAATGAACTTTTAGCTTAGAAATAAATTTAGAATTAGGAATTAACAACTAAATTTTAGGAATAACATTAATTTAAAAACTAACAATTAAAAAAATAAATTTTTTTTGGCTTGA
Organism: Dracaena cambodiana; assembly: GCA_036321105.1. Classification (NCBI taxonomy): domain Eukaryota; kingdom Viridiplantae; phylum Streptophyta; class Magnoliopsida; order Asparagales; family Asparagaceae; genus Dracaena; species Dracaena cambodiana. The sequence continues at coordinate 11,759,874 of JAYEPQ010000015.1, forward strand.
CACAGTTCTCAACAGAGGATGGTTGTTGAAGGCGGTATTGAAGTGGCTATCGAAAGCCAACCACTGCAAAGCAAAAATTGCTCAGCCAGAGAGTGCCTATTGAACCCGCTGTCGAAACAGTTGTCGATAACTTGTTGATGAAAGCCCCATTTATAAATAGATCTTTGAGTTTCTTTTTCTCCACAACTAAACCTTAGCCTCCTTTCTACAGCACCCTAGAGCAAAAATCTCTCCCTTCTACAGCTAAAATCATTCCTGCGCAATTTCTTTCAAACTTTCAATGATCTTCAAGAAAGTAAGTCTTTTTCTCTTTGGTTTTTTTGAATTGTTCTTCGCAAAAAGTAGATTTTTGCCTCAAGAACCTAGATCTATGATTTATATGAACAAATTTGAGTAAATTGAAATTAGATCTTTACTTCTTAGCAAATTTGAAGTGGTTTAGCGAATATTTAAGGATTTTTCATGAATTTCATGACATAATTGAAAATATATGCTAATTCAAGGGTAAAGGAAATAAAAAATCTCAACTTTTTAGCATAATAATTCATGGGTTGCTTGAATAATTAACATATATCACACTCATTCATTAATAATAAAATTAAAGTAAAGTTTGATTAATTTTTAAAAGAAGAATTTGGAAATATATAATTATGCAATTATAAAAAAAAGGAGGGAAAAAGAAAAGAAATTAAATGAAATAGAACAGACATATATAATATGTGTTAAATTCATGCATAATTTTGAGAAATAATATTATTGTTTATTGGTGACTAATTTTGCAGAATGGGACCAAGGAAGCAAACTATTTCCAAGAGGCTGAGCATGGAATTTTAAGGCCCATCTTCCACAGAAGCATAGAGATGCAAAAGCAAATAAGAAACTTTTGAAGAAGTATATGAACTTTAAGTTTTGGCCTGAACGAGCAGTTGATTACTCGAAGACAAATAAGAATCTTGCCTTCGGAGCACAAATGTAGACTGCAGAACTAGAAATACATACAATATATACACACACGTCTGTGTGCAACGAAATCGTGCATGAATTCTACGCTAATTTGCAACCAGCACTTGGGGATGAACATGGATACTCTCTAATAAGGGGTAGGGAAGTGTCATTTACCAGATAAGAGATCCTGAGAGCAATTCCTGTACCTGATGTGCTTAACGAGCACCCATCTTTTATTGATATAGTGAACAAGCGGCTCCCACTGGTTCAAAGAGCTCTGCGCAAACCTCGGTGATGTTTCTTTCAGTGAGAGCTTCTTGAAAGAAGGCTTTGTGAGATGATAGTACGTTTGATAAGCCTATTTATCAAATATAACATCCCACCATCCTACGCAATAGCAGAATTATATTCAAGGAACATGGTGTTATTTAAATATGATTTTAGAAAGGCGTCCGTTCAATGTTGCATTCATCATGTACTTCATGATAGTTCAATACATGGGTCAAGCCAATGAATGTATTTAGCATATGAGATCGGTAAAGCCACATTTAGTTCTATGAAGTCAAAAATTTACATGAATAATGAAGTCAATTTGTCACCAAATGACACATTTGAGAAATCCATGCAACCATTTACGGATACGATCATTCGAAGGAGCACGAGTGCTTGACACACCAAGCAAGAATAGTAGGTACAATAAGAGAAGCATCAAACTGTTGCCCCGTTGGCCGGTCATGGAGAATATGATCAGGAACATGGAAAGCAACAGAGAAAACAAGGAGATGCAATAGTTACGGTAGGCCAACCAGAAGAGATAACACTCCAAATCCTAAATGAGTTGATTATAAGGATGACAGACACATTAGAAGAAAGACTGCAAGTCATTGAGAATCGGCAAGCCCAAACAGAGCATCGTCAACAACGTCATCGATTTCTCACCAAAATATTCAGACAAATGGCTGGTGAGAATGCCCACATTTCTCCCGATGAAGATGAAGGGACGAGTTAGGGGACCATAGAGTTTCACTGGTGTCAAAGATGCAAGCAACGAAAAGGTCTTCATCGGAAGCATCAATGATATCAACTATTAGATAGAGTGAATTTTTGAAGAACCAACAAACCCAAGTTTTTTTTTTCTAATCTTAACCTCTTACATACTTTTTATTGTATTATTTGCATAAATATATTCTTGATGCACTGAGGACACTGCATAATTTAAGTTGGAAGTGGAATAAATACACTATACTTTACTGTATCATAACTAATTAACATATTTTTAAAGAAATTCAAATTTTTTTGTTTCTTTGAAGTAAAATGTAAGATTAGAAGCATTTTATATTGCTTATTAATGAGATTGATATATTAATATTGATTCTTATATGATAGTAGTTTTTTTTATATAATCTTAATTGAGATTCTAAATCCGATGCAAGATATATGGATACTTAAAATTTGAATCAAGTAAGCATTCTGAACACTTACACAATGAGTTATGAAAAGTTGCTAACAAAGAGAAAATTTAAAAGGAATGCCTATCTATATATGGATTACAGTAGATGACCCGTCAGCTTAGAAAAAGTTATGTGAACTAGTGACAAAACTATAATGATCCAATGATTTTTCTTAAAAAGATTTAAACAATAACTATATCTAACTTCTTAACTTCTTTTGGATTAAATTTCATAAATTTTAGAATTTATTTACCATTTCATCAAGTGTATACAAAATATTTTATTCATTGAAAACCATTAATTTTGTGTTAACTTGATGGAGAACAAAATCAAAACCAAAACCCAAGAAATTGTGTATGAGTGAACCCTAGGGGGTCGAGATCATAATAAGAGAAAGTAAGTGTTAAAGCAAGTGAGTCTGGTATTAAGCTAATATATATATATATATATATATATATATATATATATATATATATATATATATATATATATATATATATATATATATATATATATATATATATATATATATATATATATATAATAGGAGAAAGTAAGTGTTAAATAGTTGGGTTTGTATACTTTGGTAAGCATGTGTATTCACATAAACGATACTTATGGAATTTTATTATAAACATGAACTAAGTAATTGGGCATTTGTGTCTCGGTAAGAATGAATGTTCACATGAAAAGCAAGTGTTTATAAAAAGTAAAATAAAAAAAAGAAAAAGTTTATATGAAAGGGTTCTTATAAGTTTGATTAGAATTTGAAACTTGACAAGATTTATATACACGATCACAAGAGTGCATATGAGAGGATAATTGAAAGTAAAAGTATATCTATGATACAATTTAAATAATCATGATATATACATAAAGAAACTAGATTATAAGAGATTTATTAAGATTCACAATTTTATAAATATCTGTGTATGTATTTCTAATTGAACTTGATATGAAAGAGAAATGAAAAGCAAAAAACTAATAATATTATATATATTTAATAATAGGATACTAATATTTTTTATTTTCTTTATTTCATACTTATCCTTATTTTTCATTTTATTTATTTCTTGAAATCAAATATTTTTTGATGTTTGTGAGTAACATCACTGGAAACTCTCACAAGATAACACTCATCTACTAGGATAACCTAGGGGTTTAACGGCTTCTAGCACGTGCTAAGTGCAATCGTGATTCCTACGAAAGTGAGTTAGAATTATTTTTCTTTTTAGTGAATTCTTTAGTTTATTTTTTAGTTTATAAATTTACTAGAGACTAGCAAAACTCAAATTGGGGTGTGATTATGCTTGAAAAGTGTAGTTATTTTAATTTATTTGATGCAAGCGTAATCCAATTTTGTCGATTAATATGATAAATTAATAAAAATTTATTTTTATTAATCAAATTTCTCACTATGATATCTTTTTGGTGTCTTTATTTAGGATGTTGTTTATTGGAAATATTAACTGATGGAATACCACTATTTCAATTGTCTCATGTACAAGCATAAAAAATGGTCACATGGATTATCCTATGCTAAATCAGACCTGCCATCAAGCAAATGGAAATAATCAGATGTGATCCAACAAATCACCACACACCCATAACGTGCCAAAAATTCAGTTGTACAGCTTAATAAATTTACAGTCAAAATAGAGTATATTTTCATTATTTAGTTTCTTCTCCAGCACAGTGTTATTTAAGTATACTTCATGTCAAGTCAAATTCTAGTTCTCATAGTTCGTATGTAGATCATATCATATACAATATTCAATATCAGTTTTATTAGTTTGTCAACTACATGATTTGAAGAGTTCATTTGATTTATATTTTATTAAGTAAATCATAATTGATTAAATCAAAGATTTACTAATTGAAACATCATAGGGATAATCGACCAAGTAAGTATATAGATACTGAGAGGTTTTTCATGCAATACACGTTCCTTAATTAAGTAATCAGTATACAAAACAATTTGTTTAGACATCAACCAAATAGTATTTTCAATGATTATAGCTTTCATATGATTTAACAAATATTGTATATACTAATTATTAAAAAAAATATAACTGCACTATGTAAATTAACATGTAATCATCCATAGTAAGAATAATTGAATTTCTAATAGCATAAAGAAATAATAGTAATATCAATAGTTTTACTGGTAATAACATTTCTCTAATTTAAATAATATAATTGAAATAATATTTTTATAAAAAAACTAGCATGTTCAGTGAGTCCAAAAAGAATTCACATCGATTCGTTCCCAATATCACTTAATTATCAATCACAACCAAGCAATCTACATAAAAAAAATATTCTAAGAATATCAAAAAAAAAAAAATATGAATTAAGATTATTTCTTTAGAGATTTTTTTTAATATTTATAATGCGATCAAAATTAGTTTTAAAGGTAATTAGTTTTAATGAGTCTGAAATTAATAAATGGGTTTGGAACTATTTTATTGAATTTATATGATGAGGATATTGTTTGCAAGTCGATAGAGCTATTGAATAGTTAGTAAACTAGTATTAGGATCGAAGAAAATAGTTTAACCAAATTAAAAAAGAGAGATAATATCTTATCTCTTAATAAAATATGAGAATACAAAAATTATAGAAAGAGACGGAAGAAGATGCTCATCTCCGGCGAGTAGTGACAGCTTTGATGTTGAGAGCGATTGCAAGGACTCCGGTGAGATGAGAGGGAGAGAGAATTTTAGAAGGAGGGAGAATTTAATTATTGGAATGAGTTTAAATTATGATTTTATATAAGATTTTAAATTATGATTTTATATAAGATTCAAACTAGGGGTTAGAACTTAAAGAATCTCAATTTACTTTAGAGGCTTAATTTTAGGAATTAAAAGGAAAGTTAAATATATGATTTAATAGTTGATTGTAACGAGAGAAATGAAGAGTTGGGAGGTTGCAGGTTGGAAAAAATGAACTGTACTTATTTTCAAAAGTAAATTGATTGTAGTCTAAAATTTAATAATATAGCCTCGTGGGTTGGACTTTTGCTTTGTTGCATGCATAAGTGGGAGATTAAGGGTTTGAGTACTCTTAAAGTCACTTTTTCATTTTTATTATTTATTTAACTTCTTGGGCCACAAAACATGGGCCTCAAATTTAAAAAAAGATCAGATAAATTCTATTAATTAAAATAAATTTAGTTTTAGAAAAAAAAATGTCATTTTAAGGGTTCAAGTTACTCTTAAAGTCACATTTTTATTTTTATTATTTATTTAAATTCTTGGGCTACAGAACATGGGCTTCAATTTTAGAAAAAGATCAGGTAAGTTCCATTAATCAAGATAAATTTAGTTTAAGATAAAATGCCATTTTAAAACGATTTATATTTTTATTTTCTATTTCCAAAACTAAGTTATTCAAAATAAAATTATATTATTAAAAAAATACATTGTACGAGTATGGATTATTTCATAATTTTATTATGAAACTGAAATTTGGAGGTTGTGGGAGGCTCTTGTATGGGTAGTGGAAAAAATTTTGAGAAATCAATTGTATAAGGTAAAAGTTTAAGTATTCTAACTCAATTCACGCATTTTATGATTCCCACCTATCATTTGTTACATCAAGACGCTCACCTTCTATGTAGTCATTTCTTAAAAGTTCATGTTCGACACTTTGGAAGAAAGGTAATTTGTGTGCAGATTTTGTAACAAGTGAGAGAGATTTTCCTTAATGGTTAATAAAGCTCGTGATGGAAGATATTTCTATATTTCATTATAAGATAATGTAGTTGTTTAGGTCATACATTAAAAAAAAACAATTTTATCGAGATGTATCTTTATAATTACCCTTGGCAAGTGAGCTGGGCAGCTCGTTGTCACGCTCGGCTAGCATATGCCAAGCACATTGCTCCGATAGGCTATCGTATGGGTCATGCTCGAACCGCATGGCTCGGGCTAGTCGGCCTGGCATGACTGCATTGGCTGATATAGTGGTTGTAGCTCAAAAGGGGGTTGTAATTTTTTTGCAAAACCCCAATGACTATTTTAGCCATTAGGGGGTCTTTGCAAAAAAAAAATTGCAAAACGGCCCCCTAATTGTTAAAATAGCCATTTGGTGGGGGGTTGCTATTTTTTTTTGCAAAAACACCCCCCTCATCCTTATAAATTTCTCCATATTTTATTTCAATTTCACTTCTTAACACAACTCTTCTCTCTCTTACTCTCTTCCTGACTCAAACTCTCAAAAATCTCATACTACGATTTAAGATAAAAACAAGATAAAGAACTCAAACTCTCAAACAACAAACAAATTTAAGAATCAAGATCAAACTCTCTCAAGTTTAAGTCTTCAAGATCAAATCAATTTCTTAAAGACTTAAACTTAAACCTATACTATTATCACAAGATGATAGAACACGTTGGAACTCAACATGTAAGACGCTGAATGAGAAATTTTCATTTAACATTGCATTACAATTACTATCCAAAATGGAATTGTCTGCATATAGTATGAGTTCTAACGAATGGGAACAATTATAATACATTTGGCACTTCTTAGATATAACTTTAAAAGTGCAACTAGAATACTTTCTAGAACTACTATCCAACAACACACCTTACACTTTATTTTTTTAACCGAAATTAGTGGGTTTCTTTACATTCTAGAGATAACCCCATTCGTATAGATATTGTAGCACTAATAAAATCTAAATTTGGATTGAAATTTTTAGTTATAAAATTTCATATATTTATGTGTTAGGATACTAATGTTCCAGAATTAAAGCTGATATTAAAATATACTTAGATATTATATATTCTATATATGAATATTTGTATAGTAGCAAATCCCCGCCTTCAAAACCCAACCAGCCTCGTCTAGGGGAATTAGTGTTTAAAAAAAACTCTTTTCATGTTTGTTATCTGCTTCTAAAAAACTAAAACCTTTCATACTTCATTTAATGAACTCCACTACTATCTTGATCGTGCTTTTACCATCACAAACAAGCAAGAGATGTAAGGATTTTTTGATGTTTTAGGCTAATGAAAATTACAAAAAAAAAAAAAAAAAAAACATATCCCCCACTTTTCAAAATTGTCCGTGATATACTAACATCTCTGGTGTCAACAGTAGTATTAGAATCTGTTTTTAGTGCAGGTGATAGAGTGCTTACGGAGTGAAGAAGTTCTATAACAGTCAGCACATTAGGGATGTACGCATGTTTGAAGAATTAGTTGGATGCAAAAGACAATAATTAAGGACGAGCAAAGAATTTTAAATGGAGCACTCACTGGATGATGATTGAAGATCTAGGAGAAGATTAGTTTATTTTTCAGTTTTCATGTATTATATATGTGAATGTATTAAACTTGTATTTTTTTAGTACCAGTACCTCACTTAAAACTCATAATACTTTAGAAAGTAATATAAAAAACAAGTTGAGAGTGACGGATAGAGTCATTTTCCTTTTTTTTTTTTTTGGATTTGTATGATATCTAAAGAGTTTTAATGAAGCTAAATTGTATTATATGTAAAGATTGAGCGAAATAATTATTTATTTATTTATTTATTTTTTTTACTTGTGATTCAACATTATCCAAATTTTCACACAATTAAAACTCATGTTTGCTAAATTTTAATTGTTTTAGGAGTTTTCATCACACTTGAAAAATTATATATTTTAAAATTTTCATATTTCTTTAGGTTTTTGCCTTTTCTTTTCATAATTCAATTTAAACCTAAAAATAAAAAAAATTCAAATTCAAATTTTTTACCTAAAAAATCCTCCCATGGACAGGCCCGGTATGGCACGTGCCCGGCTGTGCTCTTGACTCTCACTGTCACCCCTAGGTTAGAGCTCAGGTCTTTTTAAGGGCTGGGTTAGGGGCACCTTGGGCTGGTCCAGGGCCGCTTAAAACTGTCTGGACCGACAGTCACGTAAGAGCGCATCTTCCTGTAAAGTAGCCCACTACTATACTTTCTACTGGAGTTGTAAGGCCCAAACATCGTTCACCCGCATCGCAAGTCTCCGAGATCAAGAATCGAACATCTGTGATCTGGCCGCCAAATAGAGCAGAAAAAGCAAAAAAAAAAAAGGAAAAAAAAAAAAAAAAAAAAAAAAAAAGCAAAGAAAAGCAAAGCAAAGGGAACGCAAGACGGCAAGAGAGGAGACGGGGAGGGGGAGAGAGCGAGAGCGAGAGCGAGAGCGAGAGGGAGAGCGCGCGCGATGGGGTTCATGTTTAGGGTGAGATTATCGTCTTTCTTGGCCGGCGCCGCCGCTGCATCGGTGGGCGGATTCTATTATTTGTACAAGGATTACTTGGTCGCCCAACAAGCCATCTCTCAACAGGTTACGTCTCTCATCCCTCCTCCTTTCCCATTTTCGTTGATTGAACTTGAAATTATTTCTCTTTCACGATCTGATCTCTATTGAGTGTATCATTTGATCCTTTTTCTTCCAATTAATCATACCCAGTACCAACATTCTGTGCTTTAGATATCTAAAGATAGAGATTGAAAATGAGTTTTGTTTAGGCTGATGCTGGCTAGGGCTTTCAATTTTTAGAACCCGTAAGCACTTGTTCTGTATCATTTTTAGAGAATGGGAAGTAGCTTATTATTGTAGGGCGATGGTTGGTGATTCCTTGAAAATGTGCTTAAAGAAAGTTTTGAAACAGCCGAGTAAGTTTTAAGATGGTTCTTTGATATCTTCATAGTTATTTCATCTCTTAGCTCACTTCTCTAACCAACCAAATGTATTTGGGTAATTAAGCACTAGGACTATGAGGTAAGCAAGAAAATTTATTTAACTTGAACGATGAATGGGAGCACCTCCAAGTTTTTTGGGGCATCAGTTTATACTAAATTTTAATATTTGCTCTGATTTTTGCGTCTCTTTTAGTTAAGAGGCTTCATAAACACCTAGTTGAAGATCTTGAAACTTTTCAAATTACACATCCTTGGTCTCTTGCGCTCTTCAAAACAGCAAAATTGGATGACTAAGAAAACTGGAACATATTCTGTTTCTCTTGGATTTAAGTGTATTTTAGAGTAGAATGCACTTTCCTAGAGAAACATTCTCATCTTTGTATCCTTATCTAGATGTTTTCCCAAGTCTAATAGAATTTGAAGGCTGCCAACATACTTTTTGTATTTCTGGCATGTCCGCTCTTGTCCATAGTTTCTTTGGCTGAGAAGTTGCACTGCTTGTCAGATGGTTGACGTTATATTGGCAACCGGTTGTAAATCTTTGTTAGATTCTTAATTGAGCTTTGCTCAATAGCCATCTCCTTCTTGACAAGAAAAGGCTTATATGTGCTGATGCGAAGATTGAAAAGAATGCGAAGATTGAAAAGAAAGGAAGGTAGTACAATTAACGTGCATTGAAAGGTTTCAACTTATTTTACCTGGTTCTTTTGTGCAATTTCAACTAGCTAGGACTCTAGCCCATGTCATTATTCTTGGTGTTTTCCCTGTACAAGGCCTATTTCCGCGTGAATTAGTTAGGGACTCGATTGGGACTACGTAGTCCCATCTGGTCAACAGGTCCAGTGATGTTACAACACATGGACCCAGAGCCCAAGTGTCATCAGGAGGTGAATGCTGATTTTATGTGGATCAGAGTTTGGTTGTCTCCTTATCTAATACATTTAGAAGAAAACTTTAATTGTTGAAAAGAGACCTAATATTGAAAATTAGAGATTAATTGTCAAAGATTTACTCTTCTAAATGTTGGAAATGCGCATGATTTCTAAAACTAGACCAAGAATTATCTTCAATTTTGAGAATCCTTCATAGAAGATCACATTTGGTGTATGTGTGATTTACTGCATAGGTTGTCGTTGCTTATCTACACAATTTAATGACCCAGAACATTTAGTTTGCTTGGCCAGATATTTGGTTTATCTTCTTAGTTAAATTAATAAATGTTCATTTTTACGTTATGATATAAAGCTATATATCTTTGAAATGGCTTGTTTCTTGCTCTTTTGTTCATGTTTTTTACTGGTGCAGTAACTGATTGTCCTAAAATCTGCTTAAGATCAAAATACCAATCTCTCCACTAATGTAAACTATGGTTAGAACCAATGTTTAAAATAGCGATAATAGTAACGTAACGTTTTGTCTCTGTTAGGTTATATCGTATATAACGTAACACATAACGTAATTTTTGCAATTTTCTTTTTATTTAATAAAAATAAATATAAACTATATAAGATAATTTTTATAAATTGAAAAATAAATTTAAAATATAAAAAAAGAATATAAAATTATTTTATAATCATAACCTACTTTAATTTTATATTAAGTTTACAATAAATTTCACATTTATCTTCATAAATTATATTAACTTTGCAACCGTAATTCCAGTCATCACTTAAACAAGAAAACAATGTTTCAATTTTTTATTTCAATTCCAGTTATTATCATTGTTGTAATTTATATTTTGTAATATTCAATAATCTTATTTGTAATTGTTGATTTCAGTTTAGTTAAAAATTCAATAGAAACAACAAGTAAGATATTTCAGCAAGCAGAGAGGAATTTCAAGCGAACAACGAAACAATCGCAAATTAACAAGTTAGCAATTCCATAAGAAATCAAATAAGCCAATAGCTAATCAAGTAATAAAATTACAAAAATTTGCTAATATTCAAAATAATAATCAACAACAATATAAAAATTACTAAAAAGATAATTGTAAATAATATAATATAACGTAATTTAGCGTAACATTACATAATATAATGTAAAATAACATTAAAAACATACTGTTACGGTGCATTAAGTTATTTCCAAGTGTTACATAGCGTTGGGGTTCCGTTAGGTTACGCAACGCAATATAACGGATTTTATAATGCGTTATTTTCAACATTGGTTAGAACATGCCAAAAGATTCTAAGTGTTTTTATCACCTATTTCCTTGGGCATTATGGAGGAAACAAGAAGCATGAAACAACAGAACTGATTTCATAATCTTGCTTTTAAGTTTTGCAAAGTTGATGGATTTAAATATTGGATTATATGTTTATTATTCACCGATCAAATTTGGGACACGTGATAATAGAAAAGTTGTTTCTCAAAATTTTGGACAAGTTTATTTATCTAGTTTCAAGTTAAAAGGCTACATGGTCTCTTCCTCGTATGCTTATTGACTTTCAATGTTTTGATATACAATGTATGCTTATTAGAACAAAAGATCTACTTTTTTCGCTTTAATAGATAGTTTCATGTTGAAAATTGAGGAGTTATCTAAGCTACAATTTGTTCTCTCACATGTTGATGCAACCAAGATTATAAATATTGGATAATCGTATCGAATGGGAATTTTCTATATCAGATAGCACATATTGGACAATATACCACAGATACACATTCATATCGGGCGCTTATATCAAGCATTACATATACATAACAAATTTGTAATAATGATACTTCAAAGGTAGTTAATGTCCCGATGTCAATTTATCTTAGATATTCAAGAACATAAAGATATAATAAACCATGGAACAAATTCTATCTAAAATCTAAATCAAATAATTAAGGTTTAGGAATGACAATGGTAGAGTGGAAGTAAATTGACAACAATAATAATAGCGACCATAATAATTATAAATAGTGTTATAAAATAATTAGAACCAACCAATCTGTTTTATTATGAGTCAAGGGATACATTTATTTATAGGAGTCTCAACACCATACAAATAATCCAACAAGCAATATGGGACTAAAACTAAATTAAATACAAGATAATTTTCTAATCTAGCACTCTCTCTCAAGTTGAAGTATAAATATCAATTATACCCAACTTGTTGCACATATTAGAAAATATTGTTTCCGACTTCAATAGTATATATTTACTTGAATTGAATGAGTAACAGCAGTAGCAGTAGGAGTAGTAGATGAGTCACCTGAAACATCAGAGCATACCCGTCACCACTGTAGTAGGTTTTTATTCTACCATCGAAAATTGATAGGTATGCAGCAGATAAACTTTTTTCTTAGAAGCAGTAGTGGGCAACAAATAAACTTTTTTCTTAGAAATAGTAATAGGCAGCAGATAAACTTTTTTCTTAGAAGTAGTATTAGGCAAATGAATGAGAAAAATGTTGCATTAAGCCTGGATTACATCCTTGCATTGAGGAAAGACCAGCCAGAGTCTCTGTAATCATGAAGTACAAAAAAGTAGAAACTGAAGCATATATAGAATCGAATTGACGAAGCAATTGTGAAGGCGGAATCAGAATCAAAGTTGAAATCGGAGTCGGCATCGAATTAGTGACACGATTGCGGAGTCAAAATGGCATCAGAATCGGAGTCAGATACAAAGTCGACCATCGATTAGGGTGGTTGAGATTTATTTCATAACGTACTTTGATATCATGTTATGGAATAATGAGAACCAACTAATCTATTTTATTATGAGTCAAGGGATACATATATTTATATGTGTCCCATACATACAAATAAACAGGCGGTATAGAGCTAAATTAAATCCAAAACAAGATATTCTTCTAATCTAACAAGTAGCAATGGTGATAACAACACTAAAGCAAAGTAGTAGAGGCAAAGAGGGAAGAAGGAAGGAGAAGAGAGCTATTAACAATAGGTTTTAACTCATGGGTAGCACTTCAACCTCTCCAATTAGAACTCCTTATTCTTAGCTCTCGACAACATTAGAAAGATTTGTTTCTCAAGTTCTCATTAGTTATAATTTAAGGATATGGTTGATTTAAGAGGTGAAAGAATTTTGGGTTTTTCTTATATATTGGGACGTGATTGCTTATGAATCCCAAACCCATTCCCAAGTTAAAAGCTCATTTTAAACAATAAACCATATCAGCGAGATGATATTTCAGGTGATATTACAAAATGATATGTGCACAACATAATATGATCTTTTTTTCATTGCATCGTCGTGGCTGTCTTCGTAAAAGGATATATTAGGCAATATATTGACCGTGTCGGGGGATATAGAGAATAGTCAATGCACTATCTTCCAACGATATATTTGTTGAATAAAGGTTGTAGCCTAGTCTTTAAATTAGGAGCTGTCAGTCCACCCACGCTCCTTAACCAGTGAAGCCTGCCTTACTGGCTATCCAAACGATGCTTTGCATAGACAACCTGCATGCTTGTATTTTTTTCTTGTTCCATGTATTTATCTTCCATATAGAAGGTCTACCATCAATTTAGTTTTCCTTATCCTGATGAGTATATAAAATGCTAGTCGTAGCTTTCCCCTTTAGCCTCACCTCCCACAACCCATGCCTCCCCAATCTCACCCCAAACCCCAATCCCATCCCCTCCCAAAAAAAAGCCTGGAAAAAAAAAAAATTAAACATGACAAATCTTGTTTTTGCAAAAGGAAACTCTCCCAAAGTATCAACTCCTTTATTCTATATTATTATTCATCATCAAATCAGAGTTGAACTGTGAATATCTTTTTAATGCTTCTTTTTTATTGTTAGACAAATTTATTAATATGATCAACTTGTATGAGAAATGTTTGCAAAAGTAATAACTTCAAGGATATTCTGACCCCCCTATAAAATAACAATATATAGGAATGCATGTAAGTTTCAGTTTTTATTTTGGGTTGACATGTTAAGGAGACATCATCTGTGGTGTTTCAGACTTTCAACAAATCATCGAAGTTAGACCATTTCGAGCAAGGTCTTAATGTTATCACACCATCTTCAAATGCTTTTTTCTTGTCCATTTTTTTTTAGGTTCAGATTGAAGAGTTGCCTAATTAAGAATGACTATTTCTTATGCTCACCATCATCCACACCTAATCCATTAATATTGAAATAGCTTGGCATAAGATTCGAACTAGATTAGTTGGCAAGATGAAAACATACCTTAAAGTTATATTAGTTTAAACACATCCAACCAAGGAGCAACCTTTAATTTTTCCTAGGTTATGAAGAAGGCGAGAAAATGCAGAGAAGGATAGTAGAATATGGGGTACTGAATTCTGATCTGGACATAAGCTTCCGTTTATGCGCTTGAAATAGGTAAAAGGGAATAAGAAGATGGCAGATAAAGATGTACACTTAAGTAGGTGTGGGCCTCGAAACCTATAAATGAGAGGATGTCCTTGCAAAAAATAAATTAATAAATTTTGAGGTAACAATAATGTCCTTGGGGCACTCATGCTTTATTAATGGACGAACAAAGATAAAATGAATACTAAACAAATCTAAGACAACTTGTGGACCTCAGCTCAGGTCCTACCCACATGGACACTTATTTGATCTACAATCATCGCCCAGTAAGTTCACACTATGTTAGATTAGATGCTTTTCGAAATAATTCTAAATGAGAATTTCTGCATAAAATTTTTATATGGCGCCAACCCCGTCATCTTTGTCTTTACATCAGGCATTTGGGATGAAAGAGTAGTACTATCAAATCAAGATGATTCGTGAAATCAAGATACACCCTAAGCTAGAGTTCATGATCGAACAAAGTTGAGCATACAAATTTGTAGATTTTGCGTTACACCAACAACCAGCAAATTAGTTTACATTAGTGCTACAAAATTTCATTTTTCTTGGTCTAGTTCTTGAAGTAGTTTGAAGTTTAGGTTGGTGTTTTCTTTACAAGTTAGGAAGTACAGTAGCTAGATTTACTCCTGTCAACTTGGTATAAGCATTGTGTATTTGCCTTGTTAGGAGGATGATGCAGGACGGAAGGAATTTAGGATTTGTGGTGGGAAAATTGGGGAAGAAATTAGGGTTTTAGGGATAAATTAGGATTTTGGACCTCACATCTAGGCAAATCACATATTCACTCTCTCACAAATCACTCATGGAAAAATTTTTGGAAGAGACAAATCACATGCTCTCAATTTTCATTAATCCATCTCTCTCTAAAATTAGGATTTTGGGGATAAATTAGGATTTTGGACCTCACATCAGGTAAATCACATGTCCACTCTCTTACGAATTACTCATGGGAAAGATTTTGGAAGAGGTAATTTACATGTTCTCAATTTTCATTAATTTCTCTTTTTCTCTCTCTATAAAATTAGGGTTTTACAATCCATATAAATAGAAAATCCTAATCCAATAAGATAATAACAAATATCTTAAAATCTAACCAAATCTCTAATCTAATTAGTCTAACTAAATAACTAATTTTTATTTCTATCAATTCTTTCCCGCTTGGAAATATTCACTATCAGTGAATAGTGGTAAGAAGAAAGTTAAGTACGTCGAATAAATGCGAATAGGTATCTCGATATTTGATAAACCTTTTCACCATACCAAATATGTATAATTCGGACATTTTCGAAACCAAATATCAACTATTTTGCTGTCCCATGGTGATGACACTCATGGATGTAGGTGAAGCTGAGCGAGCTGAAAATCTGATGCTGCGAATAATGTCGTGTAGAAAATAGAAGTTCGAACATCAACTGGAATAGAACACCATGGCACAGGATGACTAATAATAACTGAATGAATATCAGGGGCTGGTGGAATATCCAACTCTGAAGGAAGTATAACAAACTCTCGCAAAAAACTGAAAGGGCTCGTACATTGAGTGTGAAGAACCTTTACGTTCCCAAAAGGGAGCCTAACAGGTTGAACCCTAATCAACACGGATTCAGTTGGAAATACCTGCACTCTATCAGAACCTTTACGTTCCCCAAAGGGAGCCTAGCAGGTTGAACCCTAATCAACACGAATCCAGTTAGAAATACCTGCACTCTATCATATATATTTGCAACAGACCTGTATATCTGCAACAGACCTGTAAGTATCATTGCTAAATATAATTTACTTACAAATATTTACACACAAACAATGCAGAATGCAAGTGAATTTATAGGTAAATTAGGCTCGTCAACTATAGGATCGGAGTCTACAAGAATTATGGACCTAGACTTGATAGGTCCATGATTCTTATGCACAAAATGGAGCAATTTATTACCTTGTGCTAGAATTATTAACCATTCTTATTTTCAGATGACTCTTGGAAGAGAAAGGTGTCAGCACAATTTTTTTCCATTAAATATAAATGAATAAGTATTAGACTTTCCATAATTCTTAACATGTAGGTCAAATATTAGGGTCTACCAAGAAAAATATGTACAACATCCATATATAGGACATCACATCAAATATGACCACTATAATTCGAAAATTGAATAGGCACAAAACAATGCTGAATAATAGCGTAAAAACTCTTATCAACCCAAGAGACATTGTATGGTTGAGAGTGTGGTTCAACTTTGAGGCCCATTCTATTAACAGCCGATTTAGAAATGATATGCACACTACTACCTCCATTTATCATAACTTTATAACTCTTACCGTTATGTGTGACATTTGTGTGAAACATATTAGACCTACGCCAATTCTCATCTCTAGATACAGTATGCAAGCACCTAACAATGTGTAATGTGTATTTATTAGATCATCCTTAACATCACTAAAATTTCTTTGAGATTCATGAATTTCTTTTTCACTCTTACTATTATCTTTATTATGGATCTCATCTATTAACAAATTTCTTATGGAATATTGATAAGTAAAATGACTAAAATCATGACATTTGAAGCATTCAGTTTGTTTTGTAGCTGGTTTTGATGACTCACTAGTGATGATTTTACCTTTTGTATTTTTAGGAACAATATTACTATTTGTAGTATTAGTGTTAGATTGTCGCTTGGATACTCCATAGTTCTGAAAGTGGACTTTTTATTTGAAGATGTGTGCAAATATATCACATAGTTGAGAGCGTACTAAAATGCATTCTTAACAGAATCTAAAAAAATGTGTAAACACTTATGCTTGAGCTCGGGTTTGAGTCCAATACGAAATCATAAAAGAGTTAGACGACTATTTTCTTGAATATCACATCGCACTAAGAGTTCATTAAATTTATACATATATTTAGTCACACTCATGTTTTTCTGTTTTAGATTAGACAACTGATTAAGAAAGCCATACTTAAAAGTTGGAGGAAAATATTTCTTTCTAAGTTCTTTCATTTCAAACCATGTTTCAATTGGTTCTTATTGCTCTCTTGCTAATCGTCTTTCAACAGACATCCAATACATTTTAGCTAACCCTTATAAGTTTAATTTAGCGAAACAGACTCTTCGGGTTTCTGACCTTGCATTCCATTAAAAAAGATGGTTCATATCTGCTAACTAATCACAAAAACATTGGGAGTCATAAGTGCCATTAAAAGAAAGAACATCTACTTTGACTTCACGTGTGATATCATCGTGTGGATATTTATCCTCAAAATTATTATTTCTTCCAATATTATAATACTTTTCTTGTCTACTTTCATTCCTTTGATTATTTTTAGTGGTTTTTTGTTCATTGATTCGTGTTTTTAATTATCTAGATGTGTGTGGATTACATCTAGACCAGTTTGAAGTTTTTTATTAGTGTCTGTAATTTCGTTTAATTTATTTAAAATTTCAGTAAGATTCATAACTTCTCTAAAATTTTTACTACTACGAAACATGCAATAGTTATCTATATGTAGTTGCAATAAAACACATAGATGAATATACAAAATCATAGACACCAAAAATAAATGCATGACTATAAGATCAAAATAAAATACTCTAATGGTTGAAAGTTTCTATATGTAGGAAAATGCAATACCTATTTATATAATAAAATGCAACACAAATGAATCTCGTGGCAAATTATAAGTAACAATAATTTTTTTCGAGTATATGCAAATAACAAGAGTTGAGTGCAAAATATTACCGATTGAATAAATAGTGTAATTAGAATTTACCTCGACGTAGTAAATCACACTTAAACACGAATTCTTTTGAGAAGTGTTGGGAATTTTGCACAAACTCTGGAATAGAAATTCCACAAATCAGCTCAAGAATTAGCTCAAAATTATTTCTCCAAGAATCAGGTTCAAGCTGGACGCGAATCAGACTTGAAATGACGTCAAAATCATCTAAAAAGCTTAACGGGTCTGTTTTTTTCTTAATGGGTCTATTGTGTTGCTTTGTGGATTAGGTCCTGGAGCCCAAAATCAGGTTCAGATCGGGCTTGTTTGCAAAAACCCAAAGTTGCTTGATTTGTGAGGGCTTTGAATGGAGGGCAACAAAAAGAACGATGAAGAGGGGGAGGGGGGAATTTCGTGAGGCTCGAAGATAGTTGTGGGTGATGCGGTGGATGGTGTTGTGGAATCCGAAGGTCAATGTTGGGGTTGATGGAGGAGTGGGTTGATCTTTTTCTTTTTTCCCCCTTTTTGGGTGCCAGGGTGGGTTTTGATGAAGGGCGGCATGGGAAGGAGGAAGGGGAGTGGTGTTGTTGTTGTAGAGGGGAGAGAGAGAGAGAGAGAGGTGGATTTTGGGTTTGTTTTTAAAAAAATAATAAATAAATTGGAAGAATATAGGAAGAAAAATAGAGGAGAGGAAATAGCAGTGGCGAGCTTCAGGGAAAGGAATCTTTTTTCTCTCTTTGTCTCTCTGTTTTCTTTCTGCTTCTTTTTTTTCTGATTGTTTTCCTTTTCTTTCTCCTCTCATTTCTTTTGTTTTTTTTTTCACTTTTTTTTCCAATTTTTTTCTTCATTGATTTCTTTATTGTTTTTTCCCCTGAATTTTTTTCTCTCAAATCTAAAACACAAAAAAATAATAAATAAAAAAGAAAGATGGAAGAAGAGAGTGGTGAAGATGAAAGGGGAAGATTGAGGAATTGGGTTATGATACCAACTTGATACAAGGCGGAACGGATTTACGGTTTGTGGTGGAGAAATTAGAGAAGAAATTAGGATTTTGGGGATAAATTAGGGTTTTGGATCTCATGTCCAGGCGAATCACATGCCCACTCTCTTACGAATC
Source organism: Dracaena cambodiana (assembly GCA_036321105.1). Lineage (NCBI taxonomy): Eukaryota > Viridiplantae > Streptophyta > Magnoliopsida > Asparagales > Asparagaceae > Dracaena > Dracaena cambodiana. The sequence continues at coordinate 11,779,089 of JAYEPQ010000015.1, forward strand.
ACTTATAGAAAAGATTTTGGAAGGAGCAAATCACATGCTCTCAATTTTTATTAATCTCTCTCTTTAAAATTAGTGTTTTACAATCCATATAAATAGAAAATCCTAATGCAATAAGATAATAACAAATATTTTAAAATCTAGCCAAATCTCTAATCTAATTTAATCAAATTTAATCAAATCCAACTTAATAACTAATTTTATTTCTATCAGAGAAGCCCCGGAAGCGAAACACAAGCAGCTAACAAAAATGGGCTGGTGACCACTCATTTTAAAATGGGCTGGTGACCACTCATTTCACTATACCAGATCACCATGTGCAGTATTATAAGCTTATTAGAACAGTACTATTAGAAGAGTTATATATAACCCTACGGCATCTTATTAATCATATTAAATTCATTATGATCCAACTGTATTGAAGTATGGGCAATTAAATTTCAGGTGCTGAGCTATGATCCCTCCTCTAAATATTGTGATCGTTGTTCCATTTCAAGATAATTGTGATCTTAAATTGTTACCATTAGGTGCTACTTTCAATGATATGTTAAGGGATAGCTGCAAAATGATCCTTATTTTTGACCAAATAAAAAACAATCCTTGATCACCCAACTGTCAAATTGGTTATTTTTTGTTTTTAATATATAATAAAATTTTCTGACTTTCCAAAGTTCTGGTAGGGTATTACTAAGTATTCCTTCAATGGCAATTTCATCACCTTCTCTTCTCCACTGCTTTCCTTCTGACTTGTTGTGATTTATTTTTCCTTCTCCAAACCTTTAATCAAGATTAAAGATTAAAAACCCATTCAGAATCATGTTAGATATGAGTTTTTAATAATTGATCCATATTAAATTTGATGTTTAGTGGTCAGCCCAGGCTACAATCTTTAGCTTCTATGAGATATATTGGGTTACTATAAAAGTATAAGAGTCAGAATTATATATTTCTGTACGCACATAAGAGGGAGAGATCGAAGAAGAACTTTTGGGGACACAATGGTGTCTAACTTTTAGCTCTTTGCATATCAGTATTTTTTTCAATTCTCTTTTAAATATGTGGACAACTGGATTTGAACTTGGGCCAAGTCTCTCCCAAATGCTCGAAAATTTTGCTGTTATGAAGTTTTAGATATACATGTTTATATTATAAAAAGTATGATACATGTAACTGTAGTTGTGTTTTTCCAATATTATCACTATAAAAACCTACTTCTTGCATTTGTTTAGTGAAAGAAATTCATAGTTGTTGTTTGGTAAAATTAAACATAATTGTCTGAGACTGAAAGTCATGACTCTGCCATTGATTATTTGGCTAGTACTTGAATCATATGAGATATTGTGATCCTGTTATTGGAAGCCCTCACATTTGAATTTAGATTCAATGGAAACCATAACTCAAACTTTTCTGATGTGTTGAAGATCTCAGTTGAGATGCAGGTCTATTAGATATTAAGGGCTATAAAAACTGTTTTTTGGCCCCTTCTCCAGTGTTTTGTTTGGTTATTTCAACAATATTGGTAGTTTTCGACTTTTGCATTTACAATGTACTGTCAAAGAGAGAGACAATAAATTACTAAAGAATTTGCAGTTTACATTGACATGAATCTTCCCTCTTCTTTCGGAATTTTGTCTCTAGCAAATTGCATTGTGTTCTGTTCCTGCATGGTGTACTGCAAGCTAATGGTAACGTGCCAGTTTGTATGCCTGGAGAACATCTGTTTTTTGCATGAGTGGCATGATGAACTCTTGTTATCCATTATTATTAGTCGGTCTTTCCTAGCATCCTCTGCTCCATGCTCAAAGTCAAACACCAAGATGATCTAATTGAATGTCAATCTGTTTGATATACATGATCCAACACTGGACACAATTAGACAAAATTCTAATTTTCGATGCTTCCAAAACCGTCCTGTTCCTTGTTCCACCTATCCTATTAAAAACCTTCTTGATGTGTTTTTAAGTTTGATTTTTTAAAATTTAGCCTTGTTACAGTCACGATATCCAGGGAAGGAGGGTAAATTGAGATGTGGCAATGTAGCTGCAGGAACAAAGCAACAGTGTAGCTGCACTGTATCTGCTCTCTCTCTCTCTCTCTCTCTCTCTCTCTCTCTCTCTCCTTCCTTTTGGTTCTGTTCATTTTGTGTTGCATCGAAGAAGATGTTTTTATCTTTTGTTTTGTGTAATGACTTAGAACAATATTTTTCACCTACTTTTTGACCAACTCTCTCCAAAACCTGTATAAAATGTCCAATACTTTTTGTTTCTGCAGAAAATAAAATCTTGATAACCAGGTAGATTTTGTCGCTTTTAATGCTCAGTTTTGTAGCATTCGATATGATTGTATTGTTAAACAATGTTCGTTATATGTTTTTCATGAAGAATGAGTTGGCTTTAACTTAATATATTATCCATTCTTGTGACTTGTGGGTTAAAATTATATGTGTGCATTTTTGCTGCTAACTATGACGAATGTGTTAACTATGTATATGATGCCAAAAATAGACCAATTTTCTATCTCCTTTCAATTCAGATTAACATATGCAATATTTTCTAGCATAATATGGATTGATATGTATTCCAGTGAATCTATTTATTATTCCTTAACCCTATAAGTGATTTTCGCTTCACACATCTCTGCAACTAGCAGATCATATTCCTGTATGCTTCATTTTCTCTGTACAGCTATGACTGGATATTTAGGGACGTCATGATGAGGCTCATATATTATCCATTTTGGTATGTTGAAGTTCATTTATATCAATCTTTCAGTATTAACAGCATGGAATAAGGGACAAAGGAGAAGTGGCAGTATAACCTTAGCTATTGTCTCTCTTTTCTAATTTATTTAAGCTAATTTTAGATCTTATTAGATATTCTGTTATTTAACTTTTGTTTTTCAAGGCAAACTGTTACTTTCACCTAGTTCTGGATCAGGCTTTCAAAAACCTATATAAATAATATTTTCAGTTTCCACACATAATAGTGATAATAATGAACATGGTGGATAATCTCGCATCTGAGTTTAATTGTTGTTGATCTATATGGTTGTGATGTTGAAAACAATGCTTGTTCTCTTGCCTTTTGTTTCTATGTTCTCCAAGAAGAATGGCATTGCTTTTGCTTAGTTGTGGGTGTTTTATGTGATGCCAAAAAATTAGACCAATTTGGAATCCCCTTTGAATTCAAAACAGCAAAATCGACGTCTCTGTAGTTTGGAACTTTGGATTTCAATGTTCATGAAGTGTATGCGAATAATTTGAAGTATCTATTCCTGAGTCTGTTATTACTTTACATATCTCTGCTAAATGTAGGTGCATATTCGATGTATGCTTCATTTAGTGGTCTAATACTTTATTATCTCTTTAATATTAGGTGCTTATTCACTTCATGCTTCATTTATCCTGACAAGTATGGGCCTGCTATTAAGTAATGTTGTTGTCGTCTCTGGACACTATTATGTGAAATTTCATGTATATCTTTATTCATAGTATGAGAACGGAACAAGGCATTGAGCAGAAATGGCAGTATAGATACTAGGGATGCAACTTGGGTTGGGTTCAACCCAAAGCCGACCAACCCAACCTGCTCATTGGATAGAGTAGAGTAGGAGCTTTTAGAGTTTGGGTTGGGCTTGAGTTATTGGAAGCCAACCCAACTAAATATTAGATTCAGTTTAGTTTGACCTTTAACCCAAAGTTAACCAAACCGAAGCTGAACCCATCAAAATTTGATTTAACTATATAGTTCTAGGAAAAGATATGTCCCCCTACATTATATTACTCCATTTGACAAACCCTTATCTTTTTTCTCCTATGATTACCCTGCAGAATCCCCAGTCATTTGGTCCCCATATTTTCTTCATTTTAAAGGACTAATTTATACAAGTTATTTTATGTATATATCAGTAGTGTCTCTTCCTCCTCTCCAAATGCAACAAACCCAGGCATGTCGATTTATACAAGATCTCACCTATATCTCACATAATTTATTATGACATCAACACAATTAATGTTAAATGTGCTAGTTGCGGTTCCCAGATTTAAACAGGAGTCTGCCTACCATAGCCAGAGTTTCCCTTGACCTAGGAATTGAGAAACTTTTTTTTAGCTATTTTTTCGCTCTGATTTAACATTGTTGGCAAAAATACCTAGACGAGAATATTCCTTGATTTCAGTCTAAATATTTACTTGCAATGCAAAAAATGAATTTCGAGAAAAAAGAAGGGACAATGGAGGTAAAAGATGCACTTTGGGAGCAGTGTTCTAAATACTGGCCGATATATCGGAATTTACGCAGAAACGAGACATGATAGTGTACTTTTTACCATTTCTCGTTTTGGACCGGTATGGGCCGATATATTAGGTATGTGCTGATATAGGTAATGGTATGAAAAAGCCGGTCAGTATTAAGCAATATCGGTTTGTTTTTTAATTGGGTTTTGTTTGCAGGTTAAATCCATTAACCCGTTAGGAAATTAAAACCCCCTAACGGGTCGGGAGGGGAAAAAACCCCATTTTCTCTCGCTCTCTCTCTCTCTCTCTCTCTCTCTCTCTCTCTCCGATTGCGAGACGAGACGATCAATCCTAACCCTAATTCTAATTCCAAAATCTACCTCCAAGTCACCCGCCGATCAACCTCCGGTCAGTCTCTAACCCTCCAATCAGTCATCGAATAACCAACGAAGCTTCCAAACCCAAGTCTGCGCAGAGTCGGTGGCTATTTTTGGATCCCCCGAAGCTTGCGAGCACAATCGTCGTTTTTGATCAACGTTGGTGATCTTCCTCTACCTCTCTCAACTTTGCCAGCCGTTTCGAGCCTCTGGTAAGCCAATTTTTTTAATTTCATGATAAATTTAAATTAGGGTTACAATTTGTTCAATTTCTCTTAAAATTGTGCTTGATTGTTAGTAATTTATTATTTTTTGTGTTTAAATTTTTTATTTTTGTGCACATTTAGTTTAATTAGAGAGGGATTTTATGGTTCGGCTCACTGATCAGTGAATTAGTGGGTCAAACACTGATTCATGGAAGTGAATTAGTGTTCGACCCACTGATTCACTGAATCAGTGGGTCAATCATTGATTCAGTTCACTGAATCAGTGAACGACCCACTGATTCAGTGAATCAGTGGGCCGATCGAATCAGTGAAACATTGATCCATGTATTGAGAATTGGTTATGTTGGGAGTGTGTTTGAGGGGAATGTTTAATTTGTTGACTAATTTGGATATATAATGTGTTTGAGGAGAGTGTTTGATTTGTTGACTAGTGAATCAGTGGTTTGTTGACTAATGAGATGGTTTGAGGAGAGTGTTCACTGATTTGTTGACTATTCACTTAGGTTATGATTATATATCAGTTGGTGCATATGCAGATGTTCTAAACTGTATTTACAAATTCGTAAGTAGAGTGCAAATAGGCCAAAATAAATATCCTAAACTTGTTTTATGTGTTTTAATATGTTCTATATAGGCAATTATATGATTATTTTTTAACTAGTATGATACCGTTATGACACTCTGGTATTTAGAGTTATATCGTGATATCCCATCCGATATCCGGTATTCGGTATGTAATTTGGCCAACCGGTATATCACCGATATTCGATATTTATAATACTGTTTGGGAGATATGAAAAGCTTGATTTCATTTCTTATATTGTTAGTAAGTATTTAGGCGGAATATAGAACCATTCGCGCCTAAATATCTTTGCCAACAATAGTAGAGATTAAATCGGTTAAAAGTAACCAAGAAGGGAAGATCCTCATTTCAGATTAGTTAGGCATTTATGGGCGTCTATGGATTTGTTAGGTGTGGAGAGAAATGAGGGAGGGACAATATTGGTATGTACATAAAATACGTTGTATAAAGTTCTATTTTAGAAAGGAAAAAATGTGGGGGTAACTTGATTATGGATTCTAGAGGGTAATCACATGGGGAAGAAAGTGAGAGTTGTCACATGGCATAATATTATGTAAGGGGGAGGACATATGTTTCCCTCTATTCTATATGCAGATATGTTTCCCTCTATTCTATAAGCAGAAATTCTTATGCTCTTTATTAGTTTAACTCCATAGATTGTAGAGTCGTGGTTAGCTTGATCTCTTCTAACTCCTGCATCTCTTTTAATCTCACTCGATCGAATCTGAGCTCAACTCATCCCATCTGAATTATTCTCTATAGAGGTAAGTTGGGCTTGGGTTGGTTAATACTTTACCTTAGGCCAAGTTAGGTTGGGTTATGGACTTCGGGAATTTTAGACTCCATATTGGCTTATTGTTGCCTAATTCACTTTACATCCCCTAAACCATGACCTTACCACAACCCAAGAAATAAAAGAAAAGAACTAATAGCTAGTTGATTCATTGAACCATTTTTATGTATTTAGCGTAGTGTTTGAACTTAGAAAGATATTCAGATTAGAAAAAGACTTAGAAAGATTAAGTATAAATTAGATCCTAAAATTAAGTGGTAGCGATTAGAAGGTAATCAAAAAGTTTTTGTAGATAGAGTAGTACAAGAAGCAGAATGGAGGGATCATGATGATCCTAATGTAACATGGAACAAAATGGCTAGCTGCATTAAAAGAATAACTAAAGATATATTCAGTGAGTCAAAGGGCGGTGCTCCACCATATAAGTATGCATCATGGTGGAATAAAGAGATAAAAAATGCTATTAAGATCAAGCGAGACCTTTATAGAGATTTGAAGAAGAATAATATTTATGATGGAATAAGTTTTGAGAAGTACAAACTAGTGAAGGAGGCTAAGAAAGCTGTTCAGGATGTAAAAACTAAATTATATAAACAAGTGTACAAGAACTTGGATAATAAAGAGGCAGAAAATGATATATATAGAATTGCTCGAATAAGAGTCTAAAAACTTGTATACTGTAAAGTGTAATAAAAATAATGATAAGACGGTTCTAGTTCGAGACGAAGAGATTAAAAAAAGATGGAAAGATTATTTGATAGATTATATAATGGTAGTTTTACTAAAGATTTGGGAGATTTTACTATTCAATGTGAGAATATGAATCGTAGTTTTATACGCAGAATTGAAGAGTCTGAAGTAAAAGAGGGTTTGAAGAGGATGAAATCAAGAAAATCTGTTGGTCCAGATGAGATTCTTATAGAGATATGGAGATACTTAGGAGGGATTGGTGTGAGCTGGCTGACAGATCTTTTTAACAAGTTTTGACAAACTAAGAAAATGCCAAATGAATGGAGGAAGAGTATCCTAATATTTCTGTATAAGAATAAGAATGATATTCAGAATTGTTCTAACTATCGGGGAGAAAAATTCATGTGTCACACTATGAAACTTTGGGAAATGGTAATTGAACATAGATTGCGACAAATTGTTAAAATATTAGACCAGTTTGGATTTATGCCGGGGCGATCGACGACAGAAGCTATTCATTTACTTCGTCAACTTATAGAGCGATTCCGAGAGAGAAATAGAGATTTGCATATGGTATTCATTGATTTAGAGAAAACATATGATAAGGTACCACGAGAGATACTTTAGTGCATTTTTCCTCTGTGTGAATTTATTTCCGAAAAATTCTTAAAAATCGCTAAAAAATCATAAAAATTCAAAAAAATTCCCAAAAAATCAAAATAGTCACTATAGAAAAGCATCACTGTAGCAAAGAAATCATCGGAAATTGGAAAAGTCACTGTAGCAAAAAACTCGAAAAAAATCAAGTAAAAATCAGAAAAATTGGGAAAGTTTGGGGAAGTATTTTTAGCATGTGTATGGTGACAAATTGACTATAACACCGAGGTCTATTCTCTCACAACCTGCATGATTACTATTCTAGTTACACTCTAAGTGTCCCCTGCTATATTTGAGTAAGTTTAAAGCCCAGATTCTTGAGCGTGCTCTTTGTTACCGCGGTAGACGCTTGTAGGGTGACCCTCAGGAGGTAGTTTTAGGCACCGTAGGCTAATCAGAGCTATTTACCCACCGACATCTTAGATGACTACCGACATAGTGTGCAATTGTGAGATATATAGAGCGGATTGTAGTCCATACGACATCATGTATAATGATATATATGATATAATGAACACTCCAAGATAGTTCAGAAAAAAATTTGATGAGATAGTTCTCCAAATAGAAAAATTAAAAGAACAAGGTAAAAGTCCCAACATAAGTTTAGAAGTCAGAAAATTTAATTCAACAACTCGAAAAGCTCTATAAAAATTTTAAGAGTCTACTAAGTTATTTTGGATATAAGCCGAACCAAAAAGAGGCCGACCCTAATATCATAAACAAAAAAACTAAAGAGGAGGAAAAGGCGAATAGAGGAAATGATGGTAGTATTTCAGTAAAAAAGGGAGAAAATTGTGAAGAAACAACAAATATAATAAACAGTATAACCAAGAAGAATGGAGAAAGAATGGAGAAAGACAATAATAAAAATCTTTTGCAAATTAAACCAATAAAAATTAGTAAGCATGAAAACAAAATAGAATAGGAAGAACAGATGAAGAGGTTATCTTAAATTCTGAAAAACCCCTAACAGAAAAGAGGAATATATGATACGATATAATGAGATAATTTTTGTCCCAAAACATGGAAGAAGGTTTAATTATGTTAAGGGAACATTTAGATTTAAAGGTTATAAACAATATTCATTACACGTGCTACTAGATACAGGAGCCACAGTTTATTCTTGTCGAGAAAATATCATACCACTAGAGAAATGGGAGCCAATGAAATATCCAATTAAAATAACATGGATCAGTGCGCATAAAACAACTATCCAAAACAAAGCCAAGAACGTGGAAATTTGGCTTAATGAGAAAAAAATCATTATAGCAAAACTCTTATGTTTTCCACATATGAATGGGGACATGGTTTTAGGAAATAATTTTATTGGAGAATATCTACCAATGATCGTAGAAAAACAAATGGTGTCTTTACATCAACGAGAAGGTAACCAACCCCAAAGGGTCGACATGCCACTCTTAGAAGGACCTAGGTATAAGTGTACAGAAGATTTTTCTCCTCCAAAAAATATCTCAGACAATGAAAACCCATTAAAAAGTTGCAAAGCGATTTATGAGCTAGATCAAACCCACTGGCTTTATAAAACACTTAACGAAAATTTTAGTGAAGATCCTTTAAAATTATGGAATCGAAGTCTAAGATTTTGTAAAATTCAGTTAAGAGACGATAACGTAATAATCAGAGTAAAACCCATGCTCTATACTAGACAAGATATAGATGAATTCGACAATCAAATAAGTGAACTTTTAAGTATAGGTCTAATAGAAAAAACCACTAGCCCTTACTCTAGTCTAGCATTCATGGTTAGAAATCTTAATGAATTAAAAAGAAAAAAACCACTAATGGTAATTAAATATACGAGATTAAACCAAAATCTAAAGTTTAATGGGTATTTTATCCCCAGAAAGGAAGTCCTAATAAATTTGACGAAATGGTTTAGAGTATTCAGTAAGTTCGACTGTAAGTCTAGTTTCTAGCAACTAAAATTGACAGAAAAATCGAAACCACTAATAGCATTTAGTATGCCACGTGGTCACTTTCATTGGAATGTCATGCCATTTGATTAAACACCGCACCACAGATATTTCAAAGATGGATAGACTCGATCTTTAATAACTTAAAGGATTTCTGTGTCGTGTACATTAATGACATTTTGGTTTTTTCAAAAACAAAAAATCATAAGAGACACTAAGGATCATTAGCGATATTTTTAAAAGACACGGGATAATACTTTCCCCAAAAAAGATCGAAATCAAAAAAGAATCAATAGAATTTCTTGGAATTATCCTAGAGAAAGATGACATTCAACTACAAAAACATATCATTTCAAAAATCAAGAAATTTTCCGAAAAAATAAAAGATAAAATATAGCTATAAAGTTTACTAGGACTATTGAATTATGGAAGAAATTTTCTACGATAACTTACGAAGGAAGAAATACCTCTACTAAAAAAACTAAATAAAAATCAAGATTTTATCTGGACAGATAAAGATAAAAAGGTTCTAAAACAAATTAAGCAGCTCGCTGAAAAGGCACCTGAAGTCTATCTATCTAAATCAGGAGATAAACTGATTTTAGACACCGATGCATCAGATGAATATTGGGGATGTGCACTAAAAACAATTCCAAAAGAAAATTGGAACGAAGAGGATCTACCTCTATCTCAGAATGGAATCAGACTCAAAAAAGAAGTATGCCACAAAAGATATTAAAATATGAGAAATTTTGCGGGTACAACTCTGGAAAATTCAAATCAAACGAATTAAAATGGATAATATTCGAGAAGGAACTATACACTATAAAACTAACTTTGCAAAAATTTCAAATATTTCTTGCACCCGAATATTTTATTATCAGAACAGATAACAAAACCGTTAGAGATTTTCTAGTAAATACGAGAAAGACCTCTGGAAAACGCATGTAATTGTATAATGAAATAGCCCAGTACTCCTTTGAGATAGAACATGTTAAAGGAAAAGATAATTTTATCGCAGATTATCTAAGCCGACCTAACAAGTAAAGAATAAGTAATTATAAACAAGTTTCTAGACAAGGAAAATCTTAGTGATCTACTAATAAATTTATTTTGCAGAAGAACGATAAGGGGAAGACTATAGCAAGTAGTGTTTCTATTCTAGCAGTATTCGTCGTATTTGTGGGATATCAGCCGGGTATCTACACAAACTGGAAAAAATGCTACGACTAGATATTCGATTTTAATGGATCCTGTTGTAGGCATTACTACTCGAAAGAGGATGCCATCTTACCCTGGGAGGTGTCGTGTCAGAACCCATACTTAGCAGAAGAGATTCGTGATCTCGCCCATCACATGCTCAAACTAAAAATATCAAGCTTTCCCAAGTTAGAGATTCCATCACCATTTTACTCCGAAATAAATGGAGCCTGGTGAGCTCACTAGAAGGCAAATCTAGGTATTGGAACTCGTGTTTTCAGAAGGCACATGGGGAATTTAGCAAATCTTGTAATGAAACATGAATCAGAACTCAAGTTCTACTCAAGTTCTTGAGAAACGTTTGCTCAGATTATATAACAATCCTCAATGAGGGTATCATCAGGGAAGCAACCCTTAAACAAATTGTTCTCTTAAAAAGAATGAGTAAGCTTTTAGAAAAAAAGTTATCCAGCCTCGCCGAATCAAATAGATCAAAGGAGACACTACAATTTGAGATTATAGCACCAGAGGGATCGCAAGCATGCAATGACTCTATACAGCAGGCCGAAGAAGAAATGGACACGAAGGTCGAGGTCGAAGTAGAAGTCGACATAACCGAGGAAGCTCTCAGCATGGGAGTCTCTGTACAGAGTCTACTAAAACAACTACATGAAGAAGGCGACTCGGCGGTTGGGCTATTTGGAGAAGAGTCTAGAAAGTTTGAATACTATGTTCTTTATGGGAAACTAAAAGTGAAAAAATTAGTCCCAAATTCAAAACTCGACCAAAAGAAAACACCAGAAGCGACAATCATGCCAACAGGATGGGACGATCCTGCCCCATCTACAAATGGATGGATCTTGCATCTCCAAGTTCGATAAAAACTTCAGTCTCCGATAATTTCATTAACTTCCTATAAGAATTTGAATATTTTATATAAATATAGTGTGCTAAAACAAAGGCTCTCTTGACATCAACAGTGAATCAACAAGACATCAACAGTAGAGATTCCTGACAGCGACATCAATAGTTAAGGTTCCTGACAACGACAAGATATCAACAATGAAGATTCCTGACAGCGACATCAACAGTGAAGATTCCTGACAACGACAAGATATCAACAGTGAAGATTCGTGACAAGACTTCTAAAGCAAGATTCTCAAGAGACTTATTATGCAAGGGAGGTTATCTATAAAAGGAGCTTCTGAAGGATGGACAGATCATTGGCAATCCACACCAACATAAGTAAGCTTCCACAACACCCTAAACTCCTCAACGCGTCCTTTCTTCATCACCATCCTCTCTCTCCCTCTCATCTTCTCCCATCTGTTTTGCCAGTCTTATACCTGCCGATCAAACCACCACCCACTTGTAGTTCTCCACCACCTATATGTATAATTAAGTGTGCCTGAGTGTATTAGATTTTCGTTTTGTATTAGTGTGTGACAGTAGTATTGGTGCATTTTCCCTCTGGTATCAGGGCTCGAGTGTTCCTTTTTTGGGCGGTAGGGGTCTGCGGTCTGTACAGAGTTTTCGGTGTGATGGCTACTGTTCCAGTATGTACTGTTTGTTTTGAACTTTATAAAGTAGATTGCACTTGCTTTAGTGTATTAGGTAAGCTCAATGTTTATTTTATTTTGTGTGAATTTATTTCCTAAAAGTTCTTAAAATTCTCCAAAAAATCATAAAAATTTAAAAAAATCCCCAAAGAATAAAAAAAGTACTGTAGCAAAAAAAAAAAAAAGCAAATTGGAAAAGTCACTGTAGCAAAAAAATCCGAAAAAATTAAGTAAAAATCAGAAAAATTGGGAAAGTTTGGGGAAGCATTTTTTAGCACGTACATGGTGACAAATTGACTATAACACCGACCTCTATTCTCTCACAAACTGTATGATTACTGTCCTAGTTACACTCTTAAGTGTCCCCTACGAGATTTGAGTAATCTTAAAACCCAGATTCCTGAGCGTACCCTTTGTTGCCGCGGTAGGCGTTTGTAGGGTGAGCCTTAGGAGGTGGTTTTAGCTACCATAGGCTACTCAAAACTAGTTACCTACCGACATTTTAGATGGCTACCAACATACCATGCATATTTGAGCATTCCAGAAGGGATTATAATCATTTAGAGCATTTTTCAGGAGCTATAGATAAAAATCTAACTAATATAGCCAGCTTCCTTAATAACCTTGTTGATCTCATAGTTTTCAGGTTCCGCAAATTAGAGTCCCAAATAGAAAAATTAACGGAACAAAATGATAAATATCTTACTATATTCTGTACATACGAGAAAAAAATATTTCCATGAGACGATACGATAAGGAAACGAGGGAAGTAGTAGGAAGGTTAGATCGTATCGACGGATTAGGTACCATTTTAAAGCAAAAGAAACCAAGTTAACAAATAAACATGATGTAAGTAGATAGAAAATGCTTCAGAAAAGAGTATGACTCGATTGTGGAACTAGTTAATTGTTGGAAAGAATTGTATAGAGATCCAAGTAATACTATTCAGGAGAGAGACCATCTAGTAAGTAGGATGTAAGAAACTTACCTTTAGAATGAAAAGTTGCTATACCATTTTGAATTTGATCCTGAAATATATAACCTAGAAAGCGAAGAAGAAGAGGAGCCAGATAACACTACAAATTTAGATAACGAGAACTATGGAATGACTATGCACGATGAATACGAGTCTGAACACGGGAAAAGAATTAAATCTGACAGTGAGCTGATACATGTTGGAGAAGATAGCAAAACTACAGTAGATTTAAATAGCCAACAAATAGGAGGGAACATGAGGATTGATGATTTAATAAAAAATAGTGTATTCAAAGGAGGAACCTATCTAAATTTGTCCAATATACATTTCAAGGATAAACAAAAGGATATGACGACTGGGCGCAATCCCTAGTCGTAATCACAAATCATGAAGGATCATGAGATAATGAAAGATTTATCAATTACATTACGGGAATTTACAAGGAGATGTTTTGCAATGGATGAAACAATGGATAAATTCGAAAGAAGTAAAAAGTAAACGGAAGGAGTGGGGAGAAAGCGATAAGTTCACTAGTTTTGAAAAAATCCTCACTGCTTTCATAAAAAATCATCAAAAAAAATTTATGTGGGTTCATAGATGATAGAGCTCAAGAAGAAGAGGTTCTATATGCGCTGTCCAAAATTGAATTATGCGAGATATGTGAATTCAAAGAATATTGCAAAATATTCTCAAAATACTTTTTCAAATTGGAATACGATAGGGCAAAAAATTGGCTTGATCCTTTTTTCCACAAGCTCCCAGTCCATGGTATACCAAAACAAGAAATGGATACTCAGACTACTTAAAACGAATTGAAAAAAAGGATAATTTGGGGCACCGTATACACTGTGTTTAAAATAATACAGGACGATTGTTTTAATATAAAATCCTATAAGAAAATGAAGAACACGATAAGTAACTCTCCTAAAAGAAGAATGTGCTGCGAAAAAATAATTGGCGAAAAATGGAAAATAGGAAGTGAAAGAAGGTCAAAACCAACATTTAGAAGAAGTTTTCGATGGAAATCATAGACAAGGAGTAGATGATTTATTAGAAGTAATAAATACGTTAGAAAAAGAGACGAGTCTTTTGCTCAAAGGGACAAGAAGGGGTGCAGATGCTTCGTATGCGATGGACATTTTGACAGAGATTGCCCTAAGAGGGGAAAAAATGCTCAAAAAATGATAAAATATATGGAGGAATGAGAACTAAAAATCTGTTTGGGTGAAGAAATTTTGTCAACAGATATAATACTATGTGAACTTGAAGTCGAAAATGATTCAAACGCCGAACTAGTTTTTATGATGAATGAAGAATCAGGTCCTATCACACCCCAGCATCAAAACTGGATAATATAACATTGGGAGATGTAGTTGGAAGAGAATTAGTTTTTAGCCTAGAGGACATCGATAGGATGAAAAAACATCAACAAATAAAGAAAACAGAAATATACAAAATTTCACGGTTCAATTTCTTTTCTAGAAGAATAATCAAAAATTTTAACGGAAACACAATAACAAATCTGTCAGCCGGAGAAAGAGTAGACATCCCCATCTTTAGTCAAGAAAAGGTACGAGATAGAAAAAGAAATATCCAGAAATTCGTTATATCCACGTTGGTCTATTCCAAATTAAAATCAATGCACTATTTAGGACTGGCATAAACATGCCTATAATAACACTCGTAATGGACAATCGATTCACCAACTGTCACCAAGCACTAATAGGGGGTTTCCAATCCAATTTAGTAAATCAAACTGTATGATTCAATATCCGACCCACCTACTTTATCTCTATATCAGACCTAAACATAATAGACACTGTACGACTAAAGATTAAGACTCAAGGAATGAACATAAAAACCAACTCGCACGATCTGGCCATAGAATATACCACAATTCATGAATTGACCCAAACCACAAAGGCTAAAACAGTTTCAAACCAAAGAGAAATAATCGAAATATTTGAACCAAAACCTTTTGAAGAAGAAATAAAACCCCGACTAATGAATATAAAGGATCTCACGGTACCTAGACAGTGGTTTCTCGAAGATTTAATACAAACTGAAGAACCGAAATACTTCGGACGGGTAGAAATACAAAGTTCTGGAAACAACTTATATATTAAAAATAATTCAAAGCAACCTTTACTAACAAGAAGCAATAGTGAAAAGAAAACCAGAGAAGTAGCCAGCAGATCTAGTGCCAGGGAGGAAATAAGAGAGCTGGTGCTGTCATGACTGTTAGGAGAAAATCTAAAATTAAGCCCAAATGTTAAGGAAACAGGCCAAAAACTTGGTATACCTCATGCCAGGATCAACGTCTTGGCAAGAGGCTGTCGAGTTCAGTTATTAAAAGTAATTTTTCATATATGTAAATAATTATAAACTAACCATTTTTCAGAAAAACCCGAAGAAAGGAAAAGAAATAGTCACATCAGAAAAGACAAAAAGAGAACAAACTCTTGAAAACGCTAGACAGACACTTCCTGAAGAAGTCTTTTTGAGTATCAAAACAATAATGCTCGATCACAAAGAGAAAGTCAGAAGAATCTTATCAAAAAATAAAACAGATATCATCTTGGCCCGAAACTTTTTAAATTCATGAAAGAAGGAATGTGGGATATCCAAAAAGTCGAATGGAGACTTATAAGCCATCTGTGCTTCAGACTACGAGGAGAATAATAATGGTGCAAACTATCAGCAATGATAAGGTTTTTCACCCATAAACTAGCCACAAGTATCAATTATAATTATTTGTTCACCTTCCAAATATTCAGCATGCTTGGATGGAGAGAAGAGGCAGTTTTTTCAACCATACCAAATATGGATATTCGGCAACCCTGAGCATTGGCAAAAATTCGACCCAATTATAACACCGAAAGAGTCAATTATAATTATTTCTGGTGCAGCAGTTTTATCGAGCTGATTGACAAAGCAAGAAAACTTATCAAAACCATCGACAACTATTCAATCATGACAAACAGAAGGATAGTCGCCACAAAGGACTATCATACAGAATTTAGCATTTCAAAAGGACGAAACCACAAAGCAATGAAGCTATGGGATATAGCTTTCAACCAGAAAAGTTTAGATATCCCAACAGAATTAGAATGGATAGTTGAACATCATATGTAAATATAATCCTCTCCTGAAATCCACAGTCCAAATCAATAGCAAAGATTCCTGACGACAATATCAACAACGAATCAATAAGACATCAACAGTAGAGATTTCTGACGGCGACAAAACATCAACAGTGAAGATTCCTGACAACGACAATACATCAATAGTGAAGATTCCTGACAACGACAAAACATCAACAGTGAAGATTCCTGATAATAACAAGACATCAACAGTGAATATTCATGACAAAGACTTCTACAACAAGATTCTCAAGAGGCTTCTCATGCAAGTAAGCTCGTCTATAAAATGGGCTTTCTATGCAAGGAAGCTCGGCAAATCATCGGCAATCCACACCAATATAAGCAAGCTTCCACAACACGTTAAGCTCCTCAACGCCTCCTTTCTTCATCACCATCCTCTCCCTCCCTCATTCTCTCCCATCTGTTTTACCAGTCTTATGCCTGCCGATCAAACCACCACCCACTTGTAATTCTCCACTACCTATATGTATAAATAAGTGTGCCTGAGTGTATTAATAGTTTGAGTGTATTAGTTTTCCGTTCTGTATTAGTGTGTGACAGTAGTATTGGTGTGTATTTTCCCTCTAGTATCGATATAATTAAAGATATGTATATGGAGTAGTGGCCAATGTCAGAACATGTGGTGATTTAACAAGTAATTTTTCTATCACAATTGGATTACATCAAGGATCTGCATTAAGCCCATTCTTATTTGCTATGTGATGGATGAGCTTATTAGAGCTATTCAGGATGAGATATTTTGGTGTATGCTTTTTGCTGATATCGTCTTAGTTGATGAGATAAGAGTAGGGATAAATACCAAGTTAGAGTTATAGAGGCACACATTAGAATCTAGAGGTTTTGGATTGAGTAGATTTAAAACATACTATATGGAGTGTAAATTTAGTAAACGATGGACCATAAACTATAATGCTGTAAAACTGGATGGGTAAGAGATATAAATAAGCAGTCAGTTTAGGTCTTTGGATTCTATTATTCAGAATGATGGAGAGATCGATAATGATGTTAACTATAGGATACAAGCTGGCTGGTTGAAATGGAGGAGGGTAACGAGAGTTTTATGCGGCCGTAACATTCTGTTAAGATTGAAGGAAAAATTTTATAGGACTACTATTAAGCCAGCTTTATTATATGGTACGGAATGTTGGGTTATAAAAAAACGTCATTCACAGAAAATAAGTATAGCAGAGATGCATATGCTTTGCTGGATATGCGGCAACACTAGGAGAGATAAAGAAAGAAATGAAGATATTCGTGCTAAGTTAGGTGTAGCTCCCATCGATGAGAAGATGCGAGAAAGTCGCTTACGATGGTTTGGTCATGTGCAACATAGATCTACAAATGCACCAATTCGACGAGTGGAGTTTATCAATGTAGAATAAGTTAAAAGAATGAAGGGAAAACCGAAAAAAATATGGATGAAGGTGATACGAAAAGATATGGATTCTAGAGGTTTAAATGAGGAGATATTACTTGATAGAAATGAATGGAGAAAGACTATCAAGGTGATCGATCTGGCGTGATTCTTTTTTTGGTTCATGTGGCCTACCCCAAATACTTGGGATAAAAGGCTTAGTTGTTGTTGTTGTAGCGTAGTGTTTGAACTCTTTTATCATAATGATTTATGGTTTCCGAGACTTGCACTATGGAAAGAAAAGAATGTCTCTTCATTGTCTATTTGTATATGAATAATAAATACATAAATATTTGCTAAAATGATCCTAGAAATGTTTTCATATATACTATGACCCAAATATCGATCTGGGTAAGCTTACCACCTCAGAGCGCTTACATATCAAAGTAGCATGTACCTGTATTTTTACCTCAAACTAAAGCTTATCTCAAATCTTGTTATCATAACTCTGACCATCAATCTCGTACTTGCTCAAATTTTTTTTTACATTCTTTTGCTAAGACAAGTTCTCAAGGACTACAGCTGCTCATACCTAGCTCCAAAAATATCCTTAGCACTATCTCTTATAGTCTATGAGAAAATTGTTCCAACCAAACCACCAATAATATTTGCAGGGAGAAAGCAGCAAAGTGAGAGTATAGCCTTTGCCATTTTCTCTTTTTTATTTTAGGTCATGTTAATATTATATCTTATCAAATGTCTTATCAACATTTAAAATCTCGGAATCAACATGACTGTTGATGGATTATGATATTGAAAATCGGCAATATTGGATATAAAATATTGGCAATATAATCAACACCAGCACAGATATTATAGGGTATATGTTATATCGGATACATCAAAATCTGATGTTATTTCGCAATATGTGTCTGTTTCGGCCGTTAGTTAAAGCTTTGGATTTTTATTATTTGAGTTTGTTTATTTGCATGAAATGATTCCAAATTTGTTTGTAGAAACATATGATCATGGTAATGAAGTAGATAATCTTGCATATGATGCTTATATTTGTTGTCATTGTTAGATATAGTTGTGTTAAACAATGCTTATCCATGTCACCTTTTGCCCTGTATTTTATTCATTTAAGAATGACATGGCTTTAACTTAATGCAATCTATTCTTGTAACATCTAGGTAAGATTTCTGTGTATGTTTGAGGATGAATGCATTAACCACGTGTATAATGTGAGAAATAGACCGATTTGGAATCACCCTTCTATTAAATCAGCAAAAGCAATATCTTCTTCCTTAATCTGGATCAAATATTCATGACCGCTATATGAATGAATCAAATTATTTATCCCCAGCCTGTTAGATAACTAATGCTCTACACATATCTCCACCAAGTAGATTCATATTCACTGTATGCTTCATTTATTCTGTACTACGATGGGCTGGACATTTTGAGACATTTTTGTCATTTCTTGAACCTTAGCATTTTTTGTATGTCAAATCGTATTTAATATTTTTATTAGTAGTATGAGCACGGAGCAGAGGGCTAATAGACAATACTTGAAATATGACCTGTTCCTTGATCCATAGAAAGTTATCTCCTCTCTATGAAAGTGAAAATAAGGGGAGAGTTGGGAGACAACTTGGCTTCATCTTGTATGCAAGCACACAAAAAAATTGCACATTTTATTTTATGGTAGAGAATAGCCTTGTTCTCTTTTCTAGGGGCCCATAAATGTTCGTATGAGCCTCCCACAATTAACTCATCATCATTAGGAATCCTTACAAAAGGATCCTGTGATGCCATAGTTGACAGTAGACAGTAAGAGAATCCTGTTTGATCCTTTATAGGACATAAATTTTATTTATAGTGCAAAAGAATTTTGCTTCTTGAGGTTTTGAGTATATGTAAGCATGTAATCTTCCTGATACTTCCATAACTGATACTCTAATGCACCTTACTTTTACTCTCACGAAAACACGTGTGCTAATAGATTCAGGAGGTTGTCTCACATAGATAGTATGCATGTAAGATGTGTGATACATGTAGGGATGAGAATGGGTGGGTCCAAGGGCCAGCTCTCGGCCTGCCCTATTCAATTTTTTGAATTAAGTTTTTTTTTTATTTTTAATTCAAAATTTTGAATAGAACATGCCAAGGGCCGGCCCTTGGACCCACCTATTCTAATCCCTAATTTATACGTGTCCAATTAGCCTAACTTATGTTATTTGACTTTTTCTTTTATCATATTCAGCTTAATCAGTTTCATCTGATGGGAATACCAATTGATCTTTCTTCAAGTAATCAAATTTTCCTTTTCCACTTTCCAGGTTAAGGACAACTATGAGGCTCTTGAGGGACGCTACGAAGCTTTAAATGCTCGGGTTGCAGCTTTAGAACATGCAAATGCAGTAGAAATTACAACAACTGTTGAGGGATTTGAATAGATGGGGATTTTCTTTGATGATGAGGTTTTGTTCCTTCCTTCTGTTTCCTCTGATGAGTTCATGTTGTTTTCTTAAGCACCTTGCAACCAGATGAATCTCCATAAGAGTTGCATGAGAAGATTCTGAATGTTTCAATAATATATTTTGCCTGGGTGATCTAACTTGTATTGCTTTCATTCTGGGATAATTGTGTCTTTCCTGCAAGCAAGCCCCCAAATCAGTAATTGTTAAAGATATCCAATTTAATTTTCTTGTGCACCATCTTTCAAAGAGATGCACGACTCTCGAAGAGGTTGCAGTTTAGCGATATAATTAGCCCATTTCAGCATTATAATTAGTCTATTTCTTGGTAAGTTTAGCACTTAATGACACTATCATTTCTGAACTTGTTTACTTGGTGACCCTTTTTTAGGTACTGTGTTGCTAATGCATTTTGCTTCTCTGCAATGAAGTCTCCCAGTAAAAATTTTAGTTAACAGGGTTCGCAGGCTTTGTTTTTTGTAAAACGTTACAGCTTCGTAACAATCTTCTCATGCAACATCACTTCTATTATCATATTGCATTTTGTTGTCCCTTGTCCACCGAGATACTGTGCCCAATGTACTATAGCAAGTGACAGCAAAGTTATGTATCTGAAGTGTATTCATTAGGGAAGCGACTGCCTGGCCCAAAAGGTTGGGGAAAGACCCGTTTTTTTTTTTTTTTTTTTTTTTTGCATAAATGAATACTTTGGTTCGAAGGAGAATGGCTTTTTTCACTTATAAAAACTTGTTTTAATCTCGAGAATCTTATCAAAGAGACCATAAATCTTATTTATCCAAATCATTTCTATGGAATGCATTTTGTAATTTGCGTGATCATCATTTTTACGGCCATCTTGGAATTGAGCAAAGAGAAAAAAAGAGGAAAAATGGCTTTGTCCATTTTGTCTTTAGACAGCCGGTTTGCATTTTTTTTTTTTTTCGAATTTTTCTTGTATTATGAATTATGAAATATTATCCAACTGTCTATTTCTTCCAAACCTTCAAGAAATTTGTCGTGTTTTTTCTAAATTTATATCCTAGGTTATGGAATTTATCCATTCCTTTTAGAGTTCTTGGTTGTATCCAGTCTCTTTCCTACATTTCTTTATCGGCATTATGGACGATATAAGGGGAAAAATGGTGGAAAAAAATATGGAAAAAACAAGATAGGAGAGTAGAAGCGATATGTGAAAGGAATTTGGTGGGAAGAAATATGATTATGATATACACGAAAGCTGCAGAATAAATAAATCCAAAAGGGAAGAAAGTTCAGAAAAAGTTATATAGCTTTAAGCAATGGACGAGTTCTTCGGATTCGTTGTTGGTTGTTGCATTAGCAAAATTGAAAATAGGGATGAAAGTATGAAAGTGAATCACTTCTATGAACTTCCAATTTTAGTTTTGTTGGAAATGCTAAAGTGATTTTTTCCGTGTAAGATATCTTTGAGTTTAATTTTATAGGCACTAAAAAAATAAAACAATCAACTGAAACAAGAGCGTCAGACGAGCGTGTACTAAGGAGCGACACCCTCCAGATGAGCGCATTCTATATCCATGAGTGCACATGTCCCTTGCAAGAGTACGTCTCCCAGGTGCGCTCAACCTAGAAGCGCACCTAGGAGCTGATGAGCACATGCTTGGTCGACGTGGAACATGTATCGAGAAGTGCGTGCCTTACAAACGAGCACGCTCTCTGCCTAGGAGTGCGTGTGCCAAGGGTAGTGTGCCCATGGCAACGCACACTCGGGTACACACAGGCACCCCAGGGAGTGCGTACTCCCAGGGCTATGTGCGCTTGAGGTGGCGCACGCTCGGGGGTGTGCACGTGCCCAGGTGCACGGGTGCCCAAGCATGCCCCGTCCAGGTGTGCATTGGAGTGCGCACACGTGCGCACCGCATGCATGTGCAGGCACATGCGCTACGGGCACTGTGCGCTCCTAGGCTTGGCATGCACGGTGCGAGCATTGCACCTCCTGTGTTTTATGTGTTCCGCTCTTTGTGCGGAGTTTGTTGATTTAGAAGATCTATTGCAACCACTCATGAAATCTCCGATTACGAAGATATTTTAGGAAACAATTATTTTCCAAAAGGCTATAGGGCTCTCTCATAAAAGAAAAAAAAAATATAGACATAGAAAGACTGAGAAATCTAGAGAATAGAGAAGC
This sequence comes from Dracaena cambodiana, assembly GCA_036321105.1. Lineage (NCBI taxonomy): Eukaryota > Viridiplantae > Streptophyta > Magnoliopsida > Asparagales > Asparagaceae > Dracaena > Dracaena cambodiana. The sequence continues at coordinate 11,801,481 of JAYEPQ010000015.1, forward strand.
GCTTCAGAGTTTTTCTTCTCTAGCTGAACTTGGTATTGCAGAATCAGTGAGCATTCGGATCGTCAACGAATGACACCAACGATCTTCCATCACTGCCTAAGATCCCACGAAAACAATAGGAAAACAAAGTTATCTCTTTTTCTATCTCTGTAATATATTTTCAAATAATTTTCTCTTATTTGTTGTAATCAATTCGTCAATAGAAATGAAAGGAAATTTTTCAAATTTGGGCATATATGATTTGATAACTATAGTGAGAGTCTCTCTTTTTTACCAAAGAGAATGTGGTTCACAGTTTGACACGAAACTAATTGGTTCAGTTGTTAAGACTCTTATCATCGAATTCGACCAACAGAGGTATGAAGAATACCTTTCCTCTGATTCTTCTTCCTCAAAACCCGCAAGGAGTTATCATCGAGTGACAACAAAAAACTATGACACTTGCCCATGGACAACGACAAGGTGTTATCGCCTGTCAAAAAATATGAGGTGTTATCGCTCATGAACAAAAACAAAATATCATAATCTGTCAAAAATTATAAGGCATTATCGTCTCTTAACAAAGATACGATATCATCACCTATCAACAACGATACCCACGTTAACCACGGATTTGCTGAAAAGAACATGGCCAAACCAAGCTCTTGACGCGATCACGAAAAAGAAATTAGACTACCAAAGAAGATGCAAGGCCTAATGGGCACCTTCAATATTACAAAAAAAGCATTTGTTGAAAGCCTACTGTCTGAAGCGCCCTCACACGGAGACCACCACCCGCAGAGCTTTGTGCACAAAACTCTGCATGCAACAGAACTAAGCGCGCGTGCAGTACAACCAAGCATGCATGCAGAGCCAGGCACAAACGCGCATGCAGAGCAAGGCACAAACGCACATGCATAGCGTGCTGCTGTACATGTGCCTACAGGCATGCGCACGGAGATCGCGCTCGCAGGCGCCTTTGCACGCGCCCGTAGGTGCACGCGCTTGCTAGTGCACACATTCGCGTGCACCTGCAACCACGTGCACGAATTGCTTGCTATGTTCGTTGTACGAGCAAGGTGTAATTGGCATCCAATTATCTTTGGGAAAGCTACCCTCAAACCCAAAATAGTTCCCAGTAGTTCAAGTAAAGACTCGGACACTTTGCAGTTTGATTGCAACGGGCCAAACTCTCATAAGATGATAAGAGCAATGGGTTACGATCTAACAAAAGGTGAAGGATTGTACTTCAACTGAGGAAGAAGACTTTCCCTGCAGCTATGCGTGCCAAAAGGCAAAAGCATCGGCTATTATAGTAAAACCAGGCATGGTTTAGGCTATGTTCTGCTTCTGAACCAGAGATGAATGTTCTCCAACAAGATTCCCCTGAAAACATTCCGATGCAATCATTTTCTACATCAGGTTGCGATTCTGGTTATGGTTTGAGAAGAATGTTTCGGCAGATGATAGTTAATATGATATTCACTACCTACTTAGACCGAGAAGGATCCAATGGTGAAGATTCCTCTCGAGCTTGAGCACAGAAAATGGATGCACAATGAGAGATTCGGTTCAAACAATGTGAACCTTCCACAGAAGATTAAGTCATCAAGATGAATATGGGAGATGATAAAAATTCCTAGCTCATATTTGTAAGTAAGAATGTGGATTAAGACTAGTTGCAAAACTTGATTGAGCTCATACGAGATTATATAGACATCTTCCATTGGAATTACGAGGATATGCTGAGACTCGACCCGAAGATAGCACAACATCACCATAACATCAAACCCGATGCTAAATTGGTGAAACAACAACAAAGATCAAACCGAAAGTTCAAGAAGCAATCGAAGTAGAGGTGAAGAAGCTAGAAGCATGCGGCTTCATTCGCAAGGAATGACACCCTGACTGGTTAGCCAATGTTGTACCAGTCGTGAAGAAAAATGGAAAAGTCCGAGTTTGCGTAGATTTTAGAAATCTAAATGATGCTTACCCAAAAGACGACTTTCTGCTCTCAATTAGCAATTGATAATTAGCAATACATACGGTTTTGAAAGGATGTCGTTCATGGATGGTTTCTCTGGATATAACCAAATTAAAATATGTCTAGAGGATAAAAGTATACGTCCTTTAGAACACCGCAAGGGGTATACTGCTATACATTAATGTCTTTTGGCTTAAAACATACTAGAGCAACATATCAACGAGGTACGACGGTAATTTTTGATCACTGCTAAAAATTGTAGAGTGTTAGTTGATGATATTGCAGTCAAAATCCGAAGCAAAGAAAATCACATCAAAAATTGAGGATAATATTCAACTTAATGAGGACTCATCAATTGAAGATGAATTCAACTAAGTCCTTCCTTGGTGTAACCAGTAGAAAGTTTCTCGGTTTCTTAGTAATAGCAAAAGGTATTTACCTGGATCTTGAGAAAATAAAGGCAATATAAGATATGCGACCTGCAAGGAGTACTAAGGAATTCTGAGGTTTGCAAGGACGGTTAGTGTAAATCTATCATTTCATCACCAATTTAGTTAGAAAATGTCAACCCTTTTCCAGGTTGATGAAAAAAGGCGCCTCTTTTATCTAGGACGCTGAGTGTCAAAGGGCTTTTGATGATATTAAACAATACCTCATCAATCCACCGGTATTAACCTCCCGATGTTCGATAAACCCTTCCTCCTCTATGTAAGGGTAATGGATCACACTTTAGGGGTTCTACTTGCTCAAACAAATGAGAAAGGACAAGAGCAAGTAACCTATTATTTGAGTCAGACAATATTTGGAGCTCAACACAGATACAATCTTATGGAAAAGGAATGTTTAGCTCTTATTTTCGCCATTCTGAAGACAAGACATTATTTGTTGGGAGAAACAATCCGTGTCATATTCAGGAAATTTCGCTTAAGGATATTAATAACTAAACTAGGTTCCATAATTCAAGGCTTGCCAAATGGGTACTACTGTTTTTGCAGTATGATATGAAATTCGTTCCTCAAAATGCAACCAAGAGACAAGCCATTGCAGACTTTTTGGGTGATCACCTAGTGCCTGAAAGCTTTAAAATATATGAAGCCATACCCGATGAAACAATCGAAAGCAACACAACTTCGAAAGATAGTGTGTGGCAGATATTGTTTGATGAAACTACATGAGTAGGCCAAATAGGAAATTATTGAGGGAGCAGGTGTTGTCTTTATTTCACCGAGGGTGATGTACTATCTTATGCATTCTTGCTGACAAAGCCATGCTTGAACAACGTAGCTGAGTACAGTGCTCCCATCATTGGACTACAAATAGCCGAGGAAATGGGTGAAATATTTAGAAGCATATGGCAATTCAAAATTGATCATTAATCAAGTCAAAAGCGAATATGAGGTAAGAGATGAAGATTTAATTCCATATTATCAAGCGACTACCATCTGGGTAGAGAAATTTAAGGGGTTCTACATCGAATACGTACCCCGAAAGGATAATACGTATGTCGACACCTTAGTAGAAATTTAAGGGGTTCTACATCGACCACGTACCTCGAAAGGATAATACGTACGTCGACACCTTAATCTCCCTAGTAGCTACTCTAGCACTACCACCCAAGGTAGAACAGAAAGTATTGGTTGCTAGTTGAAACTTGTATTACCCAGAACATGCTCTAGAAATCAACAAGCCTATCAAGCAAGGTGCAAAAACTAAAATAGTCTGTTAGGCATCATCCAACATGGAGCCTAGAGATTATTGATTTCTGTTCATAGACTTTGCGTTATACGAATTCCTTCCTAAGAATCTGGAAGAAGCCATTTCCATTAAACGAAGGGCAAGCCGATCCTTTTATAATGTAGCCACTAAGCAATTATACTGAAGATCCTATGACGGAATCCTGCTTCGGTGTTTATCCTGCAAAATAGTGTAAGCCATGTTGCAAGAAGCTCAAGATGGCATGTGCGGTGCTCACCAACCTGGGCCCAAGCTTAAAGATAGGCTGCGGAGAATGGGCTACTATCGGCTGAAGATGATAACAGACACCATAGCCTATACAAAAAGATGTCATGCATGCCAAATCCATGCTGACTACTGCCGCTATCCTTCAAAATACTTGCACCTCATGACTACATTGTGGTCATTTGGAGTATGGGGTATTAATATGGTCGGATATATCACCCTTCTTCCTCAAAAGGTTATCGGTGCATACTTGCAATCACCGATTAATTTTCTAAGTGGTCAGAAGCCATAGCGCTAAAAGAAGTTAAAGTTTCTAATATGGTAAAATTCATAAAAAATCATGTTATTTACCAGTTTGATGTTCCTCAATGAATAATCTATGACAATAGACTGCAATTCATAAGTCAGGCCTTCTACAGGCTATGCGACAAATTCAAAATCAAGAGACCCGCATCAATAGCTTACAACCCCGCCTCAAATGGCCTAGCCAAAGAATTTAACAAAACAATGACAAATTACTAAATAAGCTAGTCAAGAAAAACAAGCATGACTGGCATGAAAAACTTGGCGAGTGCCTCTGGGCATACTGCACTACAGTGCGTATACCTACGAATGCTACACTATTTTCTTTGGTATACGGCTGTGAGGCTGTTTTATCTTTGCAAATTCAGTTACCCTCACATTGCATTCCACTAGCTTTGGAGATGGTAAACGAGGACAACCTTAAATTGTGTCTTCAAGAGTTTGAAGTGTTTGACAAGAAAAAATTTCAAGCCCAGTAGTGCATAGAGCTCTACAAAGCGAAGATCTTCCAAGCCTTCAACAAAAAAGTAAAGAGTGTTCAAACTAGGTGACCTTGTTTTAACAGTGTGACAGCCTATAATCATAATCCACAAATCCAGAGGAAAATCTCAACTGAAGTGGGAGGGACCGTTCGTGATAGAATCTGTCTACTCCAATGGGGCTTACTGTTGGGTAAACTAGATGGCGATGTTTTAATGGCACCTAACAATAGTAAGTTCCTCAAAAAGTATTATGCTTAGAAATTTCCTTTAGGGATAGTAAAAAAAAAAAAGTTAACTATGTCGGTTTGGATCTGTGATCAAGCACTCCAACACCGAACATAAAAAAAGAAGTTAATTTTGTTGGTTTGGATCTGCGATTAAACACTCCAACACCAAATGCTAAAAAAAAAAAAAATACTAAGTCCAAAGCCTTTGTGGCAATGGATAGAGAGAAGTTTTGGCCTTTAAGCCCAAAAGAAACTCTTGCTAGCTCACCACGTCGAGAGGAATGACGTGGCTAGCCCAACTCAAACAATAGTTGGTAAAATCATCTCAAACCCGTGATAGCCAAGAATTTGCTTAAAGTCCTAAACAAACCGATGTAAAGTAGTGCAAAAAAAGTAAGCCAAATGTAGAGAGGAATAAAATTATTTTATTGATCTTTGCACATAAACTTATATCAGATCTTCGATTCAAATTACTCAACTATTCTAAGCATTACGTGAGTTCAGTTGTTTTGAGTATTGCAACGAGTTCAACTGTTCTGAGCATTACAATGAATTTATGATTCAGTTTGCATCTCGCAAGTCGTACAAAAAAAGGATCCAAGAAGTTTAAGCAGACTGATGATTCGAGGAGGTCCACAACGCAAGTATGAAGGCAAACCACTTCCTCGGATGCGTGTCCTCGAGAAAATTTTGGCGTACACTCCAAAATGCTTTCCTTCCAATAATGGATATAACATATTGTGATCCATCTAGAATGAAGCTATGACCTCTTGGAGTCCATAGAGCCCCTTGCAGCTCAATGGAGCCAAATGATTTATTTCGGAAAGGTTGCAGCTACCAACCAATGATGACTTGCTGAATGTAGAAATGAAGCCTGAAGGGGATCCTTCGACTCTGCCACACCATGGTAGCACTATTGGCTGGTCCGCATGTAACACCATACTTTCTGTAGTGTGGATAGCTGAGACGTTAAGCATCGAATGATAACTCAACAAGTCTCAATAAATATTACAGTCACAACACAACTGAAATATGAATAACAGATAATAATAACAATATTTTTCAGTTATAATAATAATAATAATAATGATAATAATAATAAGTTTTTTCTTAAATAAATCCAACAAAATATCCTTATGATAAAATTGTCTCTAAACAATGGGAATATCTCAAATAAAACTAGATTACATGCCATATACACTTATTATATTTTTCTAATGCGAAAGCAGTCAACTAAAAAGAATCCTTCACGCCTGTAGTTCCGTCTGTTCATTAAAGTACGTCATGTTATGTTGTATTTCTAACAAATCTACTTCTTGGACAATATCTGCATCTGGTCATGTATAACCAGGATCATCAGTAAAACTATCCAGTGATAAATAGTAAAACATGAAAAAAACGATAATGTCTCAGTATCATGAAAAGTCATATGCAAATAAATGGTGAAAAATCTCATATTTGAACATCTTATGTGGTTATCATTAGTTTTTATTTCTATTTTTTTCAGTTAATGTCTTTTAATTATGATATTTGAAAATTTAAAAAAATATGAACTTAACTGGTCAGAATGCATCCTCATTTACTCCTAGGAAGACGTAATAGTAAATTTGATTGGAGCCTATCTCGATCCTCCTAAGAAGGAAAACAGTGGCAATTTTGATCAGAGTCTATCCTGATCCTCCCAAAAAAAGAAATAGTGGCAATTGTGATCGGAGTCTATTTCGATCCTTCTAAAAAAGAAACAGTGGTACAGTTACGTTCAGCTATCAAATTCATATGAACCTTAGTATTTTCCTCAAACTCAATGCATGTCGATTTTAGTGTTAGTTGTTTGGTTTAAATTGATGGATTGATGATCATCATTAAATTTCATATCCTGTGACAATAATAGTAATATTAAAGAATAATATACAATACAATAGTTAATAATCTATCACCAATCCCCTATTAAAGTAGTATCCATTGTCTTTCAGATTTTGTTTTAAATGTTCATTTTCCATTTTCTTTCTTTTTAATAGATAAATAAAAATAAGTGGGCTAGAAATTTTGAAATAGCCTTTAGGATAATATGTAAATCTTTAAATGGGATACGAATATGAACTTGGCAGGAAATATTCATATTTGACATTATACGAACACACATGAATTCAAATAAAAAAATAACATTTAAATGTATAAAAAAAAATTTAAACTACCAATAAGTAAATAATTCATTTGGAACACTCGACCTATGAACTAGTGCAATAAGTAAAAATATGAGTTGGAGTATAAACTTTATGTTGAATCAAAGAACTCCTAAAGTTTGACTAGTCCAGAGCTCCTAAAGTCTGACCATTCCTCACACATTAAAGTAGGAATTTCTTTAAATTAAGTCTCCTACTAGACATTCTAGAAATAGCCGTTGATTGTCTGCCCATTTTTCTGTCGATCTTGAACTGCATTCAAGTGTTACCATATTACGTTAAAATTGTCTACTGTCTGTGTAAACATCTCTGGCCCAAATAGCTTTCTTTCCCAGTACCATTCAAATATAATGATGATCTACATTTTCTTCCATATAGAGCCTCGAATGGTGCCATCTTGATGCTTACTTGGTAGTTATTATTGTAGGCGAATTTCACTAGATGTAGGTAATCCTCCCATGATCCTCTGAAGTCAAGCATAAAAGCCCTCAACATATCCTCCAACGTCTAGATAGTCCTTTTCGACTAGCCATCTGTTTCTGGGTGATATGCTGTGCTGAATTCTAATTTTGATTCCAGACTATCTTGAAGTTTCTTCCATAATTGGGATGTGAAATTGGCATCTTAATCTGATACAATACTAACCGAGACACAATGTAATCTCACTACTTTGTGCATATACTTCTCTACCAAAGTTTTGATAGTCCTACACTAAATGATATAAAATGTGCTATTTTAGTGAGGCGGTTTACAATTACCAAATGGTGTTGTTACTTTTGGGACTGTATGGCAATGCGGTAACAAAATCTATAGTAACTCTTTTTTATTTTTACTCGGATATGGGTAAAGGTTGAAGAAGTCTGGCATTCTTTGATGTTCTACTTTAACTTGTTGATAAACCAAACACTTGGATACAAACTTAGCGATTTCACGCTTCATTCCGTGCCACTAAAAATATTGCTTCAAATCCTTATATATATTCATTTATCCAGGATGAATAGAATAGACTGAACTATGAGCCTCTGATAGTACTTCAATTTTTCTTTGGGCACACATAGCCTATTGCCAAATCGAAGAGATCTATTTGTGTGGATGCTTAAATCTGTCCTCTGTCCTTCTTCTACTTATCTTCTGAACCTTTGTAACTTAGAATCATTTTTCTGGACTTCTTCAATCTTCTCTATCAATTAGGGTTGGAGTTGCAAAGCCAGGATTTGTATCTCAACATCGGGTAAGATAATTTCAAAATCCAACTGAATGATTTCCTCAAGTAGCTCCTTTTGCTGAGTTAGAAATATTGCCATAGGCTTCTTGCTCAAGGCATCTAGAACCACACTGATCTTACCAGGATGGTATTGTAAATTGATATTATAATCCACTATCAAATCGAGCCACCTTCTCTGTCTTATATTGAGTTTTTTTTGTGTGATAATATTCTTATGACTCTTATGGTTCGTATAAACCTCCACTCTACTATCCAATAAATAATTCCTCCAAATCTTTAATGCGAAAATCATAGTTGCAAGCTCCAAATCATGTGTGGAATATTTTTACTCATGTGGTCTCAATTGTCGAGAAGCATAAGCTATCACTCGACCTCGTTGCATCAAACACAACCTAGCCCTCTGCTAGACACATCAATGTACACAACCATTCCTTTGGTTCCTTCCTGTACAGCTAACACTGGTGCTGTTGTGAGCCACTTTTTCAAATCATTGAAAACTGTATCACATTCAACTGTCTAGTCATACCTCTCTCTCCTTTTCTCAGGAGCTTGGTCAGAGATCCTTCAATCTTAAAAAAGTCTTGGATAGACTTTCGATAATAACCTGCTAATCCGAGAAAGCTTTTCACTAATGAAATATTCTTTGGGATTGGCCAATCCTTTACTATTGATATCTTGCCAGGATTGACTGAGATTCCATATTTGGAAATAATGTTTCCTAAAAATGAAACACTCCTCAGCCAAAATTCACCCTTACTATGCTTTCCATATAGTTTCTCATTTCTTAGTGTCTCCAAAACTATCCTTAAGTACTTAGTGTGATCCTCTTAGGTCCTAGATTACACCAATATCTCATCAATGAACACCACAATGAATTTATCGAAATATCGAGGAAAAATTCGATTCATTAAGTTCATAAAAACTGTAGGTGCATTTGTCACTCTGAATGGCATCACTAAGACTTCAAAATGCCTATATCGAGTTCGAAATGTTGTTTTAGGAATGTCCAACTACTTCACTTTCACTTGATGATACCCAGACTTAAGGTCCAACTTGGAAATTACCCTAGCACCACCAAGCTAATCGAACAAATCATCAATCCTCGGTAGTGGGTATCAATTCTTGATAGTAATCCTATTTAGTCCCCTATAGTCAATACACAATCTTTTGCCTCTATCATTCTTCTTAGTCAAAAGTATTAGTGCACCCCAAGGAAAAATACTTGGTCTAATGAAGCCTTTAGCTCCTAACTCACCTAATTCCACCTTCACTTATTTTAGCTCTGCTAGACTCATTTGATATGGTGCTTGAGAGATTAGTGCAGTGCCAGGAAAATAGTCAATAGCGAACTCCACTGTCCTGTCTGGTGGTAATCTTGAGAAATCCTCAAAAATATCCAGAAGCTCTGGAACCACTAGAATATCATCTGGAATGGCATCCAATTGGACTATTACTACCTCCTTTGGTCAGACTGTAAGTTCTGCATGCTCCTTGGTACTGCTGTCTCCAATAAACTCGAAATCTTGGTGATTCAGTGTCTTGAAGATGACCCTTTCCTGCGGCAATCAATAATTGGGTGAAAGCTACTCGAACAATCCATTCCAATATCGCGTCAAATCCGTGAGTACCAATAATTAGGAAATTAGCATAAAATTCTCTCTTACAAATTATTACAGGACACAATCTATGCATTTGACTAGTAATGATACCCCCGTTACCCATACTTATATTCCATCATGTCACAAATGTAGAAGAAATAAAGAATATGATACTCCTGAGTCAAATAAAACTAATATAGGTACATAATAGACTAGAATTATACCAGCCACCACATCACCTGACTTCTCTACTTGCTCTGCAGTTAGATTATATGCTTGTCCACGTCTCTTGTCCACTGGCTTATTCTTCTTAACCTGTTCATAAGCTCTATTTTGAAGTGGAAGTGGCCACATATTCTGATTCCCATTCTGATCTTTTTGTGACTGCTGCTGTTGTTGAGATACTAGAGGGCGAGGTGTTAGTCTTGTGTTTCTCTTTTGTGGATAATCTCCAATCCTGTGTTCACTTGATCCACATGATAGGCATAAGTTGTTGGCATACCGATACTCCTTAATAGTATGTCCTGGCTTCTAACAATGTGTGCAAGTGACCTTCTATTGCAAAGAAATAACAAGATGCTTTTCAGTATTCCTAGATGAAACTCCTCCCAACATTTGGCTGGCTGACCTCTTAGGTGCAGAAGACTGAACTCTCATTTCCTTATTCACCACTTGCTCTATATCTCGAGCTGCATCAATAACTTCAGTATAGGTCTCCATTCTGGATATTACTAAATATTTCTGGATATCTAATCTTAATCCATGTTCGAAGCGATGTGAACTGTCTGCCTCATCTGATACCATGTATAGCACAAATCGACTCAGATGAATGAACTCTGATACATACTCTTCCACTGTCATTCCGGCCTAACTCACGTTAGTCAATTGTTGCTCCATCTCTCTTCTGGCCGCTCTAGAAAAGAACCTTCCAAGGAAACTCATTGAGAAAGCATCTCGCGAGATTGGTTGGGGGTAGTCAGTTCTCCTCTGATTGCCACCAAGTCATTCCTATATTTGTCAATTGAATTTTGACGACATCTACCTTGTCAGCATCTGGCATCTGAGCTGCTCTTAATAAGACTTCTATCTCTATGAGCCACTGTTCAGTTTCTAATGCTCCTACAGTTCCTAAGAAACTATATGGATGAAGGTGCTTGAAGTTAGATATTCCTCCAAGATGCTGATTCCTTAATTCTGCCACATGATCTAAGGCCACCATCACACCCGCTCGAAAAGTTTTAGCTTGTTGTTGTTACGCGTTGGCCATCTTACCAAGCAATCCCAACATTTCATTGGCATAAATGGTGTTCGAGGTCGAACTGGAATTTGCTCCATTCCTACTAGTCTGACGAGCCATTCTTCTGAGAAAACAAGATAAAATAAACATCATTTGATTAATAATAATGAAAGTAAACACATATACATAGAAAAATCATATTTATGTGTATATGGTCATATTGAACCTTAAATGGTCTAATAAAATTAAACCAATTTCATTTTTGTTGCTGTAATGATATCCAAGTCCATTGAAATTACTTGAACTAACTTAAATAGTTTGGGCTCTGATACCATTGTAACGCCCCACTTTCTGTAGTGTGGATAGCTGAGACGTTGGGCATCAAATATAATTCGACAAGTCTCAATAAATATTACAGTCACAACACAACTAAAATTTGAATAACAGATAACAATAATAATATTTTTTAGTCAAAATAATAACAATAAGTTTTTTCTTAATAAATCCAAAAAATATCACTACGATAAAACTGTCTCTAAGCAATGAGAATATCTCAAATAAAACTAGCTTATGTGTTATATGCACTTATTATATTTCCTAATAAGAAAGTAGTCAACTAAAAAGAATCCTTCACTCCTTTAGTTTTGCATGTTATTTAAAGTACGTTATGCCATGCTCTATTTATGACAGATCTACTTCTTGGTTAATATGTACATTGGGTCATGCATGATCATGATCGTTAGTAAAGCGATCTAGTGATAAATAGAAAAAAATAGAAAAAAATGATAATGTCTCAGTATCATGAAAAGTCATATGCAAATAAATGGTGAAAATCTCATATTTGAACGTTTTATGTGGTTATCATTAGTTTTCATTTTTATTTCTTTTCAGTTAACATCTTTTAATTATGGTATTTGAAAATTTAGGAATACATGAACTTGGCTGGTTTGAACGCATCCCCGTCTAACCCCGGAAAAAATAAATAATAGATTTGATCAAAACCTATCCTGATCCTTCCAAGAAGAGAAACAGTGCAATTTTGATTGGAGCCTATCCTGATCCTCCCAAAAAAGGAAACAGTGGCAGTTGCGATTAGAGCCTATTCCGATCTTCCAAACAAAAAAGAAATAGTGGCACAGTTACGTCCAACCATCAAATTCATATAAACCTTAAATTTCCCCTGAAACCCAATGTATGTCGATTTTAGTATTAGTTGTTTGGTTTAAATTGATGGATTGGTGATCATCAATAAATTTCATATACTGTGAAATAATAGTAACATTAACAAACAACATACAATATAGTAAATAATAATATATCACCAATCCCATATTAAAACAGTTTCCGGTGTCTTTTTAGATTTCTTTTTAGATGTTTAATTTTCATTTTCTTTCTTTTTAATAGATAAATAAAAATAAGTGGGCTAGAAATTTTGGAATAGCCTTTTGAATAATATATATATATCTTTAAATGGGATACAAATATGGACCTGAAAGGAAATATTCATATTTAACATTATACGAACATACACATGAATTCAAATTAAAAAAAAATATTTAAATGTATAAAATAAAAAAAATATTTAAATGTATAAAAAAATTTAAACTACCAATTAGTAAATAATTCATTTGGAACACTCGACCTATGAACTAGTGCAATATGTAAAAATATGAATTGGAGTATAAACTTTATGTCGAGTCAAAGAACTCCTAAAGTTTGACCAACACATGTCTCAAAGACAAACAAAGAGTAAGAGATGTGTCAAGTCTTCTTTAGATGATTAAATGGGAAACTCAAACATCAATTAATGCCATGCCCAAAACTTGAATTTAATTTTAGACTTCTAGTTATAGTTGTATTTTAGGACTAGTATTACCAAGTAAAAATGAGTGAAAATGATAATTGAAACATGCAGGTGTTAAAATGAGTCACTGCTATACTAAGAACTTGAAACAATCATATATGCACTTATGACAAAATAGGACAGTAAATTTTTCCCTCTTTACCATATGCTAAACTAATGCTGCAGCACGACACTATGGAACACGATTTGGAAAACTTAATATGACAAATGTATTAGTATAAATAATTTTGTAGTTGCACAGAAACTGTGAGAAGTCAGCTATTTAGATTCATCTTTTAATAACACAAAATGAAGATGGGGAACCAACTTATGTGTTAAGGTCATCAGCTACACAGGGTTTCACTGTGTTGGGAGCAGAGGCGGACATAGAGGGTATTTGCTGATGTTGGGTTTGATAGTTTGTGGTCTATGTAAGATTCAGGATGCATAACTACATTCAATTAATGAATTATTTGCAAGGTTTGCACAAACATGCTTAATACATCTCTCAAGTGACGTGTGATCAAAGTGAAATAGTAGGATGTGCAAAAATATATATATATATAGGGGATAGTGATAGATATTGATAGAACAGGAAAGATAGTAGACCATACAAAAAAAAAAGAGCTTAAGAATATAGCAAAGTTATTAGCTGAAATTGAAACAAAGAAAAGGAAGACATGGACTAATCATTATAAGATGGAAGCACGTAAGAATAAATCATTTATTTGGGATTATTAGCTCATCTTAATGCATTATTGACTACATAAGTACAACGCGCAGATAATTAATTTCCTGTTTCCTGTAAGTACAACTTAAATGACAGATTCTCTATTATTGATGATTGCTTTATGGGAAAGAAAAAAAAAGTTGTTCAAGAAGGCGCTGGGTAGAGGCAGCGCGACAATCACGCCCCAGTGCCAAGCCATCTGGCCAGTTTGTGCACTTTTTTTTTTGTATTAATGATATGCAAATAAAAAGAAGCTAAATATAGACTAATCATAAAAATCATATTAATGATATAGAACCTGTTTTGATAATCAATGCAAGATGTATTAAGCACATGAATTAAAATCCAATAAAATATTATACTAGAACTCCTATTTTTTTTAACTCTTAAAGAAAAATTAAGTTACTGCACACTACAACGAATTATGTATAAAGCATTGAAATTAAGGAATATCTATCCAAGATTTATAACTTTAATTAATAAGCAGAAAATAGAGAGAAATATAATCAATAGCATGTTACAGTGAGTTAAAAACTCTCCTTTACCTGGCTGAGTTTTCTTGTTTCCCTTTTTTTTACCCTTCTTTTTCCTTCCTCACATTTTGTAAATTTTTTTCTCTATGTTAGAGAAGAGAGGAGAGGATTCCGTTTCTATTTAGTTAAAGGAGATTAAATACTTAAAGATAGAATCGTACTAGTTAAGGGAATCTAAATAACTAATTTCTAAATAAGATCCAATCTAAGGATTTTGTTTCTTGTTAGATTTAACCTCTGTTTAAATTTTTATCACAATAGATATGAATCAAATAAAAAATCTTTTATTAACAAAATATTATTATTTTAAAAAATTAAATATTAACGCACAATAAAAAAGTGGTTGTCACACCGCATGTTAGAAAATTTGTCATTTTCTGATGATTTGAAGTCCGAATTTGCATTGGAAAGCCAAAAGTGCACAGAAGTCATATACGAAACATAAGAGATTAAAAAAAGAGAGAAGAGAAATGGGAAAAAGTCCTACTTCATTGGTGCTATTGAGTAGTTTCATTTGCCGATCTTTGCTCAGATTTGAAATTTTCATCCCACTCATCATCGCCTAAAGATCATGGCCATGGAACCTCTACTTTGTAGAGAGGACAAAACTAGCCAAAATTCTTCATCCAAAATAGTAAGAAAAACCAAAACTGAAAGAGAAAAAGAAAGCTTGGGACTAGAAGTAGCCAGATCCCCTTGTGGGTATTAATACTCGCTGGAACAAATCTAGAAGCAATGATATCAGATATCTTGGGCGCAATCAACGAAGGGATGCCATTACTGTCAAGTCATTTCCAAGGCAAAATTTCGGCACAACACTCGTTCCGAGGAATGAAGCAACGTCTGATACTTTGGATCTTAAAAAAACCGCTGTTGACCCAATTCTTCGGTATCTAAAAAAAGAAAGAGAAGAAGTCAGCATAGATTTTGCCTATCTTCCTTTGCCAAAATGGCAAATTGCGACTGTATTCGGCAAGGTAACTCCCAAAATTTTTCAAGCCTATCTAGTTCAATATCAAATCTTTGAAAAACCCAAAATGCTCAAGCCCATCAAATTCAATATCAAATCTCTGACAGGCCCAAAAATTCTCTAGTTCAATATCAAACCTCTAAGAAAAGCTTGTTCAATAATATCAAACCATAAGTTAACATCAAACCTCTTACATGACCCAAGTTAGCCAAATTTATCAGGTCCAACATCGAACCTCTTTAGATTTTGCCTATTGAGTCAAAAGAAAATTGTAAGTTTCCTAACAACTCAAAGTAGTTACCAAGCGTGAAGACATACATTTGGTAACCAGTAGGACTCTAATAACAAGTTATGATTACATCTCTGTCAGACAAACCCTACAAAGACCAAATTTAATACAAAACCTCTAGTCTACAATGCCAAACCATAAGTTTAATATCAAACCTTTTACCAACATGGCATTGAAATATAAAACAAATCCAAGTTCAACATCTAACTCTAGTATCTCAAAATCAAGACAAACAAATATTTAGGCGAAGTTAACCTCGCCATGACAAACTAGTGTCTACAGATGCAAAAACCAATCTATGTGTGTAGTCATCAAACATTCACAACTAGTGCGAAGAAAACCAAATAAGTGCATAGAGAGCTTAATTTAAACATGGTTATATAACAAAGATATAAATGTTTAATGTCATTTTAACGACCGAAGTTTAGCTCCGGCTGAATCTTGAGCTCCTGTTGAGCAGCTCAGACATTCTCTTCAGCCAGCCACCATAATTCCTCCAGTGAACCCTACAAAATTTGGCTTAGTCTTGTTTTGAGAGATTCATAGTGGGTCTTCAACTATACTACGAATTCCCAATGGCTTTGAATCCTCTCCTCAATTTTAAGGCATTGGATGGATAAGTCCTAGATTTTCAGCTCACTCACATGAATCTTCACCATCAACTCTTCTAAAGTAATGTTCAAGCTAGAAAGGTTGTTGGTCTGCTGTAGTAAGCCATGGTCAGTCACTCTCGCCTTAGATAAGAAATCTTGGTTCGAGGATTTGGCTTCTGCCAAAGATTGAGCCACTACTTCTTATTATTTCAAGAGAGCCCGAGTTTTTCCTTCATATTCTTCCATGAGGCATTGAAATTTGGCTTCTACCTTACTTGAAGGAAGAATATAAAGAGAATTCCTCCAATCGGTGCTAGCTACCAAGAAATCCACAACTAAAGAACACAGTGGTTGTGATTCTTCCAAGCTCATCAAGTTTCTAGCCCTTGACATGGAAAATAAGAGTATGTCTCTCAAAACCTCAATGGGAGCATATTCATCAGTCATCATAGTGTCCACGTAGTTCTTCAGAGTTTCGTAAAAGATGGTCTTCACATTTTTGAGCAAACTGGCACAGATGGTCATCACCGATGCAAACTGGATCACTTTCCATTCAGACTTCGGTGGAAACAAAACTCCTGTCATTAGATCTTCTAGATTTAAATTGAAAAACGAGTCGAAAGAAGGGACAATCCGAGAAACCAAAGCACTAGCCTAGAGAAGTGTAGAATCCACTCCCTAAGGTGCAATATTTGCTACTGGAGATGCGGGGTCACCCATGGCAAGAACCACTGGCGCAGTAAAAGATGCAGACACATCCATTGGAGTTGAAGTTTCCAGTGTAGAAATCGAATCCATAGTCATGTCTACACTATGCTGAGGTTCAGTAGAAATATCTAAAAGAAAGAGAATATTAAGACTACAACACGTTCAACAAAGTACACAAACAAGAACACAAACTCAAGCTCATGAAAGTATGGATCCTCGAGAGGCAGGTCCTCCTCAGGCACCATGGACATAGTTACTGGACCTGAAGTGTGATAATCGCAGGGGTCAGAATTCAAACAAGAACACAAACTCAAGCTCGAGCCATATTATAGGAACCATATCAATGTGACATGCTAATAGAAATAATGTATATATGTGAATTATGAAATATATGGTATGAAAAACATAATCCAAATAATGGAATATATGATGCACATGCTATCTTATTCATTTGGAACTGAATGGTGGGAGTATCCACATATTCTAGGAGTGTAGCATGCATACCCGATATCACAGTCCTAAGACTGATCACATACGAATTAAATTCTGCACCGCTAGGTGCACTGGATATCTCGTGCATACCCGAGATCACGATCTCAAGTACCAGTCTCCACTCAAATCAGATGACATCTTGCTAAGGACACAAGAACAAGAAAATCAATGGTGCTAGTACACCGGTCGACAGATGCATCTAAACAGTGCATGTTTCATTTTACCATTCAATTTCCTTACATTCACAATATAGTAAATGTGTCATATATAATATTATGAAGGTATCAATAGCATGTCAATATGAAATAACATGCACGTCAATACTGGCAAATATAAGAGTATTACTGGCAGATAAAATAGTTGTAGAACAAGTTTATGTGCATGACGTATTATTTCCAATCAAAAATAATATGTACAAGTAATAATATACATAAATAAACTTGTGTGCATGTATATCATATCTTAAATCAAGTGGTATATACATGAACATGGCATATATGCCTAGGCATGAGCTATAACAGGATGAAATTAATATATACCGGTAATAATAAGAGTGATTGAATATGTGCTATTGTGTATCATATCATTAATCAAGCAATGTATGCACGGACATGATATATGTGCTTATATTGCTGCAACTTAGTGGACATGTCAATCTTCTATGTCTTGTTTAACGCAAAATAGAATTAAAGTTAAGATTTTGTACAATTATAGAAAATTCAATTATCTTTCTAGTGAATCTTAAATGAGCTCAATTAGAGTTTTAGAAAAAAAAGAGTTCTTGTTATTTTACCATGGACCTATTGCAAAGACCTGGTACAACAACAATGTGAAGTTTCATATTTAATTTGACTAGGATGAAAATTAAATTGGAGTCTAAGATTTAGAACAATTATAGATAATTAAATTAGCTTTCAAATGAAACTTAAATGAACTAAATTAGAGTTTTAGAGTAAAAGTTATGTCCATTTCCAAGCTTTTTTTTGGCTAGATAAACAGTTAAATAAGGATCCACTATAGTTCGATAAATTGTAGATTAGTGAATGCTCTTTCAAATGGTACTGGAATGAGGTCGATCAGAGTTAAGATGCAAAATTTATAATAGTTCTAAGATGGACTATTGTGTATATTTGGACAGTGATACGTTTTGTGCATGTATAACATGCATGGTATAATACAAATAATCAAAATCAAGATAAGTGTAAATTTGAGCATCTATAACATTGAAAAATATTTGATAATGCCTATGATATCATATATGAGGTGATTAAATTAAGAAATTACAAATTTAAAGGATTTGAGAGAGTATTTTTGCCTCTAGTTGAACCCAAATAGGAAATAAACCGTTATTTATGTGATTGCACCTCGAAAGTGAAGAAATTCTAAGAATTACCCCTAGGGAAAGGGCAAAAGCTAGTGAGGATTTTTCCACATTGATGGTCATGTTTAGAGATGATTTTAAGAAGGAAAAACTTAAGAACAATTTCATATGGCTTTATTGTAGATTTTTCAACCCACTCTCAGGCTAAATATTTGATAATTTATTTGAGAAAAATAGAGAGAGAATTAGGATAAGAGGTCTGAAGAGAAAATGAAGAGGAGAACGAGAGAAAGAAGCTTGATTTATTTTATATTTTTTGAATTTATTTTGGGTCAAATAGCTAGTGGAAAGTGAATGTACTACTATGTTAAAAACTCTTAAACTTCATATTAATTACAAGTTTGCCATTGGGTCTATTACTATTCACTTTGGTCAAGGATGACTGCTGGACTTGTGGAGATAAATTTGTAATAGGTAAGAGGGTAAAATTAGAATTCTTGATTTAATTTGATTATTTTAAGAAGGTATTTGCCTGAAAATTTGCCGATTCGGAGTAATTCAAGAAAAATATGGAAAAATCCAAAATGATAAGAGTTCGCTGCTTTGTAAAATTTGAAATTGAAGACTAGACTGAATACTGCAAAATTCAATTTACTCAGTATCTTTTAGTATTAGTGTCCTGGCTTATGGGTACAGACGGTACATAATAAACTGGTTGAAAGGCTTAAATGTTAGGGTCGTTACACTACGTACTAGTGTTTCCACCACCTCCTTTTGAATTACAAAGAGTGGAAATATCCTCCTGGTCAGTATCGATCTCACTGGTCATCAATCCTTCGCAGTGGGTTGCAAACTATGCCACCAAATAAGCATACGACATCTCAACTCGAGAGCTCTACTCCTGCCCTCCAATATGATGTTGGTAAAAAAACCTCAATCTCCATGGATTCTATAGATCATGGCTGGAAGTAAGCCCAAGTATCATCTGCTAGCAAAGAAAACGGTAGGGTAAAGATCCTTCAAAGTCAGATACTCCTTAGATGCGGAAGGAACTATGCTCCTCTTTAGCATAAAGCCAAGTAGTGGGGCAAAATCACACTAGGCGTCAAGCCAATGCTGGCCCAATGATGATAATTAAGGACAACACCTGCAATAAAACCTTACTCATCTTCATCAAGCACTCTGTCAGGAACGTGAATTATTCCAAATGTTTCTTCAGTTCCTTGACCGGAGGTGAACCATTGACAACAATTGGCCTCTACCCATCGAGATTGGGAAAGAAATATTTGGCCCATTTTTTGTGCCAGACAAAAGCTCCTTTTGATCCTATCATGTCAATACAAATGTGGAAATAACAAACTAATTCCCACATCATATAAGCTAAAGAATTCTGACCCTTAAGTACCTTCAGTTCTTGTGGTATTTGAAAATATTCTTCATAAGATTGATCCCCCATCAGCATCCCTGATACAATTTACATCTCATGGAGCCCAATGCCAAGCTCGCCAGTAGGTGTGAAGAAAGTACCAGTATATGGAGCACATATCTCTAACAAAGCAATGAACTGTGCAAGATTATTTCTAATTCCGTATTAGGTAGCTCATTTGGCTCGGTACAAACCTAGCACATGCAACTAAATCATGTAATTATCCAAAATAAAGCCAGTAAGACATGCCCACTAATCGGTTTTATTGGAGTTAATCCACTTGGGAGCACGTAAATTCATTGTCAGGTAGTTACTCCTTGATCTGGTCGGTTCATTCTTGAAATTTTTAATCATCATCGGTTCCTCAATCACCAGTATATCTCGAGTAGTTACTCTTGAAAGTAAACCCATCACTTTGGTCACTGGACTGCTCTGAATGAAGTAACATCCCCTTTGGTGAAGCACCCAACTGGGAGGAAATCTTGCCTCAGTATGAGATCATATTTCATCAACCGCTTTACTGTACAAGTCTTGAAGTATAATAGAGAGTTATGGTATTCTAAGGGAGGAAGAGTATATACTACTCCTTTCCGGTCATAATACCAAGGAGTTGAATCAATATCCTAGGTACTCTCGAATTTAACTGCATCACTAAAGATAAACTGGGGAATGTAGTTTTCCTCCATCAGAATCAACAAATCTAATGGTAGTGATAATCTAGCAAAGAGTATTAGAATCACCTTGCCAAATCAAGTTTATCCTGTCTGCATTATCGGGTCTTTATAAAAAGATATATCCCCTTCAAACTACAATCCAGCACTGCTGCTTGAGCGCACAGAAGGCTCAACATGCCACTGCACTAAAAAGTTTTTCCAACTTGGTGAACTACAAAAAGAAAAGATTAGTAGTGATAGCAGAAAGAAGAAATTGATATCAATAAAAGAAACTAAAATTCTTACCAGTAGAACTTGGACGAGCCGTGACCATCTATATATCAGCCACATTCTTACCCTTGGAGGTTCCTTTCGGTGCCATAAAAGTAGAAGACCAAAACTTTAAAAAAAAAATATTCAGAAGGTTGAAGAAGAACAATGAAAAAGAAACTCCAACCCAAAGTGAAGAGAAAACAGAATCATGGCTCAGGGTTCTTATACTTTCTAGATAAAATTTAAAAGGGTAATCATCTCCCACAGCAACTGAGATGACCACATTAAAAGCGGAATAGCTTTTTAAACATGCAACAGCTGTCATTTCCTATCAAAAGAGGAACGACTGATCAGAATGCTTTTTCTCAAACCAACTACAACGATTTGAGGCTTGGAGAGGAGATGGGCCCCACCAAAACTGAAATTTAAATATTTAATTTCTCAATTAGAAATCTCGCAAGTGTCAGAAGATATGATTCAAAGTAGTCTGAAAGGTAACAAATTTCATACTTTTAGAAAACTTTGAAGGGGGTCTTGTAGGAGGTAAAATTTGCCCACCGTTAAGATAAGACTAGCCGAAGAAAAGTAACGTATTGTTATGCTAAGTTGACAAAGGTACAAGTCAGAACAATAACCATTCTATCCATACAAAATATCTCAACCTCACTACAAAGAATTTGAACTCAACTTCACCAAACTGAGCATCCCAACTTCGCCAAATGAAGCAATATTTCTTGCTAACCGGGACAAGTGTAAAGGAGTCAGAAACTTCAAGAGACAAAATCCACCAAGTCAGCAAGGACATCCCATCCTTGCTAGACTAAAAGAAAACAAACACCCAAGATAATCAAACAAATAGCTAAAATCAACTTCGCCGAAGAAGGCAAGCCAACCTCACCAGCCAAAGGAGTTAGCTCCGCCAATGAAGACATCCCATTCTTGTTGGCGGGCTGTTGTACAAGCTGATCAAATCTTGGTGCAATTCTAGCATGATCCCATGGATCAGATTGTAGTGCAGTTACACCATGATCTTCTGCAAATCAAGAGACATTTACAACCGTTCAAGCTACAAAATCACTCCGAGTACATGGATAAAAAAGATTAGAAAATTAGTTCCAAGAAGATTGTAGGCACTAAAAAATAAAATAATCTATAAAGGATGAGCGCAAGCGAGTGCCTCCTAGGCGAGCGCAAGTGCGTGTCGCCTAGGCACGTGCAATCCAGAAGCACAACTAGAGGCATGCGCCAAGCTACATGCCACTGGGCACTATGAAGCACACATTGAAGAGCATGCACCCTCCAACTGAGCGCATCCCATCCCCAAGAGCGCACATGTCCACAGCAAGTGCGTGCTGCCCAGACACGCACAATCCAGAAACGCACCCGCATAGGTTACGTGTGTGGCAGAAACCCTACGCGTGTCCCAGAGGCACTGCGCATGCGCCCATGCAAGGGGCAGTACATGCGTGCTTCCCCTCATGCATTCTTCACTCTGCGCTCCCCGTTCCGCTTCGTACTCCATGTTGCCTCCACACTCACACTTTCCGGGAGCGGTTATCTTCCCAGATCTACAAAATTGCTTCTTGGAGAAGAGTTTGGAGAAACAGAGAGGAGCAAGAAAGGAATAAAAGAAGTCCATAGAACAAGAGAAAGAGTCTGAAGTGCTTCAGACTATCCTTCTCTGCCTCCATCCAGAGATACATATTTTAAACAAAAGAAGAGATCCAAAGAAGCAAAAATTACTGTGCTTCAGGAATCCCCTCTTCTGCTATTGCCAGAGCTTGGGGCTGACTAAATTAGTCAATGCGATATTCGGATCGTCAACAAAAGACGCCAGACGACTTCCATCACTACCTAAAGACCCCACAAAAATTAAAAAGGGAAGAGAGTTATCTTTTTTTCCTTCCCTTGTATTTCGGAGTAAAAAATTATAATTTTCTTTTATTTTGCTGTAACTCAATCTAAATAGTAATGAAAGGAAATTCTCTAAATTCGGGTGTACTAGAGTTGGCAACCACGTTGGGAGCCTCTCTTCTTTACTAAAAAAATGATGGTGCAATCAGACGCTATTGTTGACTCCTCTGGCTAGAAACCTAGGCGTTAATGCAAGGAACGACCAAAAAATATTAGGCATTGTCGTCCATCGATAATAACAAGGCGTTATGCCCCTATGCACCCCCGCGCATGGTGCTGGCAGGGCGCGCCTACGTGCCCGAGCTTACGAATCTGGCCACATGCACAGAACTAGGCTCACGGATGGCGTGTGCAGATTTGGCTGCGTGCAAGAAATCAAGCGCTCACCGATCTGGCCACGTGTGCGGAACCGGGCACGTGCAGATCTCTCTGCGCTCATCTCACGCGTGGATCTATCCACTTGCAGAACTATGCGTGCTTCTATGTGCGCAGGTCTGGCTGCGTGCACAAAACTGAATGTGCACACCCATGCATAGATTTGGCCATGCACGTAAAACTAGGCATGCACGCCTACGCATGCAGATCTGGTCACACGTGCGAAACCGAGTGTGTAAATCTCTCTGTATGTAGATTTGTCCGCACGAGCTCGCACACCCACGCACACAGATCTAGTCGAACAAGCCCTTGCGGATCTGGCCGCATGCCTATCTGGTCACGCTCGCTCGCAAAACTAGCCATGTGTAGAACCTGTTCCGCGCACGTACAGAACCAGCCACACATAGAACTAGTTCCGCACACGCAAAGATCCAGCCACGTGTGGATCCATGCACAATGACATATTCACAAGCACATTCATGCGTGCATCCATGCATCCTGTCCAGTGTTTGGGCAGATTGTGTGACTCTATGCACTTCTTTTGGCACGTGTGTAGGGCACGCGACTCTGAGATCTCTTTGAAATGATGAGCGCGCTTATCACACGCTACTGTTCCCTCATACCTGTGCATATCATGAAGCACAACATGTCCTTAGCACAGATTTTGAGGCGCACATTTTGTGATCTCGTTAGAGCACAACAGTAGAGATGTGTGCTCCACAGTAACAGTCTTTAAAGCACACTCTAGAGGTGCACAATGGGGCCCCTACAGCCCTGATGGGTGCACGCTCGACCCCCTATACCTCATGCAACATGGTTTGAAGAGAGCAAATTTAATTATCAATATTGGATAAGTAAGGTTTTCGCGACAATCAAAAAGAATAGGAGAGATTATGATCAAAACATCAACCTCATATATTATGTATGAACTCAACTATGTCCGAAGAAGAGAAGGATTTTTAATCTTGGGACAATTATCTTTGAGATCAGAAAATGTGTCCAGAATACATATTTGTTGAAAATAAACCCAACAAAATTCTCTCCAGTGAAAATCCATAGCTCATGGTGTACGATGTAATTTCACTGCCCGTGTGACAAAGATTATCCCAAGCTCAAGTTGAATTCAACAACGAACTCAAGATCCTTAAAGAAGATACATAACTTGTGAAGCCCGCATTAATTATGAGGTTCGAGCAATCAGATCTGAGACTCAGTATGGTATTAATCAGATCATGCATAAGGCTTAGCTCAGTGTTGACCAAATCTGATGAGAGGCTAAGCCCATATGAACCAAAGCTAACATAGGGCACAACCTTGCATGAATCACTCAGTTTATGATTCTCATATATTGCAATCTAAGAAATCTTGCACGGGCCACCCAAGGGTGTAGGGCCGGTGTTTCAGGACGACTCTTACTTTCGCAAAGCCCACCCAGGGGGTAGTGCCTATCCATATTTCAAGATAGCTCATATTTGTTACAAAACCAATATGCAGATTAAAGTTACAGTTTTTGATCAAAATTAGCTCCAAAATGCAATCCTAATGAAGCTCCCTAACAAGAATGTGTCCAAAAGCAACATCTCACTTACATGCAGAGTGATGCTTAAATAATTTATTCTTCCTACAGGGCTCACTATGTTAAGATTGACCAGGGTCCATCCAAACAACACACTATCCAATCTCAGAAAAGAGCTCTCTTTCCTAATCCTAAAGAAGCTCTCTAATATAAGGAAAGTGAACAAAATCCTTCAAAGCAATGCTAGATTCAGTTCCGCCATATGAGGCTATATCTATCATCCAAGCAATAGCTAATAATAGCAAACTGCAACAATATCTGGATGGTTCAAAAAATGGACAACTCTCCTCCCAGTCTATGAAGATACTTTAGTCTGATACGGGCCAAACAAATCACCAAATAATTAATTCTTCCCTCTACATCAAGAGCCGATTCAATATTCAATTGGGGGTTAAGTATAAAATTTATGAAGTTTCCAAGGCTCCCCAATTTCTTCATATGATTCATGAGGCTTACAGCATGACAATCAACCAAGCCAACAGAGCTCTACCCTAAGACAAATATCTATTTTGGCAAGGGATCTCTCATAAGTTCAATTAAACTGAAAACTAGTTAAGATTTTCTGGTTTTGCAACTAAAAATATTCTTATTCAACTTAACAAAATGATCATCTTTCCATCCATCTAGAAGATGAAGATGTGAAACTCAAGTAACTCAAAGTTCACATAGAGCTCCTCAACCTCAATACAAAGTTCAAAATGACACTCGCATGTTTCAGCTCCCGTGCAAGGCTTGTCATGACACTCGCATGTCTCAGCTTCCGCGCGAGGTTGTCATGACACTTACATAATCTAGCTCTCGTGCGAGGCTTGTCATGACACTCACATGTTTTAGGTTGTATGTGAGATTTGTCATGATACTTGCGTGTCTCATTCTACACAAGAGCCTCAAATTGGCATTAATGTGTTCAAATCATCACACGTGCTACTCTTCATGGTCAATTTTGCACCCAAGGCTAAAGCATAAGCCTTATCTTCAAGGTCATATAGTCCACAAGACACATGAAAGAGGTTTGCTCTCTGAAACTCTCTCAGAATCGAAGTTATGCAATGACAATGACTTCAGGTTTGAGCCCACTGAAAAGCTAAAGTTTCATGTGAGCTCATGACCATCATGTCTGCATCACTAGGGATGATGCTCACAATCTTTTGAAAACCATTATGGAATTACGACTGACATCCATGATAAAATTGTTGATGTTTTAATTGTCTGGAGTAGAGGAATAACTTTCTCCTGTCATCTCCAACTCATCAAATTGAGGGTCAAATAACTTAAGACTTAAAATCACTCTAAGCTCAATCTCGACCAGCTCAAGAAAGACAAAGTCAGGTATATGATTCAATATCCTAATACTGTACAACTATCAACTCGATGGGCATTCATGTTTGGGATCATATGAACATATATGCATACATCTTAATATCTATTGCAGTTATTTCTACCAGTGCTTGCCATGATTAATAAATACATCATGCATGCCCACTGGATCAATCAATAATCTATTCTATTCGAAAGGGTTCGACCATGTGTGGCTCCAGCCAAGAATAGTGAAGATGAAGATTAGAAAACCCCTCAATTCTATCATTACGGACAAAAAACATTCCAAATAATGGAGAAAATGAGATATGACTTCATCCATAGGCCTGGATTAAATTTCGACAAAGGACATCAAAATTTACTATGCAGGGAATTGGGATATGCTTGGCATGATCTTCCAAAATGTAGAAAAACTCTAATTGGGACTCAGATATTAGTCGGGGGTACTATCTAAGAAGCTGGCCACGAATATGACGTCTACCAGTCTGATTGTAGATGAAAAAGATGAACTGATTCTTTTCCAAGATAAAACATTGGTTATGCATCTTGATGCCTAATGGAACATTGTAACATCCAAATTTCTGTCATAACTTACATCCCTAATGTCATATTAATCCCAGAGTGTGTGCGTTATATTCATCTCATTTATCTAGATTTATGGTGATTTTTATGTATTTTTTAAAATAATTAAATTTTGACCTATTAAAATAATATTATTTAATTGAGGACCCCACTATGACCAAGATGAACATTGTTGACTTTGACTTTGACAGATTTTTTTAGATTATTCTATATAACTTTGTTATAACTCACTCATACATGTTCTCATTATAAAGGTATTTATATAGTTAATATAATGTAAAATATCAAATGAAAAATCAAGCTAACCTACCCCATACCTTCACCATACTTGTCCTTTGGCCAAGCATGACAAGCCATCCTCTTGCTCTAATACCTCTTTTGTCTATTATATCTTTTTCATCCTTTCTTATCATTTTCTCTCCTCATCATTTATTCTCTCCTCCATTTTTCATTTTTCTCTTCCTCTTTTTACTCCAACTTTCAAGAACAAGAATTATAAATGAGAAGAGGAAGAAAAAAAGGAAAAGAAGTTCTTTAGCCTCAAAATAGGCTTATCTTCTCTAGCGCATCAAGGAAAATAGAATCACATCCACTCTTATATTTTTTTTAACTCAAAACGTTTTATAGTTAACTTAGAATCTTGATTTGTTAAAACTTAGAAAGATAATGTTATTATACAAAAATCTCTATAATAAATATAAAATATATGTTTTTACACTTTACTCTATGTTTATGTATCAAATTTATCATTTTATTTATGGTTTCTCATTCTTAAACTACAAATTACGAATTAAAACTAAATACTTTATTTTTAAATTATAAAAATGCTACCTTCATGAATGTTCATCATATTGAATATAAATTTGAAGTTTTCCATATAAGGTTTTCGTGTATAATACAATAATTTAAAATCATTTTCCACTTGTTATTAGAAAATATGTATATATATATATATATATATATATATATATATATATATATATATATATATATATATTCATAATCATATTTTAAAGTGAGGGTTTCACATATGTTTTATATTAAATTTGCTAAAATATTTTTTATACAAACTATTACGTTAGGCCATGATTCTTTTTATTCTAATCTATGTTTACTTGAAAAATATATATACATTAGTAAGGTTTGATAAATTTACTATGTTCCTTGTAATGAAATCATGTTAGAATTTGGAAAATTCATATATTATTAAAGTAATCATTATAATAGTGTTGAATTTATTTAATTTCCATTCTTATACCTTAGTACCCACTTACCTAATATGTGTTTATATGCATAATTGTATATGTGTGGTTCACATACATGGTCATCATCATAAGTATTTGAATATCCTAATACCCACTTACATACGTGGTTATATGCATATTTGTATATATGTACGGTTTACATACTTAATCATTCACATTACACTCATTCTAACATTCTAGACTCTGCCATGTTTGCCTTTGAAATATACATACTAGTTACTTGTACAAAATGTTCGCAGCTGAAATTCGTTGCCTTCCTTCTATTGAAATAACTTGATTTACAATGAAAGAGAACAAAAGAAAAAGAATAAACGAGAGGATTTATAATCTATCGCTCTCTTTTACAATGTAATGTGGGATCTGTGTGACGATGAGATCTGTCAAGCAGCTCCTTTGGACGATTTGACGTTGAACTCTTCTCTTGAAGATAGCTGCCGACTATAGATGATCTTCTCTGGTCTTGATTCGTTCCAGGCTCTATGCGTAACTCGAACTTCTCCAAAACTCCAGAAAAAGACCTCAGATGCCGAAAAGAAGATTAGGGCTTCCCCAAGAGGGTATTTATAGCCTTAGGATCATATGAGAGTTTCTATCTAAATAGAATTTATACTCATCAAGGATTCCAATCAAATATCTTAGTTTTGATTTAAATCTCTTGATTCAGAGTTCTGATCGAACTTAATTTGGGTATTTGGATAAGCCCAAATCATAATAAATCAATTTGAGATTCTGGTTATCTGCTCACGCGGAGCTAATCGCATCAAAACGGAGCTAAAGAACCAGAATGCGGAGTTATTAAATAGCTCCGCGTTTTACTCAAACGCGAGGCTAATATAGCCAAATGCGGAGCTACTGAGTTAGCTCCGCGTTCTGTTGTGGAAAACTCTATTTACTTAGAAATTTTCATTGTTAACAGAACCCCCTCCAAAGTTTTCAAAATGGTTTAGAACTTAGCGAATTTTGAAATACTTTGGATCTTCAAACAAAAAACGCGGAGTTAAAATACCAAGTTTATCTCACGTTTTGTTACCATGCGAAGTTAAGTAGCTTCGCTTTTCAGTGAGTAATTGCTTATTAACTACTCAGTAATTACTTAGTAATTGCTCAGTAATTACTCCGAACCTTGCGCCGAATACTAAGAGGCGGGTTCTCTCTTTTAAGTAGAGGCTTTAGACTTTCTTCCTCGCTTCATCTGATGAATCCAAAAATCTGGAGCTCCGGCGACCGGGCGACTCATGCAAATGAGCGGTCATTTGATCGAACTTCGTTCGATTTTCCATAGATTTTTATCATTAGGATGTCATCTAAGAAAAGCACGACATGGCACGCCTCCTCACCATCGGCGGCCGGCATTAGCAGCGGTGACAGCGGCCGAGGGAGCAGACACAGCTGTGAACCAGTTCATGCCGCACCCATTGGAGGTAAAAATCTCAACTTTTTTAGACTCTTTAGAACAATTTTGGAGTGTTTCGGCTCGGTTTTAACCGACCAACATTTTTGAACTAGCGAGGTCACTGTCCTCCGGCTGTAAGGCTTGGGAAGGAAGGAGAAGACGGAGAAGAACTTCGGTCTTCTTCTTACGCGAAGCATCGCGTCATCCTCGCGTTCGAAATACGGGACTATTTTGACTAGCAGTCGCGTTTCAGCGCGAGGCTATTTTGACTAGCAGTCGCTTTTCAACGTGAGGCTATTTTGACTAGCAGTCATGTTTCAACGCGAGGCTATTTTGACTAGCAGTCGCGTTTCTATACTTAGAAGATTTTTCAAGGTTTGTAAAACTTTTCTAACTCTTGATTCTTCTTCTGCAGTGGGATATTCGGACCAGATCCTTTTTGAAGAGGAGTGCATGTGGCTCTTCCGATCTTCGTCAGCAAAAGTAACTCTAAGGAAACCAGAAGCATATGTTTTACAACGTAGTTGCAGATTTCAGGCTCTAGCTCCAAAAGTTAAACTTTTGAAGGAGTTACAAGAACTCTACGGCAGCTCATTAAGTTTTCTTGAGGACCATTTCTGTTAGATGACAATTTTTGTCGCTTTCCAAAGCGATAGAGATGATCATCTAAGGGCATGTAGTATGTCGAATTCAACTTGTGCATCTTCATTAGGATTCTAGCAGTATCTTCAGATGATCCACTAAGAAATTTAAACAGATCATAGTTGATATTTGTAGAGGAGATCTTTTGCATGTGAACCAGGGAATTGAACTAGAAAAGAATCTCATCAGTGGTTAGCCCAGCAATTCGCATTAAATGGCAATGATTTGCGCCGGCAAGCTCAAAACTCCGTCGTTAGGTTATTGATGAATAGGTTGAAACTTTTGGGAGAGCTATAACTCTCTCTTCTTTTGTAATCCCTTTATTTTATGAATAAAAACAATTCCTTTTCTCTTTATCTGTTGGCTTCAAGAATTTTTGCTTGCTTAACAAATAGATGGTTCATAGTTTCGGTAAAAACAATCCAAGGCTCATTTGCGTAACTTAGACTATTAGTACCTGAAATGACCGGATAAGGATCATTTAGACAGAGGTGTTTAATTGCACATGCCTTAGTTTGATGGAGGCGGTTCAAGGCTCTCATGCGTAACTTGAACTGCACATACCAGGATGATCAGGTCAGGATCATTGATTTCAGCAGAGATGCCTAATTGCACATGCTTAGAGTTTGATGGAGGCGGTTCAAGGCTCTCATGCATAATTTGAACTGCACATACCAAGATGATCGGGTCAGGATCATTAATTTCAGCAGAGGAGCCTAATTGCACATGCTTAGAGTTTGATGGAGGCGGTTCATGGCTCTCATGCATAACTTGAACTGCACATACCAAGATGATCGGGTCAGGATCATTGATTTCAGCAGAGAAGCCTAATTGCACATGCTTAGAGTTTGATGGAGGCTGTTCAAGGCTCTCATGCGTAACTTGAACTGCACATACCAAGATGATCGGGTCAGGATCATTGATTTCAGCAGAGGCGCCTAATTGCACACGCCTAGTTCAAATGCTCTCACGCGTAACTTGAACGGAGATTGGAATAATCCAAATCATACTATCAGAGGTAAGAGCTTAACATGACAGGTCCACAGGATTTTTAGCAAACCCCCAGCTATAAACAGATTTGGTGAGGAACTTGATCTCCTCTTCCCGCCTCTTTAACGGGTAGTTAATTTCATACTTTTACCTCCAGTATGATAGGGTTAGTGAGGAACTTGATCTCCTCTTCCCGCCGCTTTAACAGCATTGGGCAAATTTTTTTTATAGCACTCAATTAGCCATTCTAATGGCTAGTAAAAGTAGCGGAAGCAATATGATGTTTATTATCGTCAATATTTTCGGCACCCCCAGCCAAATCCGGTTGCTAGCCAATGAGAATAATTTTGTCACAGCTGTGGTTCGGAGCGTACCTAAGGGGCCAGCTTGCAAGTGCGGGCTGCCCGTACTTGGTATCGATATCAACTTCCCTACTAGTACAGGGATTGCTCTGGCAGGGAATTCATTGGTTCCTACTACTAAAGTTGCCATATTTGCAGAAACATTATTCTGTTCCTCTTTAAGTGTGAGAACCATGGCTTCTATCAATGCCTGAATTCGGTTCTTAAGAGGATAGCAATTTTTAGTTGGGTGCCCAACATTTCGATAGTACAGTCAATAGTTAGGGTCGTTAGTTTTACTAGCATCTTCCAGTTTTTCATTTTTCGGAAGTTTTAGAAAACTGAGGAGGAGATGGAATAGAGTACCGGTCTGTTTCATCTTGAATGTATAAGTTCTATCTTGGCGGGGCCTATTCTGACCTGCACCTCTCGGATTTTGAGGTCTTGGCTTTGGATCTGCAACTGATACCATCACAGCCTTCCCTTTATTTTTAGGATTCTGTCGATATGGTCTGTTATTCATGGAGTTTCTCGTGCTACGAGATTCTTCAATCCGGCGAATTATATCTTCCGCCTGCTCTCCCTGCTTCAGTAGATCTTCCAAGTTTTGGACTTTACAGCTCCCATTCTTATCAGCACGCCAGTCCTGAAGTTATGCTTGCAGGTTTCCACCAGAGTTTCTTAGGTTATACAGTGTTGACAATATACGGATTTTTCCCTGAAGCGTTCAATGAAGTCTTTTACTGTTTCTTGTTCCCCTTGTTTAGTCACAAGGAGGGAATGAACCGTAATTTCAATATCATCCTCAAAGAAACATAAGAGAAATAATTTCTCAACATCAAACCAGGTATTAATAGTTCCTAGGGGCAGCTGCATAAACCAAGTGAACGCAGGCCCTCGTAAGGTACTTGCGAATACCTTGGTCATTACTGGGTCATTGCCCATTAAGTGTCCTGCTTGGGACAAAAACTAGTAAATATGTTGACTGGGAGATCCTTTCCTGTCATACGGCTCTAATTTGAGCGGTTTATATTTTTCAGGGTATGGTGTCAAATCCCATTCAGGCAGATATGGTCTTGAGACCCCTGATTCTTTCAACTCCTTCTTGTGCATTAATACTTCGAGTTGACTTTGTAATTTCTCTATTTTCTCTTCATGTGGATCATGAAAAGAATACTTATTCTCGTCCTCATACGTCGAGTGGGCTTTTTCTCCTTTGTCTTCTTCGTTCATTTTATTGAACGGAGTTTCTTTTCCCTTTTTGATGTTATCCTCGACGATTTTTTGGATATTCTCGACCACTTTTGAGAGCATCATTTTAAGATCTTCAATTGTCTTTTGTTGCTCCCGAATCATCTTCTCTTGGGCTTCAAATCTCTGATCGATGTCGTCAAATTTCTCCGCCATATGTGATGCTGACTTTTGTAACCGAGATGATGCAAAGGAACGAGGTGAAGCTATAGCCGAGTTATCGCTGTCATCGTCATAAGAACCTTTTATAAGTTTCTTATAGTTTCGAGGTGGGACAGCACCTGATTTTAGTCAGGTGAAGTGATGAGGTTCTTCATCACTTGACTCTGAGTTATCATCTCTTTCAGTGACTTTCTTACCCTTGCTGACCATGTTGGAAGTTACAACTCTCCATTCTTCTCAGAGAGTAGCCTTTGTTTTCTTAGCAGGGTTCTTGTCTAACTAATTTAATCGGTCAAACACCGATACCTTATTCTTGCTGCAGCAACAATTATCGATTACAGCGGATACTGCTGTCATAAGCTGCTAGCAGTGACAAATTGGTTCAGATTGAACTTGTTCTATATTTCTCTTCTTAGTTAAGTACTCCCTGAGGTCAGTGACTTTAGCCATGGAATTGTGGGGCCCATTCAACTGTTTAGAGGGTCCAGGCACCTGTTGAAGTTTCTTGGAATCACTGGAGTTCAGTTCTAGTCCATTGATGCGACGATCAGTCCTGATTTTGTATTCGGGTTGATCTATGCGGAGCTAAGAAATAGCTTCACGTTTTGGAGAGCGAAGCTTAGAAATAACTCCGCATTTTGTGTCGTGGGCCTGAAGAATATCTCCGTGTTTTGCTACGCTAGCCTCGCGTTATACGCTGGCTTGGCATTTCTTCCGAAGTTTATCTTCTGGAATCTTAGCCCCGCGTGGAAGAAAATTCCCGCACGCTGGCATACTCTTGTGATTAACACAAGTCACAACTTCGCATCTAGCGCGATTTTTACGATTAATGACAATTTGCCAATCGTCTTCGCGATTTACGCGGAGCTGAGGAATCTTGCGTTTATTGCAAGTACTACTAGCTTCGCGTTTATCGCTAAGCTCAGTATTAGCCTTGCGCGGAGAATCACACGCTGACTGTAAGGAATTTTTATCCTCGTATTTATCGCGAGTGTCAAAAATCTTGCGTTTCTTGCAAGTCGTACTGGCTTTGTGTTTATCGCTAAGTCCAGTAATAGTCTCGCATGGAGAATCACACGCTGGCTTGAATAAATTTTTATCCTTGCGTTTATCGCGAGTGTCAAAAATCTTGCGTTTCTCGCAAGTCGTACTGGCTTCGCGTTTATCGCTAAGTCTAGTAATAGCCTCGCGTGGAGAATCACACGCTGGCTTTAAGGAATTTTATACTCGCGTTTATCACGAGTGTTAAAAGTCTTGTATTTTCGCAAGTTGTACTGGCTTCGCGTTTAAGTCCAGTAATAGCCTCGCGTGGAGAATCACACACTGGCTTTAAGGAAATTTTATCCTCGCGTTTATCACGAGTGTCAAAAATTTTGTATTTCTCGCAAGTTGTACTGGCTTCGCGTTTATCGCTAGGCCCAGTAATAGCCTCGCGTGAAGAATCACACGCTGATTTTAAGGAGATTTTATACTCGCATTTTTCACGAGTATCAAAAGTCTTGCATTTTTTGCAAGTTGCACTGGCTTCGCATTTATCGCTAGGCCTAGTAATGCCTCGCGTGGAGAACCACATGCTGGTTTTAAGGAGATTTTATACTTGCGCTTATCACGAGTGTCAAAAGTCTTGCATTTTTCGCAAGTTGTACTGGCTTCGCGTTTATCGCTAGGCCCAGTAATAGCCTCGCGTGGAGAGTCACACGCTGGTTTTAAGGAGATTTTATACTCGCGTTTATCACGAGTGTCAGAAATTTTGCAACTAGTGCAAATCTTACTGGCTTCGCGTTTCTTGCTAAGCTAAGTAATAGCCTCGCGCGAAGTATCACACGCTGGCTTTTCCTTGCGATTAACGCAAGTTGCAACTTTGCATTTAACGCGATAATGACTGGTCTCGCGATTTGCGTGAGCCAGTTTGCGAGGGACCATAGCCTCGTGTTCTATGACATTAGCCTCGCGTCCAAGGCGGGCTTTGAGGGCTTTTCGCCTTGCTCTCCGATTTCTATTTCGAGTTAGGTTCTAGTTAATCTAGTTCTCGGGCCTTCTTCGGCAGTAGAGAGGCCATCCTCTGCTAGGATTTCCTGTCCAAACACCGGATCTATGGTCGCGGTCTCCAAGGATCCCCGTTCAACG
Source organism: Dracaena cambodiana (assembly GCA_036321105.1). Taxonomy (NCBI): domain Eukaryota; kingdom Viridiplantae; phylum Streptophyta; class Magnoliopsida; order Asparagales; family Asparagaceae; genus Dracaena; species Dracaena cambodiana. Next base: position 11,836,424 of record JAYEPQ010000015.1, read on the forward strand.
GTAGATACCTTTTTACCTGTTGCTCGGGTATTGGAGCGCACGCGATGATAGTGTCGTGTCTCGTTTAGGTTACCTGATTCAGAGGAGAGGTACTCCTCGTACTTCTGCTGGTCGATTTCAATGACTAGCATATCTACGTCGGATCCGATACTCTGACGTCAGATTGCGCCACGATCTCTTCTTTGGTGAAAGAGATGTCTCCTACTGTGGTCGCCAATTTATTCGCTGCAGAAATTCGTTGCCTTCCTTCCATTGAAATAACTTGATTTACAATGAAAGAGAACAAAAGAAAATGAACAAACGAGAGGATTTATAATCTATCGCTCTCTTTTACAATGTAATGTGGGATCTGTGTGGCGATGGGATCTGTCAAGTAGCTCTTTTGGACGATCTGACGTTGAACTCTTCTCTTGAAGATGGCAGCCGACTATAGATGATCTTCTCTAGTCTTAATTCGTTCAAGGCTCTATGCGTAACTCGAACTTCTCCAAAACTCCAGAAAAAGACCTCAGATGCCGAAAAGAAGACTAGGGCTTCCCCAAGAGGGTATTTATAGCCTTAGGATCATATGAGAGTTTCTATCTAAATAGAATTTGTACTCATTAAGGATTCCAATCAAATATCTTAGTTTTGATTTAAATCTCTTGATTTAGAGTTCTTATCGGACTTAATTTGGGTATTTGGATAAGACTAAATCATAATCTCAATCAATTTGAGATTCTGGTTATCTGCTCACGTGGAGCTAATCGCATCAAAATGCAGAGCTAAAGAACCAGAACGCGGAGTTAATGAATAGCTCCGCGTTTTACTCAAATGCGAGGCTAATATAGCCAAATGCGGAGTTACTGAGTTAGCTCCGTTCTGTTGTGGAAAACTCTATTTACTTAGAAATTTTCACTACCAACACAAAATATATGAAAATATGTCGAATTTTCATGATTAGTACATAAATAGGTCTGGATAAAGCCATGAATCCTAACTTGCCTGTTAATTTGATTTTGACATGGACCATATCTTTTTTGTGACTCGGTTATTAATTAAATAATAGACATGTATATGTATTAATTTTGACATGATTGGTTTATCATATTTCGGGTTGATATGCATGTACTATAACTTGAAATATTGGATTATTGGAGAACTAAAGGGTGGAAAAAATATTGTATTGTAAAAAGTTTAGGATAGGTTGCGCAACCGAAATAGGGGCCCATCCACGTGAAAGGTCAGATGGTACTGAGCTATCATCTCTTGTTTAGTCCATATTGATGGGACGACCAATTTCTCAGTATCGGTATCTTCTTGAATGCTTAGCGGTACGGCTAGTTCAATATTAGTATCTTAGTCGGGTCCCAGATATATATGGGTACTTTCATGATGCGAGTCTATTTTATCACCATTTAGTTCAAAAACAGAAACAAAATAAGATTTTAATTTAGACTTGATATGCATGTATGTCCATACTTGATAATGTCATTTGATCATTTACTGTTTTCCATGCATGCATATACTTTATATATCCACGTTCATATTTCACTTATTAGTTTATATTACACACTCCTTACATGTAATTGTTTTACTTGCTGGGTTTGACCCTAAACTCCCCCACATGCTCAGGTATTAAAAATGTGATTGAGGATCCTCTATTGCATGATCCATATTTTTTGGAGCAGACAAAACAGTAGTAGATTTTTGGACCTCCACTTTTGTATTTCAAGATTTGGTATGTATCACTCTTTCGGGGCTTAATTACCAACTTTTATATCACTATTGTATTTGTTGCTTTCTATTTTAGACATATTATATATCTTTTCTTATATGGTAGTAAACTAACTTTCAAGATCATAATAGATGTCTAGTATTTGATTCTATTCGTTTCTTCTTCTACATACTTATAGGCCTCGTGCACGTTGACTAACATGTATCCATCGGTAACGCACTCTGTTCTGTGCTTCGTGAGGAGTGAGGCATTACAAACATGCGTTTCGAGCTACGCGAACCACCTACCGAAGATAAAGTGGTTTAAATAAATATTGGTGATGAAGCTAATCCTAAGCCCATATTTATAAGTTAGAGTTTGTCTTCCAATGAAAGAGAAAACCTTATAACTCTGGTCCGAGAATATATCGACATTTTTGCCTGGAACTATGAAGACATAGCAGGCTTAGATCCTCAAGTTGCTATGCATCGGCTTAATATTAATACTGATGCAAAATTAGTAAAGCAACATCAAAGAAGATTTTGTTTAGAGTTAATAAAATCGATAGAGGATGAAGTGAAGAAGGTTATATAATCTGGTTTAATTCAAGAAGAATCATCCCGATTGGGTAACAAACATTGTTCCTATTCCTAAGAAGAATAGAAAGATTCACATTTGCGTTGATTTTCGAGATTTGAATGTGGCATGTCCTAAAAATAAATTTTCGCTTCCAATAACGATATCATGATTGACAATACATGTGGATTCGAAAGGATGTTTTTTATGGACAGATTCTCTGGGTACAATCAAATTAAGATGTACCCTAAAGACGAGTAACATACTTCTTTCATAATACCATTAGGCGTGTTCTACTATACGGTTATGCCATTCAGTTCAAAGAATGCAGGTGCTACATATCAACATACTATAAGCACAATTTTCTACGAGCATCTCCGTAAAACGGTAGAGTGCTATGTGGGAAACCTTGTCATCAAGAGTTGCAACAAAGATGATCAACTCGGAAACCTGAAAATGTTATTTGACATTATAAGAAAACACCAGTTACTTGGATTCGTTGTTACATACAAGGGTATCCATTTAGACCCAGAAAAGGTAAAAGGTATTCAAGAGATGCAGTCACCAAGAAACTTCAAAGAACTTCGAGGGTTAGAAGGGAGGCTAGCATACATTCAGAGATTTATCACTAATCTTTTTGGGCGATGTCAACTATTCTCAAGCTAATAAACAGAGGAGTGTCATTTGTTTGGAACGACGCTTGTCAACAAGCTTTTGAAGACCTAAAAAAACCCTCATAAAACCTCCGGTGCTGGCAGCCCCTGTATCAGGAAAACTATTCTAGATATATGTTCGAGCGATGGACCATTCAATTGGTGCTCTATTGGCCCAAACCAATGAGGTAGGCCACTAGCAAGTCATTTACTACCTTAGTAAAACTATAGTTGTTGTTGAACATTGGTACACTCGGGTAGAAAATGAGTGTTTGGCCCTCATATTTGCAGTTCAGAAAATGTGACACTGCTTAGTGTGTCGAACAATCCAAGTACTTATGACTAAATCTAGGTCACTTAATTGCAAGTTAGCCAATTGGTCAATCCTTTTATCGCAATATGATATGCGATTTATACCGAAAAAGGCAATCAAGGGCAATCCATCGTTGATTTCCTAGCAGAACATCCCATCACATAATCCTTTAAACTTTACAAGGATATTCTAGACGAATGGAAGAAATTAACATGATTTTTAAAGAACTAGTTTGACTATTATTCTTTGGCATAGCAGCTCGAAGAACTTCTGCAGGAGTGGGGGTAGCTTTAATATACTCGCAGAATCATGTAACTCCCCAATGGTACTCACTCAGCCCTATTTTAATAATATCTCTGATTACAATACATTATTAACGGGACTGCAAATTGCCCAATAGCTGGGAATTTGGTATTTAGAAGCCTATGGGGACTCCAAACTCATAGTAAACCAAGTAAGAGGAGAATACGAGGTTAAGCATGTACATCTTCTACCTTAGAGGCAATAATTAAAATTACCAACTCATCCAAGTAGTTTTACATTGACTATGTGCCGCAATATGAAAATGTATAAGCTGATGCATTGGCTTCCCTCGCAGCCACATTAGCTCCCTGCTAAATCTAGCCAAAACATTTAGATTAGAAGTCGTGAGCTTCTTTGCCCCGAAGAGATACTTGAGGCAAATGAAGTCCATACATCAGGGATAATTTTGAACCTAGACATTGGTGATTCATCTTTGCCGATCTTGTGCTCTATGGGATATTACTAGAAGATCCCAAATAAGCCGTCAAAGTAATGAAAGAGGCAAAAAAAATTCATTGTAATCCTGAGCTAGGCACCCTATATTGGAAAACTCTATGTAGGGTTTTACTTTAGTGCTAATCTCAACAAGAAGCATAAGAAGTGCTCAAAGAAACGCATGACGAGTTTGCAGTGCTCACTAGCCAGGACCTCAAATAGGAGACCAGATAAAAAGAATGGGTTTCTATTGGTCGATCGGATAAAAAGAATAGACTTCTATTAGCCAATAATGATGGCAGACGCCACGCATATGCAAAGAAGTGCCATGCCTAGTAGGTGCATGCCAACTACATATATCCAGTTCCAGAGCACTTACATCCAACTATGATTACTTGGACATTCGAGACATGGGGAATGGATATTATTGGCCCCATCTCTCTACCATCTTCTCATGGACATTGGTTCATACTAGTTATAACCAATTACTTCTCAAAATGGGCTGAAGTTATCCCTTTAAGAGAAGTAAAAATGACTGGTGTAGTCAACTTTATCAAACATCATTTCATCGATCACTTTGGTGTTCCTACACGGATCATCATCAACAACGGTCATCAATTCACTAGCAAGGCCTAGATCAAATTTTGTGACAAAATTAGAATACAGAATGTATTCTCATCCCATATAATCCGGCCATTAATGGCTAAGCAGAAAGCATTCAACAAGACTATTGTGAAGTTTTTACAAAAAATTGTCAGTACAAATCAGCATGACTGGGACGAAAAATCGGGAGCTTCTCTATAGGCTTATCACACAACGGTAAGAACACCGACAAGAGCCACAACATTCATATATGAGTGTGAGGTCGTTCTGCCTCTAAAAATCCAGATTCTTTCCCTTCGGGTGACATTAGGAGCAAGAATGACTATGAAGAAAAACATAGCCAATGGCTACAAGAATTGGAATTGTTGAAAGAAAAGCGCTTAAAAGCTCAACAACAAATAGAGCCTTATCAAGCACGAACCTCTCAAACCTTCAACAATAAGTGAAACAACAAATATTTAAAAAAGGCAACCTGGTCTTAGCAGTCAGACGATCAATGGTCATGACACATAAGACTAAAGAAAAGTTCCAACTAAAATGGGAGGGTCTATTTGTAATAGAGATGGTCTACTCAAATGGAGCAACCAGTTATCAATCAACATGGTGATCGTATGATAATGCCAATCAATAGAAAATTCATGAAGAAATACTATTCTTAAAGGAATGAAGTCATCTGACCTCTCCTTCAACACAAGAAATGAAGAAACCACTGGCTCACTACCAAAATGAAGCTCCATGCACTGACTGGGGCTACCAGATGAAAATAAATCTTATGTCTCTATGACTAAAGATAGAGGAAAAGTTTGGCATGCAAGCCCAAATAAAATTCTTGCTAAACCTATCATGCTAGGGGATAAAATATGAATCACCCCACACTGCTAAAGTAATGGAAAGAGAAAAAATTTCTTGCCAACCCATCATGTTAGGGATAAATGTAGGAACTGTCCAATGCTATTAAAGTAACGGGAAGAGAACAAGTTCTCACTTCTCGCCAACCCATCATGCTGAGGTAAAAGCACGAACTATCCAACGTTGTTAAAGCAACAGGAAGAGAATAAATTTCTCACCAATCTATCATGCTGCAAAAGCATGAACTTTAGCAATGGAAAGAGAATGAGTTTCTTGATAACCTATCATGCTAGGGAGCATGAACTGTCCAATGTTGCTCAAGTAAAGGGAAGATAAAAAGTTTGGCATATAAGTCCAAACAAAATTCTCACTGACCCTATCATGCTAGGGGTAAAAGCATGAATTGTCCAACGTCGTTAAGACAATGAGAAGAAAATGAGTTTCTCACCAACCCATTATGCTGGAGGTAAAAGTATGAATTGCCCAATGCCGTCAAGACAACGAGAAGAGAACAAGGTTCTCGCCAATATGCTGTGGGTTAAAGCATGAACTACGAAATATCGTCAAGGTAATGGATAGAGAATAAGTTTCTTGTCAACCCATCATGTTAGGAGTAAAAGCATAAATTGTCCAACGCTACTAAAGCAATAGAAAGAGAACAAGTTTCTCACCAACTCATCATCTGAGGTAAAAATATAAACTGCCCAATGCTTCTATAGTAAAAGGAAGAGGAAAATAAAATCTTCGCTAACCACATCATGCTGGAGGTAAAAAATATGAATTGTCCAATGCCACCAAGACAACAGAAAGAGAACAAAATTCTCGCTAATCCATTATATTGGGGGTATACGCATGAACTATCCTAAACTGTTAAGGCTAAGGGAAGAGAAAAGTTTAGCATGTAAGCCCAAATAAAACCCTGACTAGCCTATCATGTTGAGAGTAAAAACATGAACTGTCCAACGCTGTTAAAGCAATAGGAAGAGAACAAGTTTCTCACTTTTTGCCAACTCATCATGCTAAAGTAAAAGCATGAACTATCCAATGTTGCCAAGTTAATGGAAAGAGAACAAGTTTCACAACAACCTATAATGCTAGGGGATAAAGTATGAATTGCCCAACATTGCTCAAGCAAAGGGAAGAGAAAAAGTTTTGCATGTAAGCCCAAACGAAACCCTCGTTAATCGTATCATGCGGGGGGGGGGGGGGGGTAAAAACATGAACTACCCATTAGTGCTAAGGCAATAGAAAGAGAACAAGTTTCTCTCCAATCCATCATGTTGGAGGTAAAAGCATAAACTACTCAACGCCGTCAAAGCTACGGGAAGAGAATAAGTTTCTTGCCAATCAATCATGCCAAGGGTAAATGTATGAATTGCCCAACACTACTAAAGCAACGGGAAGAGAATGAATTTCTTGCCAACTCATCATGCTAGAGTTAAAAACTTGGACTGACCAATGCTACTAAAGAAATGGGAAGAGAATGATTTTTTCCCCATCATGTTGGGAGTAAAAGTATAAACTGTCCAATACCGTCAAGGCAATGGGAGGAGAAAAAGTTTTTCACCAAGCATCATGCTGGGGGTTAAAACATAAATTGTCTAACGCCGTCAAGACAAGGGGGTAGAGAATAAGTTTCTCGCCAACTCATCATGTTGGTGGTAAAAGTATAAACTTTCCTAAGCTGCTAAGCTAAGGGAAGGGGAAAGTTTGGTATGTAAGTCCAAATAAAATTCTCGACAACTCATCATACTAAGAAAAATAGTATGGCAAGCCCAACTCAAATGGTAGTTGGTAAAGGCAAACCAAATCCGTTGATTACTGGGGATTTGCTAAAAATCCCACAACAAATTTACCATAGTAGTATTCTTACTTGATTAGAAAGATATATCACTGTCCAATGCTACTAAAGTAAAGGAAAGAGGAAAGTTTGGCATGTGAGCTCAAATGAAATGCTCGACAACTCATTATGCTGAGAGAAATAGTATGGCTATCCCAACTCAAATGGTAGTTGGTAAAGGCAAAGCAAATTCATTGATAGTTGAAGGTTTGCTAAAAATTTCATGAGAAATCTGTTAATTAAATTATAAGAGACATCATCGCCCAAGGCTGCTAAGGCCAAGGGAAGAGGAAAGTTTGACATGTAAGCCCAGATGAAATTCTCAACAACTCACCATGCTGAGAGAAATATCATGGCTAGCCCAATACAAACGACGATTGGTAAAGGCAAACCAAATCCGTTAATAGCTGGGGGTTTTCTAAAAGCCCTAATGAGATCGATCGCCTATCACGTTACGAATTCACCTCTGACAAAAATACTTTAATCTTCCACAACTCCTCAGTCAGTCAATCAAGTTAATAGTTAACTCTGATAATTATTTCTAAATGGCTTGAGTCCAAGTATCCAAATACTCATTGTCAAGTTAAAATCAAACCTCTGATGATAGTAAATCCAAACTAAATTTTAGATCACCTCTAGTAATGGTAATCCAGTTGCCACTAGATTATCAGTTAAGTTAAATCTCATCTCTGACAGCAAAAATTTCCTTGTCACATTTCTCCCAGCAGAGCTAGTAACCCTCCAAAATACTTGTCACGTTATAATTATACCTCTAACATCAGAATACAAAATCAAATCAATTTTCTCTATGAGATCAAATCAATCAAATCATTGTCATATTAAGTTTTTACCTCTGACAGAGAAGACAAGCTCACACTTCATCAAGTCTAATAGTATAACCTCTTATGAATTTATTTTTAGCATTGTTAAGTTAAAAATTACCTCTAACAAAAATCATCTCCCTATTAAGTTAACAGTTACCTCTGATAGTCAAATTCCAAGGTGAAACATGTTAATCGTTACCTCTGCTTAGTCAACTCATTCCTATCATGACCAGATTCTCTGAATAGGTCAAGTTTTGAGGCATGTTTAAAGATAACTCTGTCCTCGCTCAAATCTAGTTATACTAGATGTCACTAAATGGGTAGATTAAATATGCTAAACCTTATCTCTGTTTAATCGGTTCATTACTATCATATCCCGAGCCTCTTAATAGATTGAACCATAAGACATATTTAATGATAGCTATGTCTTTTCCTAATCTGTCATACTAAATGTCACTTAGTGGTTAGGATCCTATTTTCGTAAACTTTCGTCTGTCATATCCAGAACCTCTAAATAGCTCGAGTCAATACTTAATAGAGCATGTTAATATCATACATCTGCCTATCATCTATATCTCCTAATGCATCATACTAAACGTCATTGAACAGTTAGAATTCAACTCTTTTGAAGACTCTTTCTATTACGTCCAATACCTCTGAATAATTTGAGTCATCATCAATAAGAAACATTAACAATTATCTTTGTCCATCAAATTCATCACTTTGTTTATCATGCTCTTAGCCTCTAAACAGATATATAAAATGTTCCATACTGTAATTCTATTTCTGCTAAAGACAATAACTTTTCGAAAAGCAAAGCTACAAATTAAAGTCTGGCTGGACAACACAAGTGCAATGGCCAACATCAAGAAAAATTTCTTTCAAGCAATCTTTGATATTTCGAAGAGGTTTAACAGTATACCTGTGAAGATCAAGAAAATTTGTGGATCAGATTTGACAAGTTATAGAAAGGTTCAACAGTATACCTTCAATAACAAAATAGCTGAAAAATAGCAATTTCGGAAGATGGTTCGTAAAGTACGAGCTGTCAATAAATTAACAAGGGATCTTGAAGCTCCTAAACAATAATGATGAACACAAGATTGTGTATATTCATAAGAGGAAAAGAGCTGAAGTGGAGTTATAACCTCATCTTAGGAAAAAATCTTGAGTCAAAGTTCAAAATGATGGGCACAAAAACTCAAGATACATCGAAAGCTCTCTACATGATTCAACAGTATATCAGTAAGAGCTAAAGATCAAGAATGTAGTAACTTCAGAAAATAGTTCATGGTATAGCATGAAAATTGCGGTACACAATAAAGACTATAGAGCCAAAATCAAAAGACTCCAAAGTGTTTCAAAATTCATTAAAAATTAACAATGAAATTTTGAAAACTTTGGATGGGGTTCTGTAAGCACTAAAAAAATAAAACAATCTGCTAAAGGATGAGTACAAGCGCAAGCTACCCCGGCATGCACAATTTAGAAGCACAATTGGAGCTGCACGCCAAGGAGCATGCCTCTAGGCATCGTAAAGCGCACATCAAAGAGTGTGCACCCTCCAACCGAGCGCATCCCGTCGGCAAGAGTGCACACGTCCCTAGCGAGCATGCACTGCCCAAACATGTGCAATCTAGAAGCGCGCCTACAAGGGTTGCGTGCGCAATAGAAACCCTACATGCACACTAGAAGCACTATGCACGGGCCCATGCAAGGGACGCTATACGCACTCCCGCAAGGAGCGCTACACGTGTGCCTGCAAGATGGTGCTATGCGTGTTTCCCTTCATGCATGCTCTACTTGCACTCCTCGTTCCACTTCGTACTCTAATTTGCACTCCACGTTCGCACTTCTCATGAGCGGTTATCTTCCCAGATCTATAAAATCATTTTTCGGAGCAGAGTTCGGAGTAACAGAGAGGAACAAGAAAGGACTAGAAGAAGAAGTCCAGAGAATGAGAGAAAGAGTCTGAAGTGCTTTAGACTCACCTTCTCTGTCTCCATCCAGAGATCCCGATTTCCAACAAAAGTAGAGATCGAGAGAAGCAAAAATTACTGCGCTCCAAAAATCCCCTCTTTTACTCTGGCCAGAGCTTAGTGCCAGATAAATCAGTCAACACGACGTTCAGATTGTCAACAAAAGACACCAGACGACTTCCATTACGCCTAAAGACTCCGCAAAAATTAAAAGGGGAGGAGAGTTATCTCTTTTTTCTACCCCTGTATTCCGGATTAAAAAATTGTAATTTTCTTTTACTTTGTTGTAATCCAAACAGTAATGAAAGGAAATTTCCCTAATTCGGGCATAGAAAGATCATACAAAGAGACTTTCAATTCAACAAAGATCTTTCACCGGTAGTCAACGGAAGTAAAAAAAGATCGCTCTGATCATACTTCCATCATCACATTTCCCAAAAATATCGATTGTAATTCTCTAGACTAATAAAAGAACACCTTGAGTGTTGCAATTCTCAAAATACTAAAGAGAAATTGTTTTGTTTTCGCTATGGCTGTATTCTCTACTAATGTTGCAAATGACGGAAACAAACACAAGGAGCCACCTTATTACTCTGATGAAGAGAATATAAGGTTCATTATCAACCATCATGCAGAGAAGATGGAGAAGATGGAGAGTCAATTGCAAGCACTTCTCCATTGGAAAGAACTTTAAGAAGTCAGGATTATGCATCCCTATCCCATAGAGTGGGAGACTATGCTTTATCTCTCAAACTATAAACCATTAAATCATTAGTTACTTGATGGCAAAGGCTCTTTGTTACAGCACATCTTTTATTTTCTGTCATAAATAGGACATTTAATGGGTATGATCCGACTCTTACTAAGATATTTGTGAGTACCTTGTAAGGAACCGCATTTACTTGGTTCATACAACACAGTTGCCCCAAGGAACTATAAAATCATGGGCTGATGTGAAACGAGAGTTCTTAGTCCAATTTTTTGATAATCAGATTGAAGTGTCTATACCATCTTTGCTAGCAGCAAAGCAAGGAGAAGGCGCGACAGTTAAATCTTTCATCGAGTGATTCCGAGAGCTCTCCGTGATGTCCACCTGGTATGATGCAGAAGACTCTCGTAGAGACCTGCAAACATAATTTATTGATTGTGTTTTGGTCAAAATGGATTTAGTCAAATCCAAGTTTTGGAGAGACTTGCTCAAGTAAGGTGAGCAAGTTGAGGACATACTTTGACACCTCAAAGAGCAGAGATCCATGAGAGGAGGCATGACAAGCAAAGATCCGCAAGCATGAAACTCTTCCTCTTGCGGACCCTCGATCCAAAAGACATTATCATAAGGACTGTGGGAATGTGGATGTTGGCCCCTCTAAATCATCAGGGACACTAACGAGATATCAACCACTTAGCCTTTCAACAAAGGAAAGCAGAAAGTGCTCAAGTACAACCAAGCTCTAAGGAAGGATGCTACCTTGAAGCAAAACTCATCATTTTAGTTTGAAGTTCTAGCCCAGCTAGCAAATATACTAACAAGAATAACTATATATTTGTTGTTGCACCCATCCAAGACTATAAGAGATGCTTTAAGGGAAGCTTTAGCTGATTCAGAAATTTTCCTAACTCATCTTCTATAAGAGACTGAGGAGGCATGCCCCACTACAATTTGGTGACAAGGCACACTCCTTACATTACATTTACGCTAGAGGACATGCAACTAAAATATAACAAACACAAAAGTTATGACGGCCCAAATCACACTAGTAGGACCAAGTGTGTGTCCCAATAATGGATAGGGTGTCACTGAAGGGCATCTCAATGCCCGAGTGCACGAGACCATTTTTTTCTTTTCAATACAAACATAAAAAAGAGATATGGAAGCACGCAAATATGAGATATAAACCATACGTCTGAATCTATCTGCCACAATATCATAGACATAAATATAACAATATCCAGGAACAAATATTTGAAATTGTTAAGTAATATACATTAAAAGGTTGCACATGTAGAGTCAAGTACAGTATCGTAATTGAGCAATATAATATGTGCAAGAATGTCAGGATACCATGAATATATTTAAGTAGTAGGATATATATAGCATATACAAGCCAAAATAATAAATACACAAAAAATAAAGATCCTACAATAAGCTGGCTACTAGCACTGAACCTATTCTTAGAAGTGTGAATCCTCGAGGAGTTGGTCCTTCTCCTCGAATACTACTGTCACAGCTGGTAAACCTAGTGTGTTATAATCCCACAGGTCAGAATCCAAATAAGAATTCAAATCTAAACTCATACAATACTATAGAAACCATATCAGTGAGACACGCTAATAGGAACAATATAAAAGATGGATACAAATATATCATAAACTACAAGTATGCAAAAAATAATATGGATCATAGAGTACATGGTATGTAGATGAAACATTATTAAAGTATACTAATTATAATATGATTTGTGATGTACATGGATCAAGTAACAAGCTATGCCAAATATAACAAGAATCATGTAGTATATGGTATGCATAATATAACATGAATTATGCAGTACATAGTGCATATAGTATGATGTGATTATAGGCAATAAGATATGCAAAATATAATAAGAATCATATGGTATATGGTATGTATAAGAAAATATGATCAACTGTCAAGCAATGTCGGATTCTAGAGGTGGCCCCTAATGAATTATAGACATGACTCACACAGATTCAAGTGGAAGCCCCCACTTTTTATGTAGTACTTTATTCTGTATGGCATTTAGTTCCATGCTGCACTTAGTTCTGTACGCTTCTAGCTGGTATACGCCGATGCAGAGATATCGAATTCTAGAGGTGACTCCATGGATTTTAGAGGTGTCTCTCTCGGTTCAAGAGGTAACCTCTACTTTCTGTGTGCCATTTTGTTCAGTATAGCACTTATTTCTATGTGCCACTTACTTCTGTACAATCTAAATTTCGGATTCTAGAGGTGACCCCCACGGATTAAAAGTATAGTTCACACGGGTTCAAAAGGTAGTCCCCACTTTCTATGTGGTACTTTGTTCCGTATACTACTTAGTTCCACGTGGTACTTAGTCCCATACATTTTCAATGTCAGATTCTAGAGGTGACCTTTATAGATTCTAGAGATAGCTCATATGTATTCAAAATGTGTCCCCCACTATTTGTGTGGTACTTTATTTTGAGTAGTACTTAGTTTTATGTGGTACTTAGTTTCACACCCAGGTATCAATCGTTATGTGAGTATGAAATGACATGCACTATGATACTGGCAAGTATAAGAGTTATGGAACATATTTACATGTGTGAAGTACCATTTCCAAGCAAAATAACATTTACACGTATAGCACGCATAAGTACACATATGTGCATCTATATCATTTTTTTAAATTAAGTGTTATATGTATAAACATGGAATGTATACCAGGACATAAGTCAGGACATGTATGAAATCAATATGTATAGATAATAATAAGAGTGATTTGAGATGTGTACATATGTATCATATTATAAATCAAGTGAAACATGCACGGACATAACATATATGCTTACGTTGTTGCAGTTTGGCGAATAGTCAGATTTCAATGACTTGTTTGACTAGTGCAAAATAGAATTAGAAGCTAAAATTTTACACAGTTATAGAGAATTCAGTTATCTTTTTAATGAATTTTAAATAATTTTAATTGGTTTCCAAAACAAAAGTTATATTTGCTTTACTATGGATATGCTATTGTTGTTATGGACTTGGTACAACTGAGATTTCCATATTAGATTTGACCAAAATAATCTTAAATTTAGAGTATAACATTTTCATCCATACTAGATAATTCAATTAGCTTCCAATGAAATTTGAATGTACTCAATTGGATTTCTAGAGCAAAAGTCATGGCCATTTTACCATGGATATGGCACTGCAGAGTTGATGATTTAGGACAACAGTAAGTAATTATCTTCCATGTTATTTTTGCCTAGAATATAGTTAAATTAAACTCCGCTGCAGTTGAATAATTTATAGTTTAGTGAATTATCTTCATAATGACACTATAATAAGGTCAATCAGAGTTAAAATGCAAAAATTATGTCAGTTCTAAGATGGACTACTATATAGGTCTACACAACGATATGGTTTTTGTATATTAAAATGTGCATGGTGTGACACGTGCAACAAAACTTAAGATACATACAACTTTGAACATTCATAATCATAAAATTGAGCTAATAATATATCTAGTATCTTATAAGAAGAAATTAAATCAAGAAATCATAAGTTTAAAGGTTATGAGAGTGTACCCTTACCTCTTGTTGAACCCAAGTTGGAAATTAAACCGATATTGATGTGATTGCTCCTTAAAAGTGGAGAAATTTTCCAAGAATCTCTCTAGAGAATAAGGTCAAGTGTTGTAGAGGGTTTCCCATGATGGTGAAGAAGTTTTGAGTTGATATGAAGAGATTAAACTCAAGAACAAAACTCTTAGAACAATTTAACATATTTTCATCACACTCGCATGCTGAATATTTGGCAATTTTTAGAAAATTTGAGAGTGAATTACGGTTCAAGGTTCATATAGAAAATGAAGAGAGGAATGGAAAGAAGAAACTGGATTTTTTAGATTTTTCTGGATTTATTTCGGAGGTCAAATAGTTGGTGGAAGGACTTACTCTGCCTAGTTAAAAGCCCTTCAATTTTAACTTAATTACAAGTTTGCCATTGGGTCAACTCCTATCCAAATTTGGTCTAGGATAGCTACTAGGCTTTGGGAGATAAATTTGAAGTTGGTAGGAGGGTAAAATTATAATTCTTGTTTTAATTTGATTATTTTATTTAGAAATTTGTGCGAAAATCGATCAATCCAAAATAATTTAAGAAAAATATAAAAATCTAAAATAATGAGATAAGAAGTCCTTGCTTTGTAAAATTTGAAATTGAAGATGAGATTAAAAGATATGACTCAATTTACTCAGTATCTATCTATATTAGTATTCGGGCTCTTGAGCTGATACGAAAGATAGAAATAAATTGATAAATGGGTTGAAAGATTAGGGTCGTTACATTCTATCCACCTAACAAAAAAAATTCGTTCTCGAAATTTAAATCAAGAACAGAATATAACAATAATTAGATGATGAAACCTTGATATATTAATGATGAGTTTAAGTCCTATACTAGTCCACATGTCTCTTGAGTACCCGGGCAAGTAAAAAAAGTCTCCATAAGTATAATATGGCAATATCGTTCCCACCGAGTATTCAATTATTTGGGCAAATCTGATAATTTACAAAAAGTTCCTAACAATAAAATAATAAGCACATGTCGATCATAAAAGGATAAGAATAGAATTAGGATCGGAAAAAAAAGATATGATATAGAACAAGGTAAGGAAATAAGTAAATGTTAATGGATATTTTTGCATTTATGTGGCAGAATTCTAAGGTCATGGGTCAAATAATAAAAATAATGGCTTCTCTGATACCACTCTGTCATGTCCCAAATCACGAGTTCAAGTGTTATCCCAATAATAAGTAGGGTGCACCGGTAGGCACTCTCAATACCACGGTGCACAAGTCTTTATTTTTTCTTTTCAATACAAACACAAGAAAAAGATATAGAAGCACGCAAATATGAGATATAAACCATATGTTTGAATCTATCTACCACAACATCACAAGTATAAATATAGTAATATCTAGAAACAGATATATGGAAATGATAAGCAGTATATATATCAAAAAGCTGCTCTTGTAGAGTCAAGTACATTGTTAGAACAGAGCAGCATAGGAATATATACAAAAATGTATGGATACTACGGACAGATATATGAAGTAGGATACATAAGTACATACAAGTGAAAATGATAAATACATAAAAGAATTGAAGATCGTATAATAAATTGCCTACTAGCACTCAGCCTATTTCTGAAAATATGGATCCTCAAGATGTTGATCCTCCTCCTCCAGTATTACTGTCTCGGCTAGTAAACTGGGGTATGATAATTACAGAGGTTAGAATTCAAATAAGAATGCAAATCCAAACTCGTGTAATACTATGGAAATCATATCAGTGAGGCATGTTAATAGGAACAATATAAGAGATGTATACGAATGAATTATGAACTACAAGTATGCAAAATATAACTTGGATCATAGATTACATTGTATGCAAATGTAACGTGATTAAAGTATGCTAAATATAATATGAATTATGATGTACATGGATCAAGCAAGAAGGTATGCTAAATATAACAAGAATCATATGGTACACAGTATGCATAGAACATGAATCATACAGTATATGGTACATGTAATATAATGTGATCAGGTAACAAGATATGCAAAATATAACAAAAATCATGTAGTACATAATATGCATAAGAAAACAAGATCAAGTGAGTATAACTCTCTGTCAAGCAATGTCGGATTCTAGAGGTGGCCCTAATGGATACGAGAGGTGACTCATATGGATTCAAGCAATGGTCCCCACTTTTTATGTGGCACTTTCTCCTATGTAGCACTTAGTTCCATGCACTTCTGACTGGTATCTGATTATACTTGAAAAGTGTAATTATTTTAGCTTATTTTGTGAAGCGTGATCCAAATTTTTTGATTAATACAAGAAATTAATGGAAAATTATTTTAATTAATCAAATTCCTCACTATGATGTTTTTCTAGTGATTTCTAGTGTCTTTGCAGGGTTTATATGTAAGAAAATCGAAGTATCGAAGTATAACTCAAATATTAGTTCAGATTTGTGAAAATACAGGACTGACTATCGACAGCCATCAGTTAGCTATCAACGGCAGTTGACTGTAAGTTGAACCTAAGGGTTGCTATAGAAGAAACTGTCGAAGAGAGTGGCCGCAGTCTATTTTTTTTAGGTTTTTGAGAAGAATTTAGAGTTTTTTTGTAAACAAAATTTCTATTAGGGTTTATAAGCATATAAATAGCCATATAACTCAAACCTTGAGATATATCGATGAATAATTAGAAGAGAATTTTATAGTTTTAGATTCAAAATTTAGTTTATACTCGTTCACAGAAATCAATAAAAGAATTATTTTTCATTTTGTTCATGACTATGATGAGTATGAGTGGTTAAATTCTTGAGTTGGATCAAATGGAACAACAAATCCTAAGTGATTTACCGGTGTGTATTTTTTCTATACTTATTGATTTTAATTTTTTTATGTGAAATAGATATCTTTGATTTTGTGTTATCTTTGAAAAGATTTAGATATGATTTTGAGTATTTGATGTTTTATTGTTTGACGATATATTCGTTACTTAGATTTTGTTATAGCATAGACTTTTTAGGCACGGTGTATGCTTAGACTTTGAAAAAAAATTTGGTTATTCATATTGCTTATTTAGATAAACTTAAAATTTATATAGGATTAATTAGGGGAAGTTATTCAAAGTATTAAGTTTGTAACTTTATATATATATATATATATATATATATATATATATATATATATATATATATATATATATATATATATATATATATATATATATATATTGAAATAAAAAAATATAAATATATTCGGTAAATTATCCTATGGGAGAGTTACATCCATCAGACAATAATTTTAATTAGAATAAATTTACATCTTTAGTTTTACTTTTAGTTAATAAAAATTTGATCTTTATTTTCCTTTTGAATTTTGTAATTTATTCTTAGTGTCACATAATAACAAAACAATCCTCGAGAGATCAATATTGGATTGCTACCCTTGTACTTCTGTTGATCTCTTGTACTTGGAAGTGTACGATTTAGATTGCAGTCAAGTTTTTTAGTGCTATTGTCGGGGATCATACTATTGTGTTACACTTTAGTATATATTGCAGTTCCTACACTATTAATTTTTCCAATTCTAAATTTCCATGACTAGTTGGAGGAGAACTTCAAATAGTAGACTAATTCGAAAGTATTCAGATCCGCACACTTGCAATCCACCAAACACTTCACGACATGAGCACTAATAATAATAATACGATATGAATAATAATAATAATAATAATAATAATAATAATAATAATAACAGATTTAGAGATGATAATACAAATGACAACCATAGCCATCTTAGAGGCAATGAGAGGGCTTTATGTGATTATCTACAACCAGATGGGACAATCCAACTTTCATACATTGTATTTTCTTTAAAAATGGAACACTTTAAAAATAAATCTAAACTGGTTCAACTTTTACCTAAATTCTATGGGATGGATTCATATAACCTGTATTTGCACCTTCAAAATTTAAAAAAGTTTACTTTACCATTAATTTTCAAAACATTAATGCAAAGCAAATTAAACTTAACCTCTTTCCATTCTCCTAAAGAATAAAGTGAAAATATGGCTACATTATTTATGTCCCAATTCAATAAGAATATGGGATGAGATGCAAAGAGAATTTTTAAACAAATTCTTTCCTTCACATCAAACAAATTATATGTGAAAGTAAATTCTCAACTTTTGACAGAAAGAAGAACCATTATTCAAGTATTGTGATAGATTTAAAGATTTTCTACTCTAATACCTACATCACGGTTTCAAGATATGGAGGACTGTAAGTACATTCTATCAAGGGTTAAACAGTACAACCAGGCAATGCGTAAAAACTATGTGCATTGGAGAATTTTTAAAAAAAGATGCTGAGGAAGCATGGAACAACCTTAATTCACTTGCCAAAATTCTCAAGGCTGGAAAACTAAGGATACTTCGGATAGACATGAATTGAAAGAGAAAGCTTAAAATAGAGGTGGACTTCTTAAGTTGGGGGAAACCAAAGATTTAACTGCACAATTAATTTTCATCACTAAGAAATTTGAAGATTTGCTTGTAAAGAAAACTGAAATAGTTAAAATAATAAAAAAAGTTTCGAAAGTTTGTAAAACTTGTGAATTACAAGGACACATGACTCTTGAATGTCCAATACTTCCTGCTTTTAAAGAAGTAATGAATGAACAAGTTAATGCTTTTAATACTGCTCCTCAACCAGCAAACGATCCATATGTACAAACATATATTCATACTTGGAAGAATCAAATCTTCAATAGAAACAGGATGCTTAATAATAATTTAATAATCAAAATAAGCTACCTACTAATCCATCTCAACAATACGTCTAACCTACTAATCAACCTTCGGCGTACCAACCATTACCAAAAAGAAAATTTGAGGATGATTTCTTACAGATTCAGAGGAGAATGGATTAGATGATCTAAGTACAATAGCAGTTTATTCAGTTGCAGCAAATTATCAACAGTCAAAATACGACAAACTTTAGTTATATCCGCTCATAGATATGTGATAAGTATCATATTTTGTATTTTTCCTCCCATATTTTATCTATTTTTGTATATAAATAATTGCTACTTAAGAATATTTAGTGTGTTTTTATAGGTAACAAAGGTTTCGCACGGAAAAGAAGAAGAAGATGCAAATTTATCAAGAATATGAGCAAAGAAAGTTAACTAAAGCGAAAACCGACACTCAAGTGCAGTAGCAGCAAATTCAAGAGTATTTTGAGAAAAGATAAAGCTTGAACTGAAAAATCTCATGTTGGTAAAATTTGTAGAGCTTGGAATTATCATCGAAACGAGTCCAAAAACATATCAATCCGAGTTCGTATGCAATGGGCTACGGGTCTGTTAAACTTAATTTCCGATTTTGGACCCGAAAATTAGTATTTTATGCCATCTAATCTCAACCATTGGTTTCTAATACCTATGAATTGGATAAGATTGTATATCTTGAGATTAATTTGTATTGGATTAGAATCATATCTTTTGTATTGAGTTTGAGTAGGAGTAGAATTGTATTTGGGTTATAAATAACCCATGAATCTTTGTAAATTAAAAAGAGCTTTTCAGGTGTAATTTAGATGTATTTTTTATTAATAAAATTAGGGTTTTGTTGAAGGAGTGATGGCCACAATACCGAACTCCAGAGGTAATTATCTTTGTTCTTCAATTTTTTCTCAGTTAATTTATTTTAATTGCTTTCTAGTTTAGATATATTTGCTTTCTAGATTAGATTTAATTGCTTTCAATGAATAAAAATTTGATTTTGCTTGTTAGAAATATGAATAGCTAATTTCGCTTAGCTCTAGGATGTAGATAAAATTAGAATCCACCATGTAATTGCTCTCTAGTATTTTTCTTCCTAATTAAAATAAATAAAGATATGATTTTTCTATGAAAAGATTAAAATATAAAGACTCGTAGGTTAATACTTTGATAGGTCATACTTAAGTTAAGTTTCTTGATGGCCTATGCTTAGTTAGGATTTGGAGTTATTGGTTTTCATCTTCTTTATCGAATTCTCTAATGATTTAGTTTATTTTTATGAAAAGTAGTATCATTGATGAGTTATACTTGCACACCACTTGATAGCTCATGATTAAGGCACTTTAAATAAAAATTAAACTAAAAGATCAAATTTTTATGATAGAAGAAGATAATAGAAGTAAATATATGGTTGGAAACTAGTGGATTCTACATCCTAGACTAATTAGAATAACTCTCAAATCTGACTTAGAATCCTTTGTTAGTCCATTAGACTATAGAATTAGCAAGAATTACAAAATACCTGAGATCTCTATGGGATGACCTGTATAGTGCTACAACCGATACTGTACGCTTGCTAGTAAATTATCACATCAAGTTTTTGGTGCCGTTGCTGGGGATCAACGGTGTTTTTCTTGCTTTTTCTAACGTTTTATGGCTTAACAGTGTGTTGAATGTGTATAGATCTAGAACTTTAGGTACAGGAAGTAAAAAGGGAAGAAAAGAGTCTCGAAAGCGCACTACAAAAACCAGAGAGGTAAATTCCCTAGTTTTGCTGCCAAATAGCGGCAATTACTGCTAATTAGCGGTAATTTTAGAGAATTTCTCTCCTAAATTTTGTCTGATTCTGTTTTTAGGATTTCTGGTTCTGTAAAAAAAATAAAAATAAACTTTCAATTTTTTTATTTTTTTCTTTTCCATCTCTTTCCCTCTCCACCTTCTTCAAAAGAAAAAATTAAAAAAATATGTTTCAAAATCTAACTGGTTGCTATCATTGTCATGATCTATATCATAATTGTTAACAGTGTCCATGGATAGAAAGTTTGTTAGGATTAGGTCATAATCAAATTTGCACCACATATAATGAACCTACGAGTACTTTCTATACACAAAATTACATTTGTGAATGGATGAATTATTCTAATCAGAAGTCGTATCAAGAGAGTCCTCCATCTAATCCTTTCTTTATGGGCTATTCATCTTCATGTTTTAAATTTAATCATGAACAAGATATTCAATTGAACATGTTAGATGAAAGATTAAAAAGATTAGAAGCGAGATATGTATGCCATGAGAATTTACATACAACCTCTTCATATCTGCATCAAATATGTACACAGATCTATCATATTCACCATCAAATTTCACTCATGATCTCGAGATGCAATCATTTGAAGAAAATAAGAAAAATTGCAATCATGAGTCTGAGGAACAAGACGTAGAATGGAGAAAGATATAGAAGTTTTGCTAAAATCATCCTCTCAAGTTGAATCTTGTATGGAAGATATTCTCAATGCGATTTCTCAAACTAAACTTTTTGGAAATCAGCCAACATATCTTACTCCAACGAACAACTACTCCAGTCATCTTTTGAAGTAGGTATGATTTAAAATGAGTTAAATAATTTTATGCATGATGAGTTTATAATTCAACATAGTGATCAACCTATTTTAGACCATTGTGACAATAGTTATGAAGAAAACAGTGATAAAGAAAATATTTTGCTTGATGATTTACCTCATAGTGAGCTTTCTAGTGACACATTATCATTTGATTCTTTTGAGGAAAATTATGAAAAAAATTGTAAAGAAGAATTTTTATCCCTTCATAATAATTTGACTAACGATAAGTCCACTAGTATGATATTTTCTTTTGAGAATTTTAATGACAGGTTTGAAGAAAATTTGCATGACGAGCCCAAAATATTAGAAGAATGGAAAGAATCTCAAAAAGAAGAGGTTATGGTACTTGATAATTTGAAAGAGCCCTCCGAAATCGAGCTCATGATTTCACAACACCAAAGTGAGTATGTTATTTCACAAGTTAATAAAACCAAAATACTTACTAATTTGAGAGATACTCGTGGATGGAATATGAACGATGGTAAATGTATGCTTTCCAACCTCAAAATTTTACTATTGAATAAAAGAAAGATGGTTAGGAATAAATTAAGAAAAATAAAAAATAAGATGGAAAGATTAAATGCAAAACTGACAAAAAGGCTAAGTTCATCCATATCAAAATGTAAAAAGACACATTATGAGAGTGGAAAGCCAAAAACTTGATGTGACAATTTAATGCAAGTATACAGTGTCGGTAGTAGCACTTTACAGGTCGTCCCACAGAGATCTCAGGTGTTTTGCTATTCTTTTTAATTCTATAGTCAAACGGATTAACTAAGAGTTTCTAAATCGGATTTGAGAGTATTTCTAATTAGCCTAGAATTTAAAATCCACTAGTTTCCAGTCATATATTTACTTCTATTATCTTCTTCTATCATAAAAATTTGATCGTTTAGTTTAATCTTTATTTAAAGTACCCTGAGCATAAACTATCAAGTGGTGTGCCAGCATAACTCATCAAATATACTACTTTTCATAAAAATAAGCTAATCATTAGATAATTCGATGAAGAAGATAAAAATTAACAACCCCAAACCCTAACTAAGTATAGGCTATTAAGAAACTTAACTCAAGTATAACCTATCAAAGTATTATTCTACGAGTTCTTGTATTTTAATCTTTTCATGGAAAAATCATATTTTTATTATTTTATTTAAGAAAAAAATACTAGAGAGCAATTACATGGTGGATTCTAGTTTCATCTACATTCTAGAGCTAAGCTAAATTAGCTACTCATATTTTTAACAAGCAAAATCAAATTTTTATTCATAAAAAGCAATTGAATCTAATATAGAAAGCAAATAAATCTAAAGTAGAAAGCAATTAAAATAAATTAACTAAGGAAAAATTGAAGAATAGAGAATTACCTCTGGAGTCATGTATTGTAGCTGTCACCCCTTCAGCAAAACCCTAATTTTATTAATAAAAAGTACATCTAAAATTAAACCTAAAAAACTCTCTTTAGACTCTTTTTCAGGCTTTATTTCCTAATCCGGCTATGATTTCATGTCATCTTCTTATATGAATTGGATTAGCTAAAAAATACACTAAAAATACCTAAGTAATATTTATTTATATACAAAAATAGATAAAGTATGGATGGAAAATACAATAAATAATACTCATCACACTCCCACACCTATCTTTTGCTAGTCTTCGAGCAAAACCTAAATCGAAAAAAGAAAATGAAAAATCCTAACTCACTTTCGTAGGAATTGCAATTGCACTTAGCATGTGCAGTTAGCCTTTAAACCTTATGCCACCTCAATTCCGCAGTGCAAATGAAGGGAAAAGGTAAGCTACCATCTCAATTGGAGGTCACTACTTTAGGTAAAGTCAAAGGTATAAATGCAATTACTTCTTCCATTAATAATGATATACCTGATATAATAGTTTTAATAAATTTGAGAAGTGGTAAGTGCTTAATGAGCCCATTTCAAAAGAAAATACTAAAGATAAACAAGGGAATGAATCAGCATAATAATTTAAAGATGATAATTCTAAAGAACTCACTTGAACTATTTCCTCAAAGATTAAAGACTAAAAATATTAATGCATCTTATACTGATATTATGGTGATTTATAAATAGATACAGATCAATATACCTCTACTAAAATCCAGTAAACAAATCCCCTCATACGCAAAATTCTTGAAGGATTTGTGCACTATCAAAATACGTCAAAATGTATAGAAGAAAGTATTTCTCAAGAGTAGGTAAGTGCATTATTTTATTTTGAAATGCCTATTAAATACAAGGATCCTGAATGTCCTATTATTTCTTGTGTGATAGGTCAACATAATATAAAAAAAGGTTTGCTAGATTTGGAGTTAGTATAAATCTTTTACCATTTTCGATTTACAAGCACCTAGGTCTAGGAGAACTTAAATCTACACCGGTCATACTAGAGTTAGCCGATTGGTCGAAAAGGCTTTCTAAAGGCATTGTGGTTCTCGTGCAGATCGAGAACTTTTATTTTCCTGTAGCTTTTATAGTTATCGATACTGTACTTGTAAAGAATTCACATCTTCATATTCCAATTATCTTTGGGCGTCCATTCTTAGTTACAACTAACATAGTTATAAATTACATGAATGGTGTGGTGAAGTTTTCATTCGGAAATATGACTCTTAAACTTAATATTTTTAATGTTTGTAAACAACCAAATATAAATAATGATGAATTGCAAGACATTAATTACATTGAACAAATCTGTGATGAAGGAGATGTTGTATCATAGTGCATATCTGATCCTATGTTGATGGCATTAACAATGATCAATGACTTCCTTGATTATCTCAAATTCGAATAAATCACTTAAATTATAAAATATTTAACTGATACTCAATGTTCGAATATTACAAGATGAAAACTATTAAAGAAATTGTATGAAGAGTTATCTCAAATTACAAAGAAATTGATACCATCTAACATTCTAGCACCGATACTTGAGCTAAAAATGCTACCTGAAGATCTCAATATGCATTTTTGGGACCTAAGAAAACTTTTTCAGTGGTCATCTCAGTGCATCTTAATGGGAATCAATAAGAGCGACTACTATTGACATTGCGAAAGTATAAAGGAGCTCTAGGATGCAAAATTATGGACATCAAAGGTGTGCACCCGCTTATTTGAACACATCACATTAATTTGGAAGATGGAGCCAAGCCTATTAGGAAAATGAAATGAAGGCTTAACCATGCTATGAAGTAAGTGGTTAAACTCGAAGTGTTGAAACTACTAGATACTGACATTATCTATCCAATTACTGATAATAAGTGGGAAAGTCCAACCCAAGTTTTTCTAAAAAAGAATAGGGTAACAGTAATTAAAAACAAGGATGGAGAGATGACACCTACTTGTACTATTACGAGTTAACGTATGTGCATTGATTATGGGAAGTTAAATCAAGTAACACGAAAATATCACTTTCCATTACTATTTCTTGACCAAGTACTTGAAAGAGTTGTTACACATAAATTTTATTGTTTTTCTATGATTATTCTGGCTATTATCAAATTAATTTAGAGGATAAAAAAAAGACAACTTTTACTTGTCCCTTTGGTATTTTTGCTTTTTGGTATGTAAAGTGCCCACAACATTTCAAAGGTGTATGATAAGTATTTTTAGCGATATGGTTGAAAATTATCTAGAGGTATTTATAGATATATAATTTCTCTATATTTGAAAATAATTTCGAATCTTATTTGATTAATTTAGGATATTTGCTTGAAAGGTGTCAACAAAAAAATCTTATCCTAAATTGGGAAAAATGTCACTTCATGGCTACAAAAGGTATTGTGTTGGGATATATAGTTTCATCTAAAGGGATGGAAGTATATAAGGGTAAGGTTGAGTCTATTTCTAAAATACTGATACTTGAAACCGTAAAACATATACATCATTCTTAGAACATGTAGGTTTTTATAGAAGGTTCATAGGATTTTAGTACTATTGCTAGACCCCTTTCTCACCTTCTTGCACAAGATGTGTAGTTTAAATGGACGCAGGTATGCCAAACAATTTTTGAAACCCTCAAGGAGATGCTCATCACCGTACAAATAATGCAATTTTGAGATTATATGCGATAGCAAGCGATTACGCAATTGGAGCTGTACTAGGGAAAAAAAGAGATAAAAGGCCTTACATGATTTACTACGCTAGCAAGACTCTCAATGACACTCGGATGAATTATACCACAATAGAGAAGGAACTTCTAACTACACTTGCTCTTGATAAATTTCCTGCATATATTTTGAGCTCACATGTAGTTGTTTTTATATATTATTTGGTGATCAAATATCTTTTGTCAAAGAAAGATACAAAGTCACGATTAATCCAATGGATATTGCCGCTTCAACAGTTTAATCTTGAAATTAAAGACAACAAGGGAGTAGAGAGGGTGGTTGCATACCACCTCTCTAGATTAACATTTGAAAAAGATAAACTACTAATTAGGGACTCGTTCCCTAATGAGCAGCTATTTTCAATTACAACAACTCCTTGTTATGCTAACATTATTAATTTTTTTGTTGTAGGTGAAATTCCAAAACACTGGAGTGTGCAGACAAATGATGATTCTTATATGAGGTGTGATGTTTCTTTTTTTATGATCCTTACTTATTTAAATATTGCTCAAATAAAATTATTAGGCATTGTGTGACAGGTGATGAGATTCAAAGTATAATTACTTTCTGTCATACAGAAGCATGTGGGGGACAATTTTTATCTAAAAAGACGGTAGCCAAAATACTCCAATATGGTTTTTATAGCCTACTGTGTTAGACGCATAAAAATTTTGTAAGAGATATGAGTCATGTCAGAAACTAGGAGCGTTAATAAGGAAGAATGATATGCCTCTTACACTCATACTTATTAAAATATTCGATTGTTGGGACATTGATTTCATGAGACTGTTTTCTATTTCGAATGAATATATTTACATCCTTGTATCAGTCGATTATATCTCTAAATAGGTAAAAGCTGCAGCATGTAGAAACAATGATCAAAATATTATTATTAAATTTTTAAAGGAACACATATTATCCAGATTTGGAGTTCCTAAAGTGATGTGGGCTCTCATTTCTGTAACAAAGCCTTTAAAAATTTTATTGAAGAAATATCATATCATGTACAAGATTTCTACACTGTGTATCGCCCATAGTCAAATTGACAAGTTGACCTAGCTAATAGGAAAATAAAGCAAATGCTAAAGAAAACGGTTAATCTGTCTCGTAAAAATTGGTCATTTACTGATTGATACTTTATGGGCTTACCGTATAGCATATAAAATACTTTTAGACATGTCTCTATATAGAATAGTATATGAAAAAGTTTGTTATTTGCCCGTAGAGATAGAGCATAAGGTGTATTGAGCAATCAAATCAGTAAATCTCGATCTCAATTTAGCTGCCATTACGAAAGCTACAAATAAATGAGTTGGAAGAGATAAGAATGATGCATATGATAATTCACGCATTTCAAAGGAGAAAATAAGAATATAACATGATCACCATATCACACGCTGTGTTTTTCACCCTTCTGACAAGAGCTATTATATGACTCATGCCTTTATCTATTTTGGGGAAAATTGCATTCACGATGGACAGAACCATTCATGGTTAAAACCGTGTATCTAGATGGTGCAATCGATATTGAAAATCCAAAGAATGGTCATACATTCAAAATAAATATAAGAATTGAATCACTACTTGAAACTTCAAAGCACTCGGAGGAATCACACGATCTAGTGAATCCTTCGACATCTCATTGGTACGAGCTAAATGAAAACATGATGTATAGTTTGTATATTATATATTGATAATTTTGTTTTGCAGTTGTTACATTATGAGTATCAAACTGAGGTAATTTCTAATCTCTCCCTCTTAAATTTTTATTTGTTCTTGATTAATTAAATTGATATATCGATTTATTAAGGACAATGTGCATTTAAAGTTAGGGGATGGCATATAAAGATAACTTTCATAATTCTTAATAATTAACTTTAAAATTAGGAACTAACTTTTAGTTTAGAATTGATCTTAGAATTAGTAGTTAACAACTAGATATTAGAAATAAAATTAGTTTAGGAACTTTAAAAAAATAGGAGAGATTTTTTTTGACTTGATAACCGTTCTCACAGAGAACCGTTGTCGAAGCCGCTTTCAAAGCAGCTGTCAACAGTGGGACATTGAGAAGCAAAAACTTTTTACTGCCAAAGAATAGCTATCAAAGCGACTATCGTTAGCCGTCGACAGAAAGCCCTAAATATAAATAGATCTATGAGTTTCTTTTTCTCCACAACCGAATCCTGGCTTTCTTTCTACAACACCCCACGCCCTAAATCTCTCCTTTTGACAGACAAAACTATTCCTGCATAATTTCTTTTGAATCTTCATCAATTTTCAAGCAAGTAAGTTCTTTTCTCTTTGATTTCTTTTTGATTTGTTCTTGGTGAAAAGTAGATTTTTGTCTCAAAAATCTAGATCTACAATTTATATGGATGAATTTGAGTAAATCAAAATTAGATCCTTACTTTTTAGTAGATTTGGGATAGTTTAGCAAAGTTATGAGGATTTTGACGAATTTCACGAAATTATTGATATTATATGCTAAAATCAAGGGTTTTAAGAAATTAAAATCTCAACTTTTAGCATAATATTTCATGGGTTACTTGAATAATTGTCATATATCAAATTCATGTAATAATAGTTAAACTAAAGTAGAGTTCAATAATTTTTGAAAGGAGAATAAGGAAAATATGGAATTATGTAATCAAATTTATTTAAGAAAAAAGAAAAAAGAATAAATTAAATAGAAAATAGAATAATTATATGTGATAAATTAATGCATATTTTTGTGAAGAAATAATAATATTTTGTTAAGTTGTGTATTTTGCGGTTAATTTTTGCAGAATGGAACCAATGAAGCAGACAGTTTCTAAAAGGCCGAGAGTGGAATCCTTTGGTCCTCTTGAAGAAGTATGAACGAAAGCTGCAAAAGTAAACAAGAAAATCTTAAAGAAGTATGAAGATTTTGAAATTTGGCCCAAACATACAGTTAATTATTCAAAGATAAACAAGAATTTGGCCTTCAGAACACAGACGTAGGTTGCAGAGTTAGAAACATACACAAGGTATATGCACATGGTAGTATGTAATAAGATCGTGCGTGAGTTCTATGCTAATCTGCAACCGACATTTGGAGATCAACATGGATACTCTACAGTAAGGGGCAGGGAAGTTCATTCACAAAGCAAGAAATTTTTAAGACAATCCTTGTATTTGATGTGCTAAAAGATCACCCATCTTTTGTGGAGATTGTGAATGATATCCAAGCGGCTCACGTTGGTTCAAAGAGTTCTGCGAAAAGCTCAACAATGTTGCATTCAATGAGAATTTCTTGAAGGCAAATTATGTTAGAAAAGAGTACGTCTTGGTAAGACTTTTTATTAAATATAGCATCCTATTGCCCTCTGCAACAACGAAACTATATTCAAGGGATGTGATGTTATTGAACATGATTCTGGAAAGGTGCGCATTCGATGTCGCATCCATCATGTACATCGAAATAGTTTAATGCATAGGTCATGCCAATAAATGTATCCAGCATCTGACATTGGCAAAGCCTCACTTAGTTTTGTTAACTCTATTAACAAAAATTTGTATGAATAATGGAGTCCATCCATCACGAGATGACACATTTGAACCTCCCATGCAACCATTTATGGATACCACATTGTGAAGAAGTATAAGTGCTCGACACGCCAAGCAGGAACATCAAGTACAATAAGAGCAGCAACATGCTACTGCCCTACCTACCGATTACAGAGAACAAAATTAGGAACATGGCGAACAAAGGTAATAGCAAGGAGATGCAACAAATGCAGCGGCCCGACCAGAAAAAGTAACACTCCATACACTAAATGAGTCGATTATAAGGATGATAGATGCATTCATTGCAAAATTACAAGTCATTGAAGAACGACAAGCCCGAACCGAGCATCGTCATTATCAGCTTCTCACCAAAATATTCAGACGAATGACTGGGGAGAACACTCATATTTCTCCTAATGAAGACGAAGCGATGAGCTACGGGACCACATGGTTCCACTAATATCAAAAACGCAAGTGACAAAAGATCTTCATCAAGAGGTGTCACTGATATTGACTACAAAATAGAGTGAGTTTTTGGAGAACCGACAAAATCAGGTGTATTTTAACTTTAACTTATTACATTATTTTTTACTGTATTACTTTCATAGTTACATTTTTTATGCATTGAGGACATTGCATAATTTAAATTGGGGTTAGGATAGATACACTATACTTATCATAACTAACTAACATAGTTCAAAAATTTTTAAAAATTTCAAAATTTTTTCATTTCTTTGAAGTAAAAAAGTAAGATTAGAAGTATTTTACATTGCATATTTACGAAATTGATATCTTAATTTTGATGCTTATATGATAGTAGTTTTTATGTAATCTTAATTGAAATTTTAAATCCGACAAAAAGATATATGGATACTTAAGATTAGAATCAAGTATACATTCTGAACACTTACACGATAAGTCATGATTAGTTGATAATAAAAAAAACTTAAAAAAAAGACCTATCATATATATATATATATATATATATATATATATATATATATATATATATATATATATATATATATATATATATATATATATATATATATATAAAGAAATAAGCCGGGTATTTAGGGCAATATACTTTGGATATTAAAAAACATATATAGTAAATAAATAAGAGAAAGTAAGTGTTAAGTAGTTGAGTTTGTACACCTCGGTAAGCGTGCATATTCAAACGAACGACACTTATGAACTTTTATAATAATCGTGAGATGAGTAACAGGGCATTTATGCCTCAGTAAGTATGGATGTTTACATTAAAGGCAAGTGTTACACACACACACACACACACACACATATATAAGAGTTCCAATAAGTTTATTGGAATTTGAAACTTAACAAGATTTATACACATACTCACAAGGGTGCATAGAAGAGAATAATTGAAAGTAAAACTATATCTACGATATGATTTAAATCATGATGGACACATAAAGGTATTAGATCATAAGTGATTTGTTAAGGTTGACATTTTATAAATATATGTTCATATATCTCTAATTGATCTTGATATAGAAAAGAAGTGAAAAGCAATATATATATATATATATATATATATATATATATATATATATATATATATATATATATATATATATAGTAACATTATAGATAGTTAATAGGATATAAACATTTTTTATTTTCTTTATTTTACACTTATCCTTATTTTTTTATTTTTTGATCTCAAACATTTTTAATGTTTGTGGGTAATAAAACTAGAAACCCTTACAGACAACACTTGTCCACTAGGATAATTTAGGAGTTTAACGGCTTTTTGTATGTGCTAAATACAATCGATATTCCTACGAAAGTGAGTTAAGATTTATTTTTCTTTTTAGTTTTTAGTTAAGTCTTTAGTTTCTTTAGTTTATAGATTTGCTAGGGGGTAGAAAAACTCGAGTTGAGGTATGATTACGCTTAAAAACTATAATTATTTTAGTTTATTTTGTGCAAGCGTAATCCGATTTTATTGATTAATATAAGAAATTGATGGAAAATTATTTTTACTAAACGAATTCCTCAATATGATGTTTTTTTAGTATTTTCTAGTGTTTTTACAGTGTTTTATATGTATGGAAATCGAATTATTGAAACGTATCTCAAATATTAGTTTAGATATGTGAAAATATAGGACTGTCTGTCAATAGCCATTAGTTAGCTGTCGATAGCAGTTGACTATAAGTTGAACATGAGGATTGCTATTGAAGGGAGCGGCTACAGTCTATTTTTCTTAGGATTTTTAGAATAATTTAGAGTTTTCTTGAAAATAAATTCCTATTAGGGTTTTATAAGACTATAAATTTCCATATAACTCAAACTTTGAGATATATAGATGAATAATTAGAAGAGAGTTTTATAGTTTTTAGTTTAAGATTTAGTTTTTGTACTCGTTCATAAAAATCAATAAAAGAACTATTTTTCTCTTTGTTCATAGTTATGATGAGTATGAGTGGCTAAATTCTTGAGTTAGATCAGATGGAATAACAAACCCTAAATGATTTACTGGTATATATTCTTTTATGCTTATTAATTTTATTATTTTATTATATGAGAGGAATTAAATTAAGAAATCACAAGTTTAAAGGATTTGAGAGTGTATTCTTACCTCTTGTTGAACCTGAATCAGAAATAAACCAATGTTGATGTAATTGCTCCTCAAAAGTGGAGAAATTCCCTAAGAATTACTCTATAGAATAAGGTCAAGTGCTAGTGCAGGCTTTTTCATATTAGTGAAGAAGTTTACAGTTTATTTGAAGAGATTAAACTCAAGAATAAAACTCTTAGAATAATTTAATGGGATTTTCAGCCGACTCTCAGACTGAATATTTGGTAATTTATTTCAAAAAAATTAAAAGGGAATTAGGATTCAGGGTTTGAAAAGAAAATGCAGAGGGCAATGAGAGGAAGAAGCTGGATTATTTTAGATTTTTTCGAATTTATTTCAAAGGTCAAACAGGTTGTGGAAGGAGCTTAATCTGCCTTGTTAAAAATCCTTAAATTATAACTTAATTACAACTTTACCATTGGGTCAACTCAAATTCAAATTTGGTCAAGGATGGCTTCTGGACTTTTGGAGATAAATTTGAAGTTGGTAGGAGGTAAAATTGAAATTCTTGACTTAATTTGATTACTTTAATCAAGTATTTTCCAGAAAATTGGTCGATCCGGAATAATTCAAGAAAATATTAAAAAATCTAAAATAATGAGATAAAAAGTTCTTGCTATGTGGAATTTGAAATTGAAGACCAGATTAAAATATCTGACTCAATTTACTCAGTATTCATTCATATCAGTATTCTGGCTCCCAAACTAATACGAATGATACAGAATAAATTGATAGATAAACTTAAGAATTAGGGTCGTTAGAAAGAGACCCCTGTATTATATGGTTTATATTGGCTTGATGGAGGTGGGCTGGATCCAAGTCGATCCAGGGTCCACCCTAAGCATTATATCACGAAGACTTATGTAGTTCCTTGGGATTGCTCCCCACAGATTGATACTGACCAATACTACTATTTTTGGTTTCAATACCAATGGTATCCATCTTTTGGTGAAGATCAGGTTGAGATGCTTAATTGGGGCTTTGAAAACTGAGGTGACTTTTTATATGATTGATGTAGACACTTCATACAACCTCCTCTGGGAGCGACTATGGATTCATGCTAACATGGTTGTCCAGTTCACCCTACACCAATACATGAAATATGTGGATGAAGATGGAGAGGTGCGCAGTTTGATTGCTGAGAAGCAACTATACAAGGGAGTCGAAAACAACTTCACCAATGCCCTCTTGTATGCTGAAAGTACTGAAGTTACTCCACCACTACAGGACAATTATGATAGTGATAATGAGGCAAATACTGAGCCCGAGGTATTTATTGCTAAAGATAAATATGAAACACTTGTAATGAATCTCAAAGACCTAGATACTAAAGACACTGCCAACGATGTAGGCGAGTGGGTAATTAATGAGAATTTTGAATTTGCTTATTTATCTGGTGTTGCTACTAATTTATGCCCTTAGTGTGAGCGCATCTCATATCTAAGAGTGCGCGTGCATCCCCTGTATGTATGTGCCACCCAGGCATGCGCAACTCAGAAGTGCAACTAGGGGCGCACGCCAAAGAGCACGCCCTTAGGCACCATGGAGCATGCATTAAGGAGCGCACGCCCTCTAGATGAGCGCATTTCATACCCAGGAGCATGCGCCCCCGGCAAGAGTGTACCTCCCAGATGCACACAACCTAGAAACGTATCTAGAAGCACGCGCTAAGAAGCACATGCCTGATTGACACAGAATGCACATCGAGGAGCATGCACCTCCCAAACGAATGCGTCCCATGCTAGGAGCGTGCGCCCCAAGGGCAGCCCACACGTGCAGGCATTTAGGGGAGCACGTGCTCCCAGAGTTGAGCACACCGCACTCAAGCCTAGGCGTGCGTGTGCGCACCACACCTCGTGCGTTTCGTGCGTTCCGCTCCATATATGAAGTTTGTTGTAACAATCTGGAAGATAACCTTCCACGATTAGATCTCTGATTATGGAGAGATTTGAGAGAACGATTACGTTTCAAGAGGCTGTGAAAAGCCCTCTCAATAGAGAAAAAATACAGACACAAAAAACTGAGAAATCCAGAGAATAGAGAAGTGCTTCAAAGGGTGCTATAGAATCTGTAGGCATTCGAATCATCAACTAAAGACACCAATGACCTTCCACCACTGTCTAAGATCCCACAAAATTAACAGGAAATAGAGTCATCTCTTTTTTCTACTCCTGTAACCTGTTTTCAAAGAGTTATAATTTTTTTTAATTTGCTATAATCAATTCATTACTGGCAATAAAAGGGAATTTCCCCAAATTTGGATGTGGAATTTCCCCAAATTCGGACGTACAAACTTCCACTAAAAAAAACGAAAAAAATGATAATAAAAGTAAAAAATTGAAGAGGGAAATATTTCAATAGATAGAGATTGAACATATTAGTCTCCTTTATGTCACTTCTTACAATACCCTCTTGACATTGAATCTCATTATCATTTCAATAAGTTAGTGAGTTTACACTTTTATATCAGTTCCATATAGCCAAACACTTTCCAAAATGCAGCTGATTTCTGTTGAAATCAAATAGTACGATACTCACTTCCTACTAAAAAACAGGTATAATGCATGAATAGTATTGGAATATACGCTAATATATTATATGCTTTTTGAAAAATAGATAAAATAATGGCGGTGAGCATATCTCAACCTGTTATGAGACTTTTTAAATTGAGAACTATCATACGAGCTTTTGAAGATATAAAAAAAAAAAATAAATAAATAAATAAATAAATAGATGCTATGGACTTTTTCAATTTTCTTCCTTAATAGATATATTGATATTGTAAAGAGAAATATGTATTTCTAAACATAATGGTTATATACTTATTTGTTTTTTATTTAGGTGTTTTACATACCAACAAAACTTTCATATTTTCATAATTAGCTATAAAGTATTGAAAACACGAGAAATGAAGATTTGGAGTTAAATATAAAAACATGGAGATTTGTTGATATGTAAACCTAAATCATACATACTATAGCGTGTGCATGTCTATATATAAGAATAAGTGGATGCAGCTCTTGATATAAAAATATATATATTGTTTTTTTTTAAGAATAACGTTGCATCTTGATTAATTATTTTAGTTAAGTTCTCCAATCAACATTGATGATAATCGAACATAGAATTATCTTCTTGGGAACAAGAGTGTCACCGGCTATGTTAAGTTGCTTCTATTTTCTATGTTAGATTTATTAATTGTTATAAATTTGGACTAGGATACCCTGATCATACTTAATTAAATTCTGTTAGTAATGTCGTTATTAATAAGAAAGAGAAAAAATTAATCTAAATATTATCTAGGATTTGGATACTCTCCATAGCCAAATCTCTCGCTAATCCCACTCGACAACAACCCAAATTCGTCTCTCCCCTTTTCTTTATCATTCAAAACAACCAATCCAAACTCATGGGATGCTGTTGTTTGGGTATGGTGGTGGTTTGATTGGGGGCCATTATGAAAATATAGACATTTTGGGAGCACATATGTAAGTGAGGAAGATTTTGGTGGTCCGATACATGAGGGGAAATTCTATCTGTGCACGACAATTTACTCCTTACGCACAAGTTTGATACTTCCAGATAATTACAAGTTTGTCAATCGTTTTCTTGATTAAGTTATCATTTTAAATCCCAAAATCTCTAAAACTTCTTAAAAACTTAAAATCGTCTCCTCCATTGTTTTCTCTCTAAAATCTAAAAATATATTTTTTGTGCTATTTAAATCTTTTAAAAAACACATCTCCCTCAAACTCATCGATTTCTTAACTCTCTAAAAATATTTGCATTCGCATTTCTCAAAAAGTTAGTAAGGATTTTAAATTCTTCGAATTCACTATGACAAGTAAATTTAGAGTTTAGAATTTGAGTTTTGTTTAAGCAAATGAAAAAATCCAATTGTTCAATTGGTATTAGAGAACAAATCTTAGGTCGGATTAAAATTATTCTTAGTTTTGAGGTGTTTATGTTTGCAATTAATAGTTACTATTTTTTTGTTGGCGCCATGGCCAGTGACTAATCGGAGTAACGGGTTGGGACTGGAAGCGAATGATGGGGTTAGAGGAGGTGAGTGGCAACAGAGTTATGGTGGTGATGGAGATGGGCGAACAGAGGAGCGGCGCTTGGAGGAAAGTTTAGAAATCTTAGGACTTAGTCGTGATTGACGGAAGTGGGAGACAGAGGGTGGAAGGGTTAAATTTAAAAGAAAAAATTGGATTTAGAGAATAACTTGGTGATGTTTCAAAATTGGAGGTTGGTGGGAAATTCTATTTATGCATGGTAATTTACTCTTGATGTACATATTTGAAACTTGCAAATAATTACAAGTTTGTTATTTTCTTTTTTTTAAACTAAGTTATCCTTTTTAATTCTAAATCTATAAGATTTCTTAAGAATTTAGAATACTATCATCGTCTTCTTCCTTTGTTCTCTCTAAAACCCAAAAAAAATACTTTTTGAGATATTTAAATCTAAATAAAACACACATCTTACAAACTTATCAATTTCCTGACTCTCTAAAAAATTTTCATTCCTGTTCCTAAAAAATTTAGAAAGAATTTTAAGTTTTTTAACTTCATTGTGACAAGCAAAATTAAGGTTTAGAGTTTTATTTTTTTGAAATAAATGGAAAAATCCAATGTGCAATTGGTGTTGAAAGACAAATTTAAAATACGATTTAAAATTATTTTTAATTTTTTATGTGTTTTTGTTTGCAATTTACTGTTACAAAATTTTTTTTGCACGACGGTCAGTCAGTGGTCGTCATACGTGAATGATATTATATTTAATCGAGGCGACTCAAAGTTTGAATCTTTACTGAATTTTCCTAAATTTCTGCCCACAATCGTGAATATTTTAACCTTTAGTGTACATATTCTAAATTGGGACAGTAAATCTCCAAATATTTTTGAAATCAATCTAATGATTGTAATATTAGGAAAATTAAATTTAGGATGCTGGCCTCAATTTGAATAGTGAAGCCAATAGAGATGATGCCTCTTTTCCTGTAATTGTTGTTGGTTTCTATATGAACAACAAAGCAGGCTCGGAAGAAAGTTTGAAAATTTTATGACTAAGTTGCGTTAAATGAAAGTAAAAGAGAGAGAGAGAGAGGGAAGAAGGGTTAAATTTAGAAAAAAATTTGGACATGTAGAGGAAATTGTTGATGTTTCAAAATGGGAGATTGGTAATAAAGGGCAATCTGGGGTCAAGAGTAAATTGTCGTGCGTTAATAGAGTTTCTCAGGTTGGTGTAAAGAGTAATCTCGACGTTAAAAGTAATTTGTGGTGCGTAAATAGAATTTCTCATTACGAAACATAATTTAAAAAAAAAAAAAAAAAAATCCCTTCCATTCTTTGTTTTTTTTTTTTTATCTCACATGCGCAGCTCACGTGCATATCCTTTAAATCAAAATCCAATACAAAATACAAGCCCAAGGGAAGGAGAAATGGCAGCGATGCAGCGTGCAGTTAGTTTCCGACCACCCATTCATCTCCTCAGCTCCAAAACCGCCACCGCCATCGTCTTTTCATCTAGTCTCCCAAGAAAACAGCAGAATTCAAAAAAACAACAGGAGCATCTGCAGCAGGACCGACCTCTCAAATCCAATCTACAGCTGCACATCACCGCCGCCACTGCTATAGTTGATTCCGATCACTCCAAAGCGGAGCCCTCAGTTATGAGAGGATCAGATGTCCTGCTGGCGCTCCAGAAAGCGGCAGCTCAGAAGAAGAAGAATAAGCGGAAGGCGGTGAGGTGGAACGAAAGAGGAGTGACCAAGGCTGAACTCCCAGATTCCGATCACAGCAACGTCCGGCCGATGAATGTAAAAGCCGAATGGATGCGGAGGATCAATAAATTGGAGAGAAAGATCCAAGAATTGAAATCTCGATATCATTATTGAAGATTGTCCAAATCTGTAGCTGTTGAAGTTGAAACTGAGATGGTGTAAAGTGTTTGAGAGAAAAAGAAAAAAGAAGAAAGAAAAAAAAAAAAAAGTAAAAGAAAAAAAGAAAAGAAGAGGATTGTGTATAGTGAATATAGTTTGTTTGCGACCGCAATTCCTCATACCATATTCAAATTCGACGCTTAGGATTCATGCCATGTTATTGGAAACATACATTTGATTGGGGACGGGGAACAGGCGGAGTCCAAGGGCTGGTAATTTGATCAGTCCTATTTAAACTTTTAAATTAAAAAAAAAAAATTTATTTTTTTAATTTAAAATTTTAAAGAGTTATATTCTTCAATTTGCCTAATTAAAAAAGATGCTGAAGAATTAAGCTCAAGGGATCGTGCTGGTTGGTAGCCTTTGACTTGTGAGAAAAATATTTTGTAAATATTGTGGTTTAGATATATCTTGGAAGTGCCAGATTCTTAATATTCGGAATCTCTCTACACGCGGCGCAAATTATACGGGAGATTCTAAATGCGCCCTCATCTTTACCTTAGTAAACCCCAATTTCTTAGTGAGCCCTAGAAAAGTTTAAAGCATGGAGTTTTTTTTCTTTGTGAGCCCATGCCCTTTCCAGAATTGTCCCTATAACCACCAATGTAACCACCAATCGTAGGTTAAATGTGGCTGACTAGAAAAATGTGGCTCACTAAGAAAAAAAATGAGGCTCACCAGTAGACTATTCAATCTTGAAGAGTTTTGAGAAATATGTTGCACATTTCCTTTCTAAAAAAAGTTATATTTACTAACTTCAATGCGTATATCTATAAGTTCCATATTTGTGTAGTTTGCTCTAACGTAATAATTATTGTCAAGAAAGAGAATGTTGTTGTTAGCAAAAATAGCGGAATAATACTAATACAACAACCAGCAGAATCAAATAGTTAACCGAAGAGAAAAATAGCAGAGACAAAAAACATACAGATTTAACGTGGTTCGGCAATGTACCTACGTCTACGGGGACACGATCGAAAATTTTCACTATATCAAAAGAGATTACAATACTCTAGTCTCAACCACAGGAGAGAAATCAATGTAATTACACAAGAATCGAGATCAAACCTCAACCTCAAAAGGAATAAAATAATTTTGTACCTGTGTTACAGCCGCTGCCCTTTTCCTATTGCTTTAGCCGCAAAAGAAACCCCTCAGCCAAAAATTAATAGCAGCCCTCCTATTCTTTTGGCTAAAAACAATTAGTAGCACCACCACCTAATTGTTTTCTCTTCCGCCAAAAATTATTCACCACTGCCTTTTAATTCCTCCCTTCGGCTGAACCAAGCAGCACACACAAAACAATTATTTTCTTCTCTCTCTCTGGCAAAAAACAGCAGCCGTCCCTTTTTTTTTGTTTCTGTCGGCCAATCAAAACTCTAGCACACAACCCCATATTTATATTATATCATAATGGGTTTGGGCTGGTTTTGAATCCGTTTCAAGATATCGAAACCCATTGCGGCAATAGGACTCCATTGGCAACAATCTCTGTTCGGAGCGGAATTTCCTCGCCTTCCTTCCATTGAATAAACTCGAATTACAATAGAAGAGAACAAGATAAAAAGAACAAACGAGAGGATTTTATCTCAATCGCTCTCTTTTACAATGATTTGTGGGATCTGTGGCGATGGGATCTGTCAAGCAGCTCCTTTGGACGATCTGACGTCGAGATCTTCTCTCTTGAAGATGATGGCCGACTGTAGACGATCTTCTCTAGTCTTTCACGAACTCAAGGCTCTATACGCAACTTGAATTCTCCAAGAATAAAAGAAAACCGAAAAGAAGACCCCTAGGGCTTCCCCAAGAGGGTATTTATAGCCTTAAGATGATTTGAGAGTTTCTATCTAAATAGAATTTGTTCTCATCAAGAATTCCAATCAAATATCTTAGTCTTTATTTAAATCTCTTGATTTAGAGTCCTGATCGGACTTAATTTGGGTATTTGGATAAACCCAAATCATAATCTCAATCAATTTGAGATTCTGGTTATCTGCTCACGCGGAGCTAATCGCATCAAAACGCGGAGCTATTGAACCAGAACTCGGAACTGACGTGGAGCCATTGAATAGTTCCGCGTTTTGTTCAAACACGAGGCTAATATAGCCAAACGCGGGGCTGCGGAGTTAGCTCCGCGTTCTGTTGTGGAAAACTCCATTTACTTAGAAATTTTTACTGCCAACAGAACCCCCTCCAAAGTTTTCAAAATGGTTTAGAACTTAGCAAATTTTGAAATATTTTGGATCTTTAAACGCAGAGTTAAAATACCAAGTTTATCTCGCGTTTTGTTCACTTGCGCGGAGCTAAAATAGCTTCGCGTTTTAGTGAGTAACTGCTCATTAATTGCTCAGTAATTATTCAGTTAATAGCTCAGTAATTACTTTGCTTTGTCTTTCGCGCTGAATACTAAGAGGCGATCATTTAAATAGAGCCTCAAGCTCTTCTTCTTCATTTTATCCGAAGAATTTCAATAGATTAGAGTTCAGGTGACTCAGTTTGAAGAAATGATCTTCAACCGAACTTCCTTCGACTTTCCAAAAATTTTTCGTCACTAGGATGTCATCTAAGAAGTGTACGGCATCGCATGCCTCCTCACTATCGGCGACCGACACTAGTAGCGGCCGAGGCAGTGGCTACAATGGCGAGCCAGTCCATGTTGCACCAATTGGAGGTAGAAATTCTTAAGTTTTAGACTCCTTCAATCAGTCTAGGAGTGTTTTGGCTTGGTTTTAACCGACTAACCAATTTTGAACCGGCGAGATCGCCGTTCTCCGACCGTAAGGCTGGGGAAGAAGGAAGAAGACGGAGAAAAACTCTGGTCTTCTTCTTACGCGAAGTTATCGCGTCATCCTCGTGTTTGAAACACGGGGCTATTTTGACTAACAGACGCGTTTCAATAGCGAGGCTATTATGACTAGCAGTCACGTTTCAATCGCGAGGCTATTTCGACTAGCAGTCGCGTTTCAATCCCGAGGCTATTTCGACTAGCAGTCGCGTTTCAATCGCGAGGCTATTTCGACTAGCAGTCGCGTTTCAATCGCGAGGCTATTTTGACTAGCAGTCGCATTTCAATCGCGAGGCTATTTTAACTAGCAGTGGCGTTTCAACGCGAGGCTATCTTAACTAGCAGTCGCGTTTCAATCGTGAGGCTATTTTAACTAGCAGTCGTGTTTCAACGCGAGACTATTATAACTAGCAGTCGCGTTTCAACGCGAGGCTATTTTCTCAACTGCGCGCGGAGTTATTTTCAGCTTCGCATTTTTATACTTAGAAGATTTTTCGAGTTTTCTCTAACTCTTGATTTTTCTTTTGCAGCGAAGTACTTGGATCAGATCCTTTTTGAAGAGGAGTGCATGTGGCTCTGCCAGTCTTCATCAGCAAAAGTAACTCTAAGAAAGCCAGAAGCATATGCTTTACAACATAGTTGCATGTTTCAAGCCCTGGCTCCGAAAAGTAAACTTTTGAAGGAGTTACAAGAACTCTGCGGCAGCTCATTAAGTTTTCTTGAGGGCCATTTCTGTTAGATGACAATCTCTGTCGCTTTCCAAGCGATAGAAATGATCATCTAAGGGCTTGTAGCATTTTGAATCCAACTTGTGTATCTTCATTAGGATTCTTGTAGCAGTATCTTCAGATGATCCACTAAGAACTTTAAATAGATCATAATTGACATTTGCAGAGGAGATCTTTTGTATGTGAACCAGAGAATTTCAACACTCCATGGAAAAGACTAGTTGTCAGGTTATTGATGAGTCGATGAATAAGCTAAGGCTTCTAGGAGATCCATAACTTTCTTCTATTCTTTTATTCTTCAATATTTTTGTAAGAACTTGTAATAAAAGAGAGAACTTTTTGTAACTTCATTCTTCATTGATGAATAAAGGTAATCTTTTGATTCTTTTACCTGTTGGATACTAAATTTGTTTGCACAACAGATAACTTGTCATCAAAATGATTTAGTTGTTTTAGGTAAAATAGTCCAAGCCTCATCTGCGTAACTTAGACTAATAATACCGAGGTAATCGGGTAAGGTTCACCAAATTTTGGCAGAGGCGCCTAATTGCGCATGCCTAGAATTTGATTGGAGGCGGTTCAAAACTCTCATGCGTAACTTGAACTGGGCACACCAAGATGACCGGGTTAGGATCATCATATTTCGACAGAGGCGCTTAATTGCGCATGCCTGGTAAGAAAGAAGTTCAAGTGCTCATCTGCGTAATTTGAACAAATGGAGGCGGTTCAAGGCTCTCATGCGTAACTTGAACTGGGCACACCAAGATGATCGGGTTAGGATTCATCAGATTTTGGCAGAGGCGCCTAAATTGTGCATGCCTGGCAAGAAAGAAGTTCAAGTGCTCATTTGCGTAACTTGAACAAATGAGGTGGTTTAAGGCTCTCATGCATAACTTGAACTGGGCACACCAAGATTATCAGGTTAGGATTCATCAGATTTTGGCAGAGGCGCCTAAATTGCGCATGCCTGGCAAGAAAGAAGTTCAAGTGCTCATCTGCGTAACTTGAACAAATGGAGGCGGTTCAAGGCTCTCATGCGTAACTTGAACTGGGCACACCAAGATGATCGGGTTAGGATTCATCAGATTTTGGCAGAGGCGCCTAAATAGTGCATGCCTGGCAAGAAAGAAGTTCAAGTGCTCATCTGTGTAACTTGAACAAATAGAGGCGGTTCAAGGCTCTCATGCGTAACTTGAACTGGGCACACCAAGATGATCGGGTTAGGATTCATCAGATTTTGGCAGAGGCCCCTAAATTGCGCATGCCTGGCAAGAAAGAAGTTCAAGTGCTCATCGCGTAACTTGAACAAATGGAGGCTCATACTTCCAGGGGTCTAGACCAGATGTGACAGTTACTCTGTCATCATTCTGGTTTAGTTCAGGCATAGTATTTCTTCAGAAATTTGCCGTTGATCGGCATCATCATTCTATCGCCGTTCTGATTCATTAAGCGATAGGCTCCACTAGAGTATACCGTCTCCACAACAAACGGTCCTTCCCACTTGGGATCAAATTTACCCTTAGTCTTGTGGGTTAGAATCATTGGCCTTTTAATAGCCAGAACCAAGTCTCCTTGTTTAAAGGTCATTGGTTTAACGTTCTTATTGAACGTTTGCGAGATTTGGGCTTGATACAACTCAATTTGTTGTTGAGCCGTGAGACGTTTTTCATCTAACGCTTCTAGTTCTTATAATCTCTGTTGATGGCGCTCTTCTGTCGTCATCTTTGTGGACAAGGCCACTCTTAATGATGGTATCTGGATCTCAAGAGGCAAGACGGCCTCACTTCCATAAACCAAGGAGAACGGGGTAGCTTTTATCGGGGTACGAACGGTGATGCGATAAGCCCAAAAACACTCATCCAACTTTTCATCCCAGTCCCTTTTGTTAGAAGAAACAAACTTTCGAAGGAGTTTAATGATTGTCTTGTTGAAAGCTTCGGCTAGTCCATTTGCCGCGGGGTTATATGGCGTTGAAGCAATATCTTTGATTCTGAACTTATCGCAGAATCTTGAGAATCCCTGGCTGATGAATTGCGGTCCATTATCATGAATGATCCTTCGGGGGATGCCAAAACGGTAAATGACATGATGCTTAATGAACTTAATCACATCTGTCGTTTTTACCTCTCTCATGGGCACAACTTTGGCCCATCTTGAAAAATAATCGGTTATTGCAAAAAAAAACCGATATCCTCTGGATGACGGGAGAGTTATTGGCCCCACGATATCCATTCTCCATGCCTCAAATGGCCAACTAGCAACAGTATTGTGCAAGTATTCTGGGGGTTGATGAATAAAATTGGCATGTATTTGGCATGCATGACACCGTCTGGCGTATGCCATTGCCTCTGTAATCATGTTTGGCCAGTAGTATCCCAGCCTTCTTATGCGGTCTCTGAGTTTTGGACCGGGCTGATGAGCTCAACATACTCCATCATGTGTTTCCCTCAGCACTTTATCTGCTTCTGTTTTTGGTACGCAGCGTAATAGTAGACCATCTCTTGACTTTCTATATAAAGTCTGTACCTTACGGTCATAATAAAATCTCGGAGCCTTCCTCTTTATCGAGGCGGCCTCCTTTGGATCCTCTGGTAGTATCCCATGTAGGGCGTAGTCTACAAATGGAAATTGCCAATCTTGAGGCTCCAGTATTAGACCTGTCTGGCACACTTCTTCGGTTTGGGACACCGTGTCTGGGTGGAGGAGTTCTCTGCTACCTATGGTGATACTTTTAGCTTCACCTGGTGGGATTGCCAATGTTGCAGCTAACGCAGTAAGGGCATCTGCATAGATATTCTCATTTCGAGATATATGATATATATAAAATTGTTCAAAATATCCTGCTAGCTCAATAGCTAGCTAATGTTAGGGGATGAGGGCTTCATGTCACATTATTCAGCCACATTATTCGTGCACAGTTCTGTTAATGAATAACCGTTTGGCAATATATGTTTATGTAGGGATATTAGCACAGCCCATCGTCTGGCAGCACCATCAAAGAACATTTGCCATAGTTGTTCTTTGCTAACTGTGTTGACCTCTGACGTCTGCTTGGATTTGGACCAAATTGGATGGTCTGCAAGGAAATCGGCGATCGCCTGTCACTTCATGGCTTATTGAGGGACGAAGTGTATATCATATGGAGATAGCAGCAGTGCCCATTTCGCCAATCGGCCGTTTAAGGATCCCGGTTTTATCATCAGAATCTTCAAGGGATTGACCCACGAGATGACATGTATCATTTGCCCTGAAAGATAGTGTCGCATTTTCTGAACAGAGAACACTAGGGCTAAACATTCT
Organism: Dracaena cambodiana; assembly: GCA_036321105.1. Classification (NCBI taxonomy): domain Eukaryota; kingdom Viridiplantae; phylum Streptophyta; class Magnoliopsida; order Asparagales; family Asparagaceae; genus Dracaena; species Dracaena cambodiana. The sequence continues at coordinate 11,881,213 of JAYEPQ010000015.1, forward strand.
TTTTCAATCGGGGTATACCGACGCTCGGCTCCGATCATTGTCCTGCTTAAGTAATAGAGGGCGTGTTCATGGTCGTGCTCATTATACTGAGCAAGTAATGCTTCTAACGCATCATCCATGGCCCTTACATATATAAGAAATGGCTGCCCACGGGTCGGTGCTATAAGAACAGGAGGTTTAGTGAGATATTCTTTGAGATTGTCAAACGCCTATTTACATGCCTCATCTCATACGAAAGAAACCCCCTTTTTCATGAGTCTAGAGAACGGCTGGCATCGCCCTGATAAATTGGAGATGAAGCGCCGGATATAGGCTAACTTTCCTTGCAACCCTCTTAATTCCTTAAGATTGCGGGGCGGTGCCATTTCACTAATCGCTTTCACCTTTTCGGGGTCAAGGAAAATTCCTTTTGAGGTTATTATGAATCCAAGGAATTTCCCGCTGGACACCCCCATAAAAGACTTAGTGGGATTCATCTTTAAGTGATGTTTTCGCATAAGATCGAAGACCGCTCTTAAATCATGAAGATGATTTTCTTTGCTCTTGCTTTTGACCGCTAAGTCATCTACGTAACACTCTACCGTTTTGCGCAGGTGTTCTTTAAATATGACGCTCATCGCTCGTTAGTAGGTGGCACCAGCGTTCTTTAATCCGAAAGGCATCACCGTATAACAGTATACCCCCAGCGGCATTCTGAAAGCCGTGTGCTTTTCATCATCTGGGTGCATTTTAATCTGGTTATATCCTGAGAATCCATCCATAAAGGACATCCTCTCATAACCACAAGTATTATCAATCATCACATCGGTGATGGGGAGTGGAAATTCATCTTTAGGACATGCAGCGTTCAGATCTCAAAAATCGATGCATATCCGGATTTTGTCGTTCTTCTTACGAACCGGCACTATGTTAGCCACCCAATCAGGATGTTGCTCTTCATGGATGAATCCGGATTTTATAAGCTTGTTGACCTCGGCAACTATTGCCTCCATCAATTCCGGTCGAAAACGCCTCTACTGTTATTTAACTGGTTTGGCGTCTTTTTTAGTATTTAACCAGTGCGTGAAAATTTGAGGGTCAAGCCCGGGCATGTCTTCGTAACTCCATGCGAACACGTCTATATACTCTTTGATAAGAGATATAAGTTCCTCCTTTTCCAAGGGAGTTAGCGTGTCGCTTATGAAGATGGGTTTCGGATTTTCTTCCGTTCCCATACTAACTCGTACCAATTTGTCTTCAGTGGGCGGGCCACGCTGTTCAAAGCGGTCATCCCAGAGAGTGTCCATATGCTTAGCCCAGGAATCATCTTTAACATCAATTGGTTTCTCGTCGCTTTTTGGTGCGGCTGAAACCATATTGGCTGTCAAGGATTGAACCAAGCGCCAGTACTTTGAGCCGAGTCATGGTCCAGTGGGTTTAAATCCTCATCGGATGAAGATCTTTCCTCATATTGGCCTGGTGGCGAGGGAGGAGTAGATACATAGCCCAACCCCCTGCGAGTCTTTTGATAATAGTCTGGGCTCTTTCCTCTCGGTCTAAATGAGGGTATGAGATTCCGTCGCCCTTTTCCAAAGTTTAATCCCAGTTTCTGGGTGAAATTATAACCTATCTTCTCCATCATTTGCCAGAATTTCTGTTCATACAAGTGAAATTGAGGTGATATTTGTTCATCACTTTCACTGCTTTGTCTTTGTCGAGGTGACGCAATTACCCTACCGAACATGATCGGCTTTTGGGATCCCTGTCGAGGAGGTACTTCAAAGAAGTGACCTTGTCCCTTAGTTATTCTTGATTGAGAGAGGAGGGATGACCTGAGGGGCAAATGGTATGCTACCAGAACTTCAAGTTTGGATAGGCCATCCACTTCAGTGGAAGTACAAGAGGGTTCAGACTTAGTAGCTACAGCATGCTTGTAGACTAACTTTATGTTTTCATTAATAACCCATTCACTCTCTATTACATCAGCTACATTATTATCAAGACTCAAACTAAAATCTAAGTGAGGGTTGATTTCATAATCACCCCCATCGTCTTCTTCAGGAAGCTCGTACTCAGTATCCGCCTCGTTGCCGCTTTCGTCAGGCTTTTGAGACTTACTAAGATCGTCATTGGAGACTTCGTGGGCTGGCTTGTAGAGTAAGGCATATGTGAAGTAATTTTCCAGCCCTTTAAATGATTGCTTATCTGCAACTAGTGTCCGGACCTCTCCTGCTTCATCGCAATATTTCATGCATTGGTGGAGAGTCGACGGGACTATCATGTAAGCGTGGATCCAAGGCCGTCCCAGTAAAATATTGTAGGAGGTATCTGCATCAATAACGTAGCATGTGACCTCCGTCCTCAAATCCCCGATTTGACATCGGAGTTGGATCTTTCGGAGGGGACAACTATTATTGGCATTAAACCCATATATTGTTGTGTTGGTTGGTGTCAGACGATGGGAGAAAATTCCCAATAGCTGCATCAATCTTTTGGGAACGACACTTAGTGCAGACCCCGGATCGATTTGAATTCGGTCCACCTTTGTGGATCCGACATATCCGGTGAAATATAAAGGCCTGTTATACTTTATATTCCTTACCTGCATATCTTCCGGAGAGAAAATGATTTGCGGAACCTGCCTCCTCACTTGATGACAGTGGGGGCAAGAGTCCTGTTCCTCGTTGGCCGGCTCGACAATCTGAGATAGGAATGACTCAGAGTCTGCCAAGGCCTCTCTCAATGCCTCACGAGTTGACTTTGATAATTGTAGCAACTCATATAGTGTGACTCGAGCTGGAATATTTGTCAGCTGAGCTATTATATCAAACTTGAAGGTAGTATCTTTGACTCCTTCATCTTTTCCAGGGTTTTTCTGGAAGTGAAGACCTTTCTGCTTTGCAGGCTTGGCGAGTTCCGCATATATATCTTTCGGGTCTTATCTGGTGTAGTTCTTGAGATATGTTTTTTCAGACCGAGTGCCGGAAGGGCCCGTCCCATCTTGATGAGTGGCCATGGCTTCGAGCTCCTCTTCAGAGTCTGTAAATGCCCCTGCAATGTATTCATCTCTTATTTTCGCGGAGATAGCATTACTAGTCCGCTTTTTGTTTCGACCCCCTGTGGTTATCCACTGTTCGTTCTATAGCAAGTCAGGGTGGACTCACATGACTTTCTCCTTCTGAGTTGCTATGGGGACAAGTCCTTCTTGAGCCTTCTTATGAGGGTCAAGGTTCTTCGTAACCAACTTACCCTTTGGAATTGGGGTCACCCCTGCGGGAAACTCACGGGTTCCAACCACTATAGTTGCCATGTTGGCAGTGACCTTCTTTTGCTCCTCTTTAAGCGTCAGAACTCCAGTTTCTATTAGTGCTTGGATTCTGTTCTTTAGAGGGTAACAATCCCTAGTAGGGTGTCCAACATTCCGGTGATAGAGGCAATAATTGGGGTCGTTGGTCTTACGAGCGTCCTCTGGCTTCCTATTCTCCGGAAGTTCAACATTCCCTTTCTCAGGAGTAGGTGGAAGAGTGTAGGTGTCTGTTCTGCTTTGAAAGTGTAGGTCTTCTCTTGTTGAGGCCTACTTTGCCTTGAGCCCTTTTGATTTTGGGGCTTTGGGCTTGGTGGAGGATTTGTCTTCTGTGGAGCAGCTTCTGATGCCATCACCGCTTTTCCTTTATTCTTATTATTATTTTTTTGAGTGTATGGCCTATTATTCCCAGTGTTTCTAGATCCACGAGACTCTTCAACTCGACGGATAAAGTCTTCGGCTTGCTCTCCCTGTTTGAGCAAATCCCTCCATGTCTTAGACTCTACGACCCCCATTTTTAGGAGCACGTTAGTCTTAAGATTATGTCAACATGTCTCGACTAGAGTTTCCTAGACCATTCCGTGTTTGCAATGCACGGACTTCTCCCGGAACCTTTCTATAAAGTTGTTGACGGTTTCTTGTTCCCCTTGTTTTGTTGCAAGGAACCGTAATTTCGGTATCATCCTCAAAGAAACGTGAGAGAAATAGTTTCTCCACATTAAACCAGGTATTAATAGTACATGGGGGCAGCTGCATGAACCAAGTAAAGGCAGGCTCTCGCAAGATACTTGCGAATACCTTGGTCATTATCGAGTCATTACCCATCAAATGTCCTGCTTGGGACAAGAAGTAATAAATGTGTTGACTGGGAGATCTCTTCCCGTCATATGGCTCTAATTTGAGCGGCTTATACTTCTGAGGGTATAGTACCATATCCCATTTAGGTGGGTATGATCTTGAGATCCCTGACTCTTTCAACTCATTTTTATGCATCAGTACTTCAAGTTGACTTTGTAATTTCTCTATTTTCTCTCCATGTGGATCATGAAAAAAAATCTATCCTCGTCCTCGTGCATCGAGTGGGCTTTCTCTTCTTTTTCTTCTTCGTTCATTTTATTGAACAGAGTTTCTTTGCCCTTTTTGGGATTATCCTCGACAAATTTTGAAAGCATCATTTTAAGATCTTCAATCGTCTTTTGTTGCTCTAGAATCATTTTTTCTTGAGCTTCAAATCTCTTATTAATGTCGTCGGATTTATCCGCCATATGTGATGCTAACTTTTGTAGCCGAGATGACACAGAGGAAGGAGGTGAAGCTATAGCTGAGTTATCGCTGTCATCGTCATAAGAACCTTTTATAAGCCTCTTATAGTTTCGAGGCGGGACGGCTCCTGATTTAAGTCGAGTGATATGATGAGGTTCTTCATCACTCGATTTTGAATCATCATCCGTCTCTATAATCTTCTTCCCTTTTCCCACCATATTGGAGGTTACAGCTCTCCATTCTTTTAGGGAAGCAGTTTTTGTCTTCTTAGTAGGGTTCTTGTCCGACTCGGTTAATCGGTCGAACACCGATACCCTGCTCTTGCTACAGCCACAGTTGTCCATTACAGCGGATACCGCTGTCATAAGTTGCTAGCAGTGACAGACAGGTTCAGCTTGAACTTGTTCTATGCCTCTTTTCTTGGACAGATACTCCCTGAGATTAGTGACCTTAGCCATGGAGTCGTGAGACCCATCCAACTTTTGAGAGGGTCTAGGAACCCACTGAAGCTTCTTAGGATCACAGGAGTCCAGTTCTGGTCTACTGACGCGACGATCAGTCCTGATTCTGTAGTCGGGTTGATCTACGCGGAGCTTAGAAACAGCTTCGCATTTTGGAACGCGGGGCTGAGAATTAGCTTCGTGTTTTATCTCGTGGGGCTGAAAAATAGCTCCGCGTTTTGCTACGCTAGCCTCGCATTTTATGCTACCTTGGCGTGCCTTCAGAAGTTTCTCTTATGGAATCATAGCCCCGCATGGAAGAAAATTCTTGCGCACTGGCTTACCCTTGCAATTAACGCAAGTCATAACTTCGCGTCTATCGCAATTTTTACGATTGACGACAATCTGCCAATCATCTTCGCGATTTACGCGGAGGTGAGGCATCTTGCATTTCTCGCAAGTATTACTGGCTTCACGTTTCTCGCTAAGCTCAGGATTAGCCTCGCGTGGAGAATCACGCGCTGGCTGTGAGGAAATTTTATTCTCGCGTTTCTCGCGAGTGTCAAGAATCTTGCGTTTATCGCAAGTGTTACTGGCTTCGCGTTTATCGCTAGGCCCAGCAGTAGCCTCGCATGGAAGATCACATGCTGACTTTAAGGAATCTTTATCCTCGCGTTCCTCTCGAGTGTAAGAAGTCTTGCATTTATCGCAAGTAATACTGGCTTTGCGTTTCTCGCTAAGCTCAGTAATAGCCTCGCGTGGAAAATCACACGCTGACTTTAAGGAGATTTTATACTCGCATTTCTCGCGAGTGTCAGAAATTCTGCGACTAGCGCAAATCTTACTGGCTTCGCGTTTCTCGCTAGGCTCAGTAATAGCCTCGCGCGGAAAATCACACGCTGGCTTTTCCTTGCGATTAAAGCAAGTGGTAACTCCGTGTTTAACGTGATAATGACTGGTCTCGCAATTATCGCGAGCCAGTTTGAAAGGGACCATAGCCTCGCGTTCTTTGATATTAGTTCCGCGTCCAAAGTGGGCTTTGAGGGCTTTATGCCTTGCTCTCCGATTTCTGTTTCGGAGTTGGGTTTTGATTAATCCACTTCCCAGGACTTCTTCGGCAGTAGGGAGGTCGTCCTCTGCTAGGATTTCCTGTCCGAACACTGGCTCTATGACCGCGGTCTCCAAGGATCCCCGTTCCTCAGTGGATACCTTTTTACCCGTTGCTCGGGTATTGGAGCGCACGCGACGATAGTGTCGTGTGTCGTTCAGCTTACCTAATGATTCAGAGGAGAGGTACTCCTCGTACTTCTGCTGGTCGATTTCAACAACAAGCATGTCTACGTTGGATCCGATCAAATCGACGTCCGATTGCGCCACAATCTCTTCATCAGTGAAAGAGATGGCTCCCACTGTGGTCGCCAGTTTGTTCGCAGCGGAATTTCCTCGCCTTCCTTCCATTGAATAACCTCGAATTACAATAGAAGAGAACAAGATAAAAAGAACAAACGAGATGATTTTATCTCAATCGCTCTCTTTTACACTGATTTGTGGGATCTGTGGCGATGGGATCTGTCAAGCAGCTCCTTTGGACGATCTGACGTCGAGATCTTCTCTCTTGAAAATGATGGCCGACTGTAGACGATCTTCTCTGGTCTTGCACGAACTTAAGGCTCTATGCGTAACTTGAATTCTCCAAGAAGAAAAGAAAACCGAAAAGAAGACCCCTAGGGCTTCCCCAAGAGGGTATTTATAGCCTTAGGATGATTTGAGAGTTTCTATCTAAATAGAATTTGCTCTCATCAAGAATTCCAATCAAATATCTTAGTCTTGATTTAAATCTCTTGATTTAGAGTCCTGATCGGACTTAATTTGGGTATTTGGATAAATCCAATTCATAATCTCAATCAATTTGAGATTCTGGTTATCTGCTCACATGGAGCTAATCGCAGCAAAATACAGAGCTATTGAACCAGAACTCGGAACTGAAGCGGAGCTATAGAATAGTTCCGCGTTTTGTTCAAACGCGAGGCTAATATAGCCAAACGCGGGGCTGCGGAGTTGCTCCGCGTTCTGTTGTGGAAAATCTATTTACTTAGAAATTTTCACTGCCAACAATCTCCTACATGGAGACCTATTGCAATACATTGTAATCTCTATACATGATAATCCTAGTGTCCAAAGCTTTTGCCTCGATCGTTCAAAGTCCCAATTTCAGCATTCAACACAACTACACCAAAATTGAGCAATAGCTCAATTTTTTCCCCTCAACATATCTGCAGAATTCTTACTGCCATCAATCTTTTCCAATTTCAATTGGTCATCCTCTAACAAGGATCTAATAAAGTGATATCTCAAATGAATATGTTTAGTCCGTGAATGATATGATGAGTTCTTAGCAAGATGAATTGCACTCTGACTATCACTGAATAACCTGCAATCCACTCCATCAAAATCCAACTCACTCATCAATCGCTGCAATCAAATAAACTCCTTACTTGCTTCTGTAGGTGCAACATACTCAGCTTCTGTTGAAAATAAAGTAACAATTGATTGTAATCTTGAAATCCAGTTTACCGCTATCCCTCCTACAGTAAAAACATAACCTGTGGTGCTCTTACCATTGTCTTTATTACCTGCATAGTCCGAATCCAAAAAACCTTGCACATCAATGTTATCACCCCCAAAATACAAACAATACTTTGAAGTACCTTTCAAATACCTGAAAATCCACTTCACCGCTTGTCAATGTTCCTTTCCAGGGTTCTTCATGAATCTACTCACTACTCCCACTGCATGTGCAATATCTGGTCTTGTACTCACCATTGCATATATGAGACTCCCAACGGCCGATGAATAAGGCACATTCTCTATTTGTCTCATCTCCTCATCTGTCTTAGCACCTTGCTCCTTTGACAATTTGAACTGACCACCAAGAGTTGTAGTTATTGGTTTTGCATTCTCCATGTTGAATCTCTCCAACACCTTTTTGATGTACCCCTCCTGAGATAACCACAAATTCTTAATTTTCTTATCCAATTTGCATTCGAAGAAGTTGTTTAGCCCCACCCATGTCCTTCATAGAGAATCTCTCTGCCAACTTCCTTTTCAGATCATTGATTTTCTTCATGCATGTACCTGCCATAAGCATATCATCTACATACAAAGTAAGTATAATAAAGTTACCATCCTTAAACTTTTGTACATATACACAATGATCTGAATTGCATCTGGCAAAATTCGAATCCAACATAAACTTGTCGAACTTCAAGTACCATTGCCTCAGCGCTTGTTTCAACCCTTACAAGCTCCTTTTCAGTCGACATACCCAATTCTCCTTTCCGTTAACTTCATATCCCTCCGGCTATTCCATGTATATTTCCTCCTCCAAATCACCATGAAGGAAAGTAGTCTTCACATCGAGCTGCTCTAAATACAATTCTTTTACAGCCACAATACTCAGTATTGTTCTGATATAAGTCATCTTGACAACAATTGCAAATATTTTATTGAAGTCAATACCTTTTCTCTGACCGTATCCCTTTACCACAAGTCTAGCCTTGAACCTTTGTGTCCCTCCTACCTTATGTTTTACCCTATATACCCACTTTTTATGCAATACTTTCATCTTTTCCGGTCGCTTCACCAAATTTTATGTGTGATTCTCCTCCAAAAAAGACATCTCATCACGCATGGCTTGCTCCCACTTAAGACGAAATTTATCCTGCATAGTCTCTTGGTAACTCTCTGGTTCACTTGCATTAGTATACAAAACATGATATAAAGGAAGACAAAGTTTTTGGGTTGGCTTCCTTATCTTCGTGCTCTTCCTCAAAGTGGGAACACTCTCTGATGAAGTACTGGAACCATCTACTTCAGTCAATGGCTTTCTTTCATGTTCGGTCTCATCTGAAACTTGTATATTCTCAGGTGTAGCATTTCTTCTCTTTTAGATATAGGTATTTCTTCCTTTCTTTTATCCATGGGATCCATCCTATCCTGTGGTTCATCCAGCTCCAAGTGCTCTTTCTCTACTGCTTTCTCACTCTTACTTTCCATTCGGTTTTTATACATACAACCCTCATTAAATACTACATCTTTGCTACGAATTACCTTGTTATGCTCATAATCCCACAAGCGATAACCATATTCGTCCCCACCGTATCTAATGAATGCACACTTCTGAGATTTAGAATCAAGCTTCTTTCTCATCTGATGATCCATATGTGCATATGCTATACAACCGAATACTTTTAAGAATGAATAATTCACAGTCTTACCAGACCACATCTGCTCTGAAATTCCTCCATCTAAAACACTAGCTGGACTTCTGTTGATTAGATAGACTGTCGTATCTATAGCGGCTCCCCAAAATTGCAAAGGCAAACCTGCATATAGTCTCATACTCTGAGCTCGCTCCAATATGGTTATGTTCATCCTCTCAGCCACGCCATTTTGCTACGGTGTTCTCGGTACAGTCTTCACTCTCCTGATCGCGTGGGTAGAGCAATAGTCATCGAACTCTCTATTGCAATATTTCCCACCATTGTCTGACAACAAACATTTCACCTTCAAAGTTGTTTCATTCTCAACAAGAGCTTTCCATACCTTGAAGATCTTGAAGATATTGGATTTCTGCTTAAGTGCAAACACCCATATTTTCCTGCTTGCATCATCTATGAAAATGACAAAAAAAGAATTACCTCCAAGAGACTTCGCCGAAGAAGGCCCCCATATATCTGTATGCACCAAGTCCAATCTCTCGGTTTTCTTCTCCTTGCCATCCTTCATAAAACTAACTCTTTTCTGCTTCCCAAACACACAGTTCTCACAGAAATCAAAATTAGCATATTTCATATCTGTCAACATACCTCTGGATTACAATACCCTCATGTCGCTCTCACTCAAGTGACCGAGCCTCTGATGCCATAAGGTAACCTTCTCATTCTTCACGGTGGCCAAAGAAACAACGTGATCCACTGAGCTTGAGAGTAAATATAGAGTTCTCACTCTCTCACCCTTGACCACTACCATTGCTCCTTTACTGATCTTCTACTATTTCCTCTCAAATGAGATTTGATAACCTTCGCCATCCAGCTTGCTAACATATATCAAATTCTTCTTCAAATCTGGTATGTGCCTGATCTCTTGTAAAAGCAACTTTCCACCATTGTGCAACTTCAAGTGAATTATCCCCTTACCGACAATTTTGCATTCATGTCCATTACCAACAGTCACATGCCCAAAATCACCTTGAAAAAATTCTCAAACCATTCTCTGCGAGCAGTACAATGGAACGAAGCTCCTGAATCCACAAATCATAGATGTGACCTTGATTCTATATGAGAAGACAAGCACAAGTCACATACTCTTGGATTCACCACAATCGCTCCTTCCTTATCTTTGTTTGGATATCCTTCTTCTTATGACCCTTTGTCTTACATTTCCAATACACTAACTTTTTCTTGAACTTCCCCTTAGATTTTGATCTCCCTCTTTGTTTTGATTCCCTACTTAAACTTCTATCCCTTTCCTTCCTTCTGTCAGAGTAGTACTTGTAGAAACTGTGCACTCACCCATACTCTTTTTCATCAATTCATCATTCATGATTGTACTCACAACATCATCTAATTTAAAAGCAGTATTGGAAGTATTGTTGATGGCCATAACAATATTACTCCAACTATCCGGTAACGAACACATAAACATCAAAGTTTTAATGTCATCAACAAAGACAAAATCCAAGGATTCAAGTTGTGCCCATAACGTGTTAAATTCGTTCAAATGATTAACAACTAGACTATCAGAAGGTATTTTTAAGTTGAACAACTTTTTTATTAGAAACTGTTTATTTGAAGTAGACGGCTTCTCATAAAATTTAGCCAATGCTGATATCAAACCTGAAGTGGTCTTCTCCTTGGAGACATTGAGCACAACCTATTTTGTCAAGTACAATCGAATCTGCGCCAAAACCCTCCTGTCTAACAATACCCACTCCTGATCTATCATCTTTTCTTGCTTTTCTCCAAACAGTAGTTGTTGTAAATTCTTTTGATATAAATAATCTTTCATCTGCAACTTCCACCATTGGAAATATGTCCCATCAAATTTTTCAATTTTCCCTTCCTATCTTCCACTATAACTCCCACTCAAAATCAATACCGATCTGAGTGAATTTGACCCGAACCAGAGCTCTGATACCAATTGTTAGTAAAAATAGTAGAATAATACTAATGCAACAACCAGTGGAATCAAATAGTTAACCGAAGAGTAAAATAGCAGAGACAGAGAACGTGCAGATTTAACGTGGTTCGGCAATTTACCTACGTCCACGGGGACACAATCGAAAATTTTCACTATATCAAAAGAGATTACAATACTCTAGTCTCAACCACAGGAGAGAAATCAATGGAATTACATAAGAATTGAGATCAAACCTCAACCTCAAAAGGAATAAAATAATTTTGTACCTGTGTTACAGCCGCTGCCCTTTTCCTATTGCTTTAGCCACAAAAGAAACCCCTCAGCCAAAAATTAATAGCAACCCTCGTATTCTTTTGGCCGAAAGCAATTAGCAGCACCACCACCTAATTGTTTTCTCTTCTGCCAAAAATTATTAGCCATTGCCCTTTAATTCCTCCCTTCGGCTAAACCAAGCAGCACACACAAAACAATTATTTTCTTCTCTCTCTCGCCAAAAACAGAAGTCGTCCCTTTTTTTTTGTTTCTATCGGCCAATCAAAACCCTAGCACACAACCCCATATTTATATTATATCATAACGGGTTTGGACTGGTTTTGGACCCATTTCGGTGTACCAAAACCCATTGCGGCAATAAGGCTCCATTAGCAACAATTGTGGTGTATCAACCATACAAAAAAATAGCTACATGGCCGGTAAGGTTGTGCCAGCCGAACACACGGTTTGTAGAGCTTATTAAAAAATCCTTCTTATACCCACTAGTTTTATGTTCTTACAACTATATAAGCAGTGTTGAGATCGCAGCATTTATAGAAAGATGACATCCGAAGATGAATATTTTCCACATGCCTTTCGGGGAGATGATGGTCTCTCTGGATAACATTGCGTGCCTACCAGTAACAGGTAAATTTATATGTTTGTCCGAAGATGACGATCCTCCACTTCCCATTGACCTTTTAGTTAAGTACCTTGGTGTAAGTCAAAGTGAAGTGAGGGATGAACTAAACACAAAGGGTGGGATCTCAG